>CM032231.1:42922500-43092500 GCA_019009955.1 Riptortus pedestris
TTATATTATTTAATGGGATTTGTTAAGTTAAACTCCTGAATGTAGTTAATGACTATAGTATTCAGGCCCTAGACAACACGCAACCCCCTGGACAACTCCTAAGTTGTCCGCATATGGAAAAAAATGTTCCAATATAGAATTACGTTTTAAAAGAGAATACGGAAGATAAGAAGAATCCATTGATCATTGTGTGGAAGTTGAGAATGGTTGGCGAGCTATTTGTGGAGAGAATGTGTCTGGTTTTGTGGGGGCTGTAAATCGCAGAGGAGCGTGTAGAGGGAGTGTCCGAACACTAACCTGGATTTGTGTAACCTCTTGACCTCTTTCTTTAAGCGCACACTTGTCCCGAGGAGCACTCCCAGGAATGGCCGGCCCGCACGTCCGTCTAACCCCACACACACACATACACCCTACCTCTCCAAAAGCCCCACAACTCTTTGGTATCACTTTACTCTAGCACTCGCAAAGAGAGAGCTCTTTGCACCTGCTCTCTCGAGTACAACAGATAAGTCCCGACCAATGCCCGCCATGAGAATATCAATTTTTACCCCTCAAAGTCTCTCAATCTTAAGGAAAGTGTTGTAGTTCTTATTTTATAAGATACTGTGCTACTTGTAGCTTACATTCTCCATTGATCGTTACACAATGTGATCTATATATTCTATATATATTGCATTTGATATTTCCAAAAGTCGTGCAATCGAAAGTGAAGCTAAGTTGTCCCCAGAGCTCTTTTGTAACACTTTATTCCCTTTGACTTTATGTCACTACTTAGGCAACAGGAGCACACGAAGAGAGGATGCGTAGTCTGGTCAGGTTGTGCTGACTAGACTACGCATTGGCCTTTCCTTGCTGACCCACGGACACTTACACAAGACAAACAAGGACACACCGACTTGTAGATATTGATACGAAACTTTAACTGTACATCACATGTCGACGAAGAGACAATTTAGACATTCCACATGATTTACAGGAACTTTTGACGATAACAGTAAATATATCAATCATTAAACATCTAAAGGACATTAATATATTCAACACACTATAATCTACAATTTCTACACACTATTCATCACTTCTTTCCTATATTAGCAGTTTCTATTCATTTTAAATTTTTTTTTCTCTCTCTTTTCCATATTTTATTATTATTTTTTTTCCTTTCTCCCGTCTATACTTACATTTTCGTTTATATTACTTTCACCACCCTGATGTTACCATACAATATCGTTTATTTCATATATAAATAGTAAGCCAATGAACTGTATCAAAAACCACTGTATTCCATAGTTCACTTTTTTCCGTTTCTTTCCTTCTTTTTTTTTTTTTGCCAGTTCACTTTTTTGTGTGCAATTGAGTAATGAGTTAATCGCCGGCGTTGCGGAACTTTTAAATAAATAACTATCACTACTTGCACCAAGTGGACATTTTACATAAAAAACATAAAATATCAGGAGTGTCCATACCACCTCTGCTAAGTCTATATACGCGGAAAAATCGCGGTAGTTTCGAAATTCACGTGTAGATCAAGCTTCTGATCACTCGATTGAAAAACATCCCAGAGTCAGCTACCTCGTGTATACTCTGATATCCTTAGGAAAGTTAGGCATCCGTTTATCGCTCAAGTATCCATTTCTCTAAAGTTCAATATTGACTTCGCGGAAATCAGCTATTGAGGTTGAACTCATGATGGGATTTTCGGGAAATGTCTTCAAATATCCTTCGATCCAACATAGAAGATGACGAAATTGAGGTCCGTTCAAATATATATATATATCTCGAATAATAAAGGTCTCTGGAAGACAATATTTAGTATTTAAGATTCCCATAATGTGGTTTATTATAGAACAGTGTATTATTTACTTCAAAA
This sequence comes from Riptortus pedestris, assembly GCA_019009955.1. Lineage (NCBI taxonomy): Eukaryota > Metazoa > Arthropoda > Insecta > Hemiptera > Alydidae > Riptortus > Riptortus pedestris. The sequence goes on from CM032231.1 coordinate 42,924,371, forward strand.
TGATTAGAAGGAGTGGGGGGGTTACTGAGAACTGGAAATGCAAATATCTCGGTTAATATTCAAGATAGGGAGTAAATGTATAGACGAATATTTATAGTACATTTAATTTGCTATAAGATTGATTATATACACTTTTATCTGACTTATAGTAACGGAGATATTTCGAATTTTCAAAATTCTCCCCCTCTAACCCCCCCCCCTCCCACTGGTCCGATTTCAGCCAATAACGAATTTGATTTTTTAGCAGATTTTCCTTAATGGAAATCAGCTATTGAGGTTGTACTCACGACGCGATTTTCGAAATTTTTCTTCAAATGTCCATCGATCCTACCCAGGAGATGACGAAAATGAGGTCCGTTCAAAACTGTATATATATATATGTTACCGCTCTAGCGGTCGCCATTATTGTTTAATCGTTACCAAACTCGATATTTAGTCGTTTTATGTAAAAATAAAGATCAAGTTCGTTAACGGCTGAAATCGGTCCAGGGGGAGGGGAGGTTTAGAGGGGAGGATTTTCGAAAATCCAAAATATCTCCGTTACCATAGGTCGGATCGAAAAATAGTATAGAATCAATCTTATTGCAAATTAAATCTTCTATAAATATTGTTATATACTTTTATTCAATATCTTGAAAATTAACCGAGATATTTGCATTTTTTAGTTTTCAGGCATCAGCAAACCGGCACTTCCACTCATGTTACATAAACAATACTCTGCTACATAATAAATTACATTATTCGAAGTTTAAGTACCAAAAATCGTTTTGAATAGACCTTTATTATACGATATACATGAAAATATGTTCTGGTTATCCCCCCCCCCCCCGGTCTTAAGGTTTTGGACTACAAAAATTTGATTGATTGAGATAACAATTATTCTGACTCATTATTAAGGTCTCAAGTACAGTAGTAGATATAGTAAATAGTTCTCAATAAAATTAATATGTTATATTCTGATATATTTCAGTAATTGTTTTTCTTTCCGGTGTGAGCCGGGTAGACCCGTTTGTTTACTTTTCTAACCTAACGCTCCCTGTCGGCAGTTTATTGAAATCGGATGAAACTTTTCTTATTTCAATTTGTATTCATTCATGGTGTTGTGTTGCCAGTATGTATATTTATCTATTACTAAACTTCAAGTTGGAAATCTGCTTAGTTTATGCAGCCCCTGCGTGAAGGGCTTTTTTTTTTTTTTTTTTTTACATAAAACGGCGAAATATCGAGTTTGGTAACGATCAAACAAACATTGCAATCGCTATAGCAGTAACAGACAAATATATATATATATAGTTTTGAACGGACCTCATTTTCGTCATCTATTGGGTAGAATCGATGGACATTCGAAGAAAAATGTTGAAAATTGCGTCATGAGTACGACCTCAATAGCTGATTTCCCATGGGGGAAATCTGCTGAAAAGATGTTTAGTTGACATTCCGTGCAAAATATACTTCCTTTAATTAGTACTACGTAATGTAACAGGTGGGCTGAGCAGCGGAAGCAACCAATCAATATCTTGCTGAATATAAAGAAATTTTACTCAACGACTTCCAAACTTTTGAAATAAATAGAACCCTTTTTGTAAAAGTTAAGGCGGAAGGGAGACGGGCAGTCTATAGTACTAATTCGTAAAAGTTTGTTTGTAGAGGTTAAATTAGACCATTTTATTCCCGCTACTGCTATTTATCTGCCAGTAGAATCAATACAAAAAGTGGTTGCAGAAACCCCATCAATCATTGATCGCCATGAAATATTATATTTTACAAAACAATTTTTTTTTTTAATTGTGAAGGGCCAAATGATCTGAACCTTTAAAAAAAGTAGTTTCTGATTGTGAAACAGCATATTCTCTCTGAGTACGTAAATAAATGAACAATACGATCAAAAATGAATGATGAAAAAAATAACATTCCGTCGAGAGAAAAAAAAAGTCCGTCACGCAGAGGCTGCGAAAACTAAGCAGATTTCCCATTTGAAGTTTTACAATAGAGAAATCTGTATCTGGTAACACAATACCACCTGATTAAATACAAACGGTAATGAGAAATCTTTCAGTTAATTAAAATAAATTCCCAACTGAAACGGCTTCTGAATTGTAAGAATAATTTATGTTTTAATAACTCAAATTTTAGTAGTCCAAGAATTAAGGAAGGGGGGGGGGCGGATGAACAGAACGTATTTTCATAAATCTCGCAGAGTAACGAAGGTAAAGTAAGTTTAGAAACGACAGGCAAAGTTACAAGGAGCTTCCACCTGAGCCGAATAGTGACGGAAATGGCCGACCTAATCCGAACTATACCCGAACACAGATTTTATAAAAATGCACATATCTTGGTTAATATTCACGATAGAGAATAAATGTATATATCAATATTTATAGTAAATTTAATTTGCAATAAGATTGATTTTATACAATGTTTCGATCCGATGCGTAATAACGGAGATATTTTGAATTTTCGAAAATCCCCACCTCTAAACCCTCCCCCTCCCTCTAGTCCGATTTCAGCCATTAACGAACTTGATCTGTCTTTTTACATAAAACTGTTAAATATCGAGTTTCGTAACGATCAAACAATAATTGTGACCGCTAGAGCGTTAACAGACAAATATATATATATATATATACATATATATATATATATATATATATATATATACATATATATATATATATATATATATATATATATATATATATATATATATACATATATATATATATAATTTTGAATGGACCTCATTTTCGTCATCTGCTGGTTAGGATGGAGGGATATTTGAAGATTTTTTCGAAAATCGCGTTATGAGTACGACCTCAATAGCTGATTTCCCTTAAGGGAAATCTCCTGAAAGTCCGTCACGCAGGAACTGCGTAAACTAAACAGATTTCCCACGTGAAATTTAATAATAGAGAAATTTGGGTACTGCTAATACAACACCACCGTCAATATTAAGTGAATGAATAGAGATGGTAATAAGAAACCTTCCGCCAGGAAGCATCTAAAATATAAACAAACAGTTCTGCCAACTTCTTGCCGGAAAGAAAAACAATTACTGTAATATATCTGAATATTACCTATTAATGTTATTGAAAACTATCTACTATATCTAGTACTGTAATTAATAATGAATCAGGATAATTTTTGTCTCAATCAATCAAATTTAAGTAGTCCAAAAACTTAAGATGGAGGGGGGTCAACAGAATATGTATGCATGTATCTCGTATAATAAATGTCTCTTGAAAACAATATTTGGTATTTAACCTTCGAATGGTGTGGTTTATTACATAACCGAGTGTTGTTTATGTAACATTAGTAGAAGTGGGGGTTTGGTGAAGGCTGAAAACTGAAAAATGCAAATACCTCGGCTAATAGTCAAAATAGAGAATAAATCTATATAACAATATTTATAGTACTTTTAACTTGTTATAAGATTGATTTTATACATTTTTTCATTTGACTTGTAGTAATGGAGATATTTCGAATTTTCAAGTTTCTCCTCCTCTAAATCCACCCCCCCCCTTGCCCCTCCGATTTCAGCCGTTAACGAACTTGATTTTTCTTATTACATAAAACGACGAAATATCGAGTTTGGTAACGATTAATCAATAATTGCACCATTAAGGCTGTAACAGACAAGTATATATATATATATATATATATATATATATATATATATATATATAGTATTTAACGGACCGCGTTTTCGTCATCTCCTGAGCAGGATCGATGGACATTTGAAGAAATATTTCGAAAATTGCGTCATGAGAACGACCTCAATAGCTGATTTCCCTCAAGGGAAATCTGCTAAAAGAAAAAGTAACAATAGATAGGTAACCATCGCAGTTAGCTTCCATTCGGGCCTACTTAAAATGTTATCTTGATGTCTGGGTGGTCTCTTTATATACTTCATAATTTCACCAATTTGTTAAACATTTCAATTTATTATTTTCCACAAATCGGAATGGACTTCTGCTCTATTTGACTGTCAAACAATCCGCCACTAGAAAAATTTCAACCGTAAGAATCAAGCCCACGGCTCAAATTATCCAAAGTATGTTGTAAACTGCGCCTCTATTATTTTATGTTTAACATCGTGATAATGGAAAGGAGAACCAGAACTTATAAAACTGTTGGATGACAGAAACCCACTTGCAAGTTTAAAGAAGTTCTGAAAAGTGAGAAAAGGTTCAGCGAGCCAGGGCTGTTCTAATGGGATCTTCGGTGTTAAGGTGCCCCCCCTCGCGGTAGAACCTGAAATAAAAAGGTCCCAGAAAGACGATTAAAGAGACACCACGTACCGAAGAGTAATCATTGCGAACCCACCTCGTTCGTCCCTTCAGAGTTTTAAGTAATTTCCTCGGTGGCGCACCCAGATTAAACCCTCCGTGAAATCGTAAATTAAACCGAAATGAATAGGAATTTTATATTCGCTGTGCTCTGGATTTTTCGGATGAAATTCCCCGCGGAGATGGGGGGACGGGCCCCCGGGCGTTTGTTCAGCTCTGTTACCCGGAGCTTTGGGATTAAAATGTATTCGACTCTTCTCTCTACGCCCTTCTTTCCTTACACTATCGCTTTGGCGTCAACCTACATTTTATATACTTTTGTCTTTTCAAATTGTTTTCAATTTCAACAATAGTACTAATTATGTAAGTGCTGTTAACATTTACGCAAGACTGATTGTGATAAATAAAACTTTGCTATTCTAGCAGCGGCCCTGTCAAAACCTCCTCACTTCACTACGATCTCATCTCAAATCAATTCCTTAAATAAATAAAATATTTAGAAAATCAAATAATGTGTTGGAACTGCCAGTATAGATGATGCTGTTGCCATATCTGTCGATGAAGTCCGTCGTCACTGGCTGATGATTGAGTACAGTTGGCAAGCGCTTTCGATGCAAAGGCACCATCTTCAAGCCGCCTAGAGTTGTACTCTAAGTGGAGTACTAGAGTAAAACTCTAGAGGGGCTCAGGTTAGCAATGCGAGTTAAAGCGTTGACCTTTATCTCACATGGTAAACCTAGAGTGGCGAGGTCCATTCTCGCCTAAGCAAAGGAAATTATTTAGTGACGAAATTCATTAAATAACAACCTAAAATCCCATCCTGGCTAGAAAAGGGTGGTAACCTGTAGATAACCCGTCCCAATTACCCTAAGTTGGAAAAAGTGGACGTTAATAAATAATAATAAAACTCTAGACGGCTTGAAGATGGTGCCTTTGCATCGAAAGAGCTCTCCAACAATTTTTAGATGTGGTTCTTCTACGTCATGCATACATATTTCCAATTTGTAATTCTCGGGGCTCAGGTTAGCCATGTGAGTTGAAGCGTTGACATTTGTCTCACATGGTAAACTTAGAGTTCGATTCTCGCCTGGGCAAAGGAAATTATTTAGTGACGGAATTAATTTAATAACATCCTAAATTCCACCCTGGCAAGAAAAGGGTGGTTACCTGTAGATAACCCATCCCAATTAGCCTATGTTGCAAAAAGTGGACGTTAATAAATAATAACAATAATAATAAAACTCTAGACGGCTTGAAGATGGTACCTTTGCATCGAATGCGCTTGCCAACAATTTTTAAATGTTGTTTTGCTAAGTCATGCATACATTTTTCCAATTTGTAATTCTCCGGGCTCAGGATAGCCATGTGAGTTAATACGTTGACCTTTGTCTCACATGGTAAACCTAGAGTGGCGAGTTCGATTCTCGCCTAGGCAGAGGAAATTATTTAGAGACGGAATTCATTACATAACATTCTAAATCCCTCTTTGGCTAGAAAAGAGTGGTAACCTGTAGATAACCTGTCTCAAATAGCCTTAGTTGCAAAAACTGGACGTTAATAAATAATAATAATTCTCGACTTATGTGGCACTGAACCACACCAAATTAACAATGGTTGCCACTTCAGTTGTGCTACATCTCTCATTAAAAGTCCTGCATATCCAAACTATTTCCCCCAAATGCATTTATACATTTATTGCTTGTTATCCTACTCATCAACTCATGCAATAAAATTGACAAATAAACTCTTGATTCACTCACAGAGATATTTTCAACATGAAGTATGACTAAGTCTCATAGGCAATGTTAAAATTCCCCCCCACCCCCCCCCCCCCCCACCCCCCCCCCCCCCCACCCCCCCCCCCCCCCACCCCCCCCCCCCCCCACCCCCCCCCCCCCCCACCCCCCCCCCCCCCCACCCCCCCCCCCCCCCACCCCCCCCCCCCCCCACCCCCCCCCCCCCCCACCCCCCCCCCCCCCCACCCCCCCCCCCCCCCACCCCCCCCCCCCCCCACCCCCCCCCCCCCCCACCCCCCCCCCCCCCCACCCCCCCCCCCCCCCACCCCCCCCCCCCCCCACCCCCCCCCCCCCCCACCCCCCCCCCCCCCCACCCCCCCCCCCCCCCACCCCCCCCCCCCCCCACCCCCCCCCCCCCCCACCCCCCCCCCCCCCCACCCCCCCCCCCCCCCACCCCCCCCCCCCCCCACCCCCCCCCCCCCCCACCCCCCCCCCCCCCCACCCCCCCCCCCCCCCACCCCCCCCCCCCCCCACCCCCCCCCCCCCCCACCCCCCCCCCCCCCCACCCCCCCCCCCATTCAACAGCTGCCGAAGGTTACATTGAAGACTCTGTGACAAAGAAATTAGAAGTTTCTAATAGACTGTTTAGTAAAGTGAATGAGTAATCGACTTCGACATCAAATATCGATTTTGGAACTATTGAATATGAAAATCAGTCTCTCTTTACAATTGATGATTTATTTGAAGATTGTCAAGAGGATATTTTAAACAGAAACAATCCAACTACGAGTAAAAGTGTGAACGTGTCATACAAAAAACAAGTAATAGAATCTTCAAAGGGTATTATGTTGTCAAACATCCAAAATTGTACTTTTAACATTTCTATAAATCAAAAATAAACTAACTAACTTTTTTTTGCATTTTGAAATATATCAGTTGTATTAAATGAAACACACATATGTTCATCTCTCTTTATTAACTTACATAATAACATAACGTAAAATAATCCATACATTAAACATTCATCATGTCCCCATAACCACAAGATAACCTTCTAACAAAGAGGTAGGTACACTTAACCAAAAGAAAATCTTGTTTTTGATTAATGTTATACCGTACTAATATTTATTGTAGTATGGTGAAAAATAGCGTTTGTGCCTCAGGCCAAAGTGCTTTTGCCGGCCCTCGAACTTTTCATGACCTCGACTACGTCTCGGTCAAAAAATATCTAGGGCCGGCAAACGCCCACTTTCGGCTCTTGGTACGAAATATACTATTTTAACAAATGTTGTTATATACTTAATTTCAAACTGAAACATAAATGTTTTCATCATTGAAAAAAAAATTAACAAATGTCATTTTATATTTGAAAATATGATTTTATCCGAAACTTGAGTTTTTGTAAGCATTGGGTAAACGTTAAGAGAGGAATTGATAACCGAAAATGAGATAACGCCATTCGAGAGTCTCCCTAAAACGTGGGAGGCTTTATTAGAATTCATAGCGTCTTTGAGACACGCATTTTGATAGTTAAAACATAAATGTTATTGACGATTTTTTCCCCTTAATGTTTTTAAACTCCATTGATAGTAAAATCTCTTTAAGTAGATTTTCGTGAGTATATTCATTTCTTTCTGAATTTGACCCCCACAGGTGGAAGATGGATTGATTTTTAGATTTTTTCTTTTAAGGAGATTCGTCCAGATGATAGAATCCATTAAATAAGTAAAAGAAGTATATAGAAGGTTAAAATAACTTTTTCCTGTTGATGAAGTCTTGGCATCTTAGAAATTCGATAGGTGGCGGTATGAAGATTTTGTTGAACAAAGTTTAAATACTTTAGAATGACTAGAATTTCCATTATAAGTCATTACGGCGGGGCTTATGAAATCTCACGGGGTTGATATTATAAACGCCTTCAAAAGCCTCGGAATATATATTAAACCACTGCCTGTATAAAATACGTCAGAGGACGGTAATTAAGACAAAGAGCATCTTAAATAATAATTTAATTCGAGCAAGAACTAATTAATTCTCTACTGGGGGCTTCATAATTATCTATTGAGCAGTTAGTCATAAAATAAGTTTTCAAGAACTTTTTTTCTCTCTCTTCCTTTTCAAGTTTTTATTTACTAAACAACCCTAGAACGCTCTTGAGAACCTTTTCAAACTCAATAGCCATTTATGAAGCACCTTATTACATACTAGTTGGAGTACTTTTCCCGTCCTTGTAATAAGTAATAAGGAATTCCTGTAGATTAAGATATTTAGTCGAGATTCACTAATCATATATATTTCGGAATTTATGCTCATTTATTTGGGAAGCAACCTTATACAATTGCCAGTACGAAATTTACCAAACTATGTTCTACAATTCTCTAACGAAAATCCTTTTACATTCTTAATTTTCCTCCTTAATAACTTCTCTAGCGATTTTCACTTTATGTAATATGTAACATATATTTTTAATATATGAAACCCTCTTATGACTGATTATTACCTTGTGTTTTATAATGTGCAATTGTTGTAAACTGAGTGTATAATTTGATATAAAAATATAAAATTAAAATAATTTCATACATTTATGATAATCAGTAGATCTTGAATCTAATTGAGTGGTTTAAATGAATTATCTTTGATCCAGTTAGTTAAATAAACTGAATTATGTTGGTGTTCAAAATTGTTCAGTAATCAACTGAAAAATCATAATATACGCATTTGATTTCCAAGAATAGTGTCATTTTTTGTCCGCATGGATTAACTTTAGGGAGTTGACCCGGCATGAATCACCTTCAATTTCGACACTTCAAGGAAATAAATCTACGAATTTAGGTACGTTTCAATAGACGATAAATTTTATCACGGCAGTGTTTGTTGGAAGTGAAGAATGTTTACTTGGAGAGAGAAAAAGACGCCCAATTCTTCAAAATTTGTGAATAATTGGACGCTTTTTCTCTCTCCAAATAAATTTTACCCACTGATGATATTAGTTTTTACTAAAGACCTAGTTATATATGCATCATTATCAAATATTTGAAAGCTTTATTTGCTTGTACATGTTAAAACCTTTTTCCATGGATACTTCTTTTATTCCACGATCATTGACACATCTATGTAATAAATTCACTATTTTAGCTGATTTCTTAACGGAGAAATCAGCAAATGAGGTTTTATTCATTTCTTCAGATGCCCATCGGTCCTAGCAGATGACGAAAATGAGGTGTGTTCAAAATTATATAAATGCCTGTTATAGATCTAGAGGTCTCAATTTATGTTTGATTGTTCCAAGCTCAATATATAAGTAATACTAAGGTCAAGCTCAGTTTAAAATCGGACCGGATGGAGGGGGATCGAAAATTTAAAATATCTCCGTTATTATTAGTGCCATCAAAAAATCATAAATAACCAATTTTGTTGTAAATTCTCCATATGTGTTGTGCTTTGCTCTTTTTCTCCATCTCAAGAGAAAGATGGTTGAATATTAACCAATAGTTTTCACTTATAGACATAGGACTTTAACAAAAAGTCCGTCACGCAGGGGCTGCGTAAACTAAGCAGATTTCCCACGTGAAGTTTTAGAGAATAGAGAAATTTCACGAGAGCCGAGCAATCAAGGAAACGGCCGAACTAGTTTTTGGCGGGAAAGTCACTCACGTCCGTTAGCCGCCCAGATTTAATAAAAATGCAAATATATCAGTTAATATTCAAGATAGAGAAGAAATGTATATAACAATATTGATAGTAAATTTAATTTGCAATAAGATTGATTTTGTACAATTTTTCGATCCGACGTATAGTAACGGAGATATTTTGATTTTTCGAAAATCCTCCCCTGTAAACTCTCCCCCCCCTCCCACTGTTCCGATTTATATATATATATATATATATACAATTTTGAACGGACCTCATTTTCGTCATTTCCGAGGTAGGATCGATGGACATTTGAAGAAAAAAGTCGAAAATTCCGTCATGAGTACAACCTCAATAGCTGATTTCCCTTAAGGGAAATCTACTAAAAGTGAATATGTCATGATCGTGTTCCTAGCCTTAATACCCATTATTTTGAACTTATCTTTACTAGATGAGGAATATGGAAGAAGATTTTGTTGACCGCCCTATTCTACTCATTGAATTTTTATTTTGAAATATAGAATATATGGAGAAATGAGATCATAAGTGTGTCATGCCAGCACGTAGAATATATGCCTTGCTTACTGAGTCACGGCGTGACAGACATTTTTTACCATTTTTCTACATACGGAAGCAATAGAAGCTTAAATTGTTACCTGGATGATACATATCTTTCTTGAGGATGAGTTATGTGATTCTTTATTCAATAATAAGTACTTTATTGTTGTTTAAAAAAAAAAAAATATTTATAGAAATGTTCCCTCTTCCTCGCATCTCTGTTCCACTCTTCCCGCAATTTATACACTGTTTTACACATACAGACGTTCTTTATAGAAGATAGAACGTTTTGGCGTATGATGTTACAGCTCGTTGGTTGAAAAAGACAAAGTAGCTGGCCATGAGATGGGTAGGACTTAGCACGCACTTTGTGAGCCAGCTCTTAGCGGGGACTTGAGCCAGGGGTGGGATGTTCCCCTGGGAGACAGACACGAAGATGGATGTCCTCTCTTCTTAGTATAGCAGCAGTATAGTGTGGGCTCTCTGAGGGAAGCACGGTTTGAAAGAAAACATTGACTATATGTACAAGGCATCTTTAAAATATCCCACATCGTCGAAAAACAACCAAGTTTTTCGTTTAAATTTTGGTTGTAATTGAAAATTTTATTTAAATGCATGACCTTTAATTGTTATAATAGCAAGGGCATCCAGTAAAGCCATAACAAGCCCCTATAGACCGCTTAGAGACGAAATAACATAAACAATCAGTACTACCTACCAAACTTGTCACATAAACAATAACGACCAAAACTGTCACATAAACAATACTCTGTTATATAATAAACCACTTTATTCGAAGCTTAAATACCAAATATTGTTTTCAAGAGACCTTTATAATAGGAGATACATGCAAATGTGATGCCCCTTAAGGAAAATGTGCTAAAAAGATATGAATTGGAATGAGGTATTTGTCTTAAACTAGTCATATTAAATGTGAACTTTCAACGTTGTAAGGCTACCCATTTTATCAAATTCCATTAAAAAAAAATATTGCTCATGACATTAGCGAAGGCAGGATCTGATATTCATTCTACAAAACATTAAAATTTGATTCAAACAAAATTTCATATATTAACGATGACAGTTGTATTCATATGATTAGTACGGTGGTGAGGATCAGAACAAAAACACTGAATCTGAACAAGAAACCTTGGAGCTTGGATAAATCATCTGTTTGCATGCTGTGCAACCTCTAGGAACCAGAAGATGTTTTTCACTTCCTTGCAGTCAGCCCTATCCTCGGGCAATTCAGGGGAGATTCGTTTAGGAAGAACAGACTGACCGAAAACCAAGTCAGAAAAATATTAAATTGAGAAGATTATTCATTTTTTTACAATTATGTAAATAGAGCATTACAGTAAAAAAATTGACCGTTTATAAAACTAAATATTTATTATATTTTGCAATTCTGTAAATTTCTATTTGGTTTTTAGCAGATTTACATTAAGAGAAATCAGCTATTGAGGTCGTACTCATGACACGATTTTTGAAAAATTTCCTCAAATGTCCATCGATCCTACCCAATAGATGACGAAAATGAAGTCCGTTCAAAATTATATATATATTTGTCTGTTAACGCTGTAGCGGTCGCAATTTCTGTTTGATCGTTGCCAAACATCATATTTTATCGTTTTATGTAAAAAGAAAGATCATGTTCTTTAATGGCTTAAATCCGACAAGTAGGAAGGGGGTTGTGAGTGGTGGGGATTTTTGAAAATTCGAAATATCTCCGTTATTATGCTTCGGATCGAAAAAAATGTATACAATCAATTTTATTGCAATTTATATTTACTATAAATATTTTTCTATACATTTATTCTGAATCTTGAATATTAACCGAGATATTTGCATTTGTATTGTGTGTGTGATCGGCAGGAGTCGGCTATGTTCCAGACTTTCCGCCGAGAGCTACTATTCGTCCCTCGTGAATAGTTTTAGAAATTCCTTACTACTACTGTTATTATTAGGCAGATTTGTGTATTTTAAAACTTCACGTGGGAAATTTGCTTAGTTGACGAACTTTTTTGGTTTGTTAGCTAAAGTATTTATTAGTTTATATAAAACCCAACTTAAGAAATTTACATTTAGAAGAAAAGCTTGTCACTCAAGCTGATGGTGTACCCGTGCTTTTGTAAATTTCTTTACATTGTAAGAATTGTTAAATATGGAAACGAAAATGAGATTTACTTTATCCATTCACGTTTCAAATGCCATTTTAGCAGGTTGTTTCGAGGAGAACTGCGGGACTCCTGGCGTAAATGGGTCGAGATGAAGCGCACATTGAGTGTCGCAGGCTGAAGGGGCCCCTACTTGCTACAACTATTAATCATGGTAGATTAGAACTACATCGGAGGTGCTGAGAAGCAAAGTCCTAGCCGACTTCCATTGTTCTGCCAGCACTCTGCCAAATTGTCCGCCCCAGGAAACCCGGCTAAAGCTTACAAAGTGTTTAACAAGCTGGCGCTCTTGTAAACTTTAGGTGAGGCATTTTGGTAACCATTAACCGAAATTCGATTTCCATCTGAGGCTAAAGTTGAAGCGAGCGAATTGATCGGCCGCATTGAAATAAGGTAGATACTAACATCCACCTTCATTCAAAATTATTTTACATACCTCTGACTATCATAATTCTCTAACATTTATGTATTTATAACACTCTTACCGAAACATGAATTCCGTGACGTAAACCGAATCATCCGGTCGCAGAGGCCTGGAAGAGTTAAAATAGTAATTCCTGTCAACAAATTCGTTATTTTTATTATTTGATTGAATAACTTGTATCACATTTAATCTATTATTATCATTTGTAACTCTTTCATTGAAATCACTGTCATCCGTATGATATATAGATCGTGACGATGAGCGTTTTATTGGTCCATGGCTCGTGGAAGGCTCCATAGCAAATCATATACTGTGTAAAACGCACACGAAAAGAATACGAACAAACAGTGTTACAAGCTATAATGAAAGGTACAGAACATCACGATATACGTGAACTGAATTTCCCCGTATCTTTGACCAGCAATACGTAGGCTGTTAACCTAAACAGGAGGTACACGAGGCCGAAGCAAAACGAGCAATAGTTAGTCAATGCCGAATGCCGTTGACAAACTATCCCAAAACACTTCCTGTGTGCAGAGGAAGGAAAGCCTCACAGCTAATGAGGTGGAGAGCCCACCAATATTAGCTGGTCTACCAATACATGAAATATAAAAATCTCTACCGGCCTCTCAAACCGGTGTTTCGGTAAAAGTGTTAAGGAGCACCCTCAACTAGGTGATTTGGCTCAAAATATAACAATGTAAAATTAAAACAAAATTGTAGAGAAATAACTTAAAAACACGATAAATAAACATTAAATACAAGCAATAAAAACAACAAATAAACATTAGACTAGTAAAGACAACAAATTAAAATGGTTTAAAAAATGATGTTATTCTTATATTTTAATACATGTATATTATCTAAATTTTTTCAAAAATATATTAAATTTCTCACTATGTCAAAATCAAAAAATGAGAAAAGTTAGATTTTCTAAAACATATTCGTTTCTTTAAAGTGATTTATTATTATTATTATTTATTTGAAATGCCGCTACAATGGCGATTCATCTTTTAACATGTTTGAATATAATTTTACAAAATTAAATAAATATTAACATTTTTACTAAGCGAAATGTTACAAAAGTACAAAATAAATAGAAGCATGCTGCTACAATGGCGATTCATATTTTAACACGTTAGGATATAATTATACAAAATTAAATAACTATTTAAATTTTTACACAGCTAGCTTTTACAAATGTACAAAATAAATAGAATGGACAAAACTAAATATGAATTGTTAGTATATTTACAACATGAGGGAAAAATACAAAATAAAAATAAAACAACAAAGAAAAAAAAATAAAAATAAAAGAAAAACTATAAATAGTTATACTGGAAGGTGGCAAAACTTATATTCCACAGTGCTTGCTATATATAACTTTCATAATTGTAGATAATAGGTTTTATATTTCATCAAATAATCCATTATTTCTTAAATACTTAAAAACATCATCTATAAATTGGCTACTGTCGGCCAGTAGTTCGCATACATTTGTGGGCCATGGGTACGTTTTCACTTGTGTGCAGTCAGTCAGTATGTGTTTTACAGTCAGCGTTCTGTTGCAGTAGCGACATATAGGTTCATCTTGTCTGCTCATTAGATATGAATATGTTAGTCTAGTGTGCCCTGTGCGTAGGAGTGTAAGTAGAAGGTGATTTAAAATATTGTCGACATGCGGGCTCCTCGGGTTCGTACATGTTATGTGGAGTCTCTAGGTATTCAATATTTACATTTGCATTTTTATTGAGGTCGTACTCATGACGCGATTTTTGAAACTTTTCTTCAAATGTCCATCGATCCTACCCAGGAGATGACGAAAATGAGGTCCGTTCAAAATTATATATATGTCTGTTAACGCTCTAGCGGTCGCAATTTTTGTCTGATCGTTACCAAACTCGATATTAAATCGTTTTATGCAAAAAGACAGATCAAGTTCGTTAATGGCTGAAATCAGACCAGTGGGAGGGGGGTTTAGAGGGGGGAATTTCGAAAATTCGAAATATCGCCGTTACTATACGTCGGATCGAAAAATTGTATAGAGTCAATCTTATTGCAAATTACATTTACTATAAATATTGTTCTATACATTTATTCTCTATCTTGAATACTAACCGAAATATTTGCATTTTTATTAAATTTGGGCCAATAAGGACGACTGTTTCCCGCCAAAAGCTAGTTCGGCCCTTTGCCGTAATTGTTCGGCTCTCGTATGGAGATTTCTCTATTGTATAACTTCACGTGGGAGATCTGCTTAGTTTACGCAGCCCCTGCGTGACGGACTTTTATTAAAAGTGGGCCGATAACAGACGAGTGAGTTTCCCGCCAAAAGCTAGTTCGGCCGTTTTCGTTACTGTTGGGTTCTCTTATAGAGATTTCTCTATTGTATAACTTCACGTGGGAAATCTGCTTTGTTTAGGCAGCCCCTGAGTGACGGACTTTTATAATAATAAATTGTTATAGTGGAAGCGTAGTCAATTTTTTCATCCTACCTACATTAGAAGTCACTTCCACTTCCCGGGATGCCAACTCAGAACACGTTATCAGCTGAGCGTGTGCATATTTAATAATGTCTGAGAACTGTTTTAGGTCGTTCTCCCCATTGTGCGAGGGAGAGAGAGTGAGATCTTACGGAGTGGGAGGGAAAGAGGGTTCTACGTTAGTTTTTTCCTCCCGAGAGCTGGGACCCAGAGGGACTTGGGGAGAAAAAATACAGGGTGGGCTCCAGGTCGAGACAAAGAGAACTCCAGCTCTTGCCGCTTTGTCCTCGGCCGCTGAGAGAAAGCTCAGCTTGAGGCTTCAATGGCCTCTAGATCCTCACGACACAAAAACAACACTCCCTCCCGCAAAATATAATTTTAAAATAATAAGGTAGATTTTTACTCTCGGCACTGTTTGTTTTTGTAGGGGGGAGGGAGGGCCTACTCTTTTCAGGAGTAACTTAATAATATTCAATTCTCCAGAATATAAAGGTTTCTTTCCTTCTTCTTTTTTCTGGGCAAAACTCAACCCGTTTATCTAAAAGCAATTTATAGAAAAGAAAAAAAAAAGCCCGGAATGGTAGTTGATTTTATTCAGATGAATATTTTGTTTTTGGAAAGTTTAAAAATGGTCACTTCCTAAAAATGGATAAGAATTCTTGACACTGAATGAAATGTACCAAGACTAAAAAGTCAATCACGCAGTGGCTGCGTAAACTTAGCAGAATTCCCACTTGCTGTTATGATTCACTATAGATCACTTTAATACCAGACCCCCCTTAAGGGAAATCTGCTAAAATACATATAACTCCCTTAAGTTACGAAAAAGTTTTTTATAAAACAGTTGTAGAGCAAGAAACGGCCACCATTCCATCTAAATCAAGTTTTACTTACTAAAAAGAATATATATAACAATGATAGGTAAGCTGGTTGAGATCTTTTAGAATATAAACTGAATATAAAACCCTCATCACAATTTATTCATAATGCATATCGTATTAACTAAGATTGGAAAGTGCATGATTGGTTGATCCAATAATATAGTGAATAAAATGTAAAATCGTCTTTATAAAACCGGGAATACATTACTTCTACGACATGAAAATGTAATTATGAAAAATCTTGTCCATGACAAATATATACAAAATATAACGACAAAACGTTCAAAGGGTAAAAAATAATATAGGCTTAAGGGAGAAAAAAATTCATATCTTACGAATAAATCCAATATTCTAATAAGAAAATATAATCCAATATACTATTAAGAAAGAAAATAATAATTCCAAGGAGCATCACTGTGGCCAAATTAAAATATAAATATCAAAGTAAAATGACCTTTAATAATGTAAGGACCAATTAGTATAACCTCATTTGGTGGTTAAAAAAAAATAGAACATGAGATTATTTTATAATATTAGTATTGCATCTTGATCAATATGAGTTTGCTCTCCATTCTATCACTAGTTATGCACTTCACTGACCCCTTGGTTCAAAATCTAGAAGAATATTTGTTTTATTTATTTACTCAGAGGGCATTAATATGTATATAAAATTCAAAGCTCACTGTATTAATATGTCACGTATAGAATCTATTTTTATTTATTTATTTTCGTCATAAGTTACATCGATATTGACGTTATTATCAGTCTTATTACATCGATGTATGGATAAATGTAAATCTTAGTATTGTATTACTGGGTATTTAGGATACAAATGGGTAATAAATAAATAAAAAAATATAATGGATGTGGCTTGTGATTATTAATTTGGGAAAAATAGAAAAAACAAATAACAATTTTTATTTATGAAGGGGATGAGAAAAAGATAATAAAATCTACCTGAGCCAGGGATTTGTAGATTGAACAAAATGAGAACCGTGAGCCAAATATCTTTAGAAGACTATAAAGTCAAAATAAAGTAAAGTTTTCTGTCTGATATTTATTCGATATTTTCATTAATTAAATATTGGGATTAAATATTTGCTTAAGGGGTTATTATTCAAATAAAACAATTTATTTGTAGTACGTATTAGGGAAATATTTCTCAGATTTGAGTATTTTTTTCTTGTTACAAAGGAAAGGTAATATGTAATGCTAAGATTACATAAATTCTTAATATTTGATATTAGTATAATTCGGTTTGCAAATTGGTACTTCTGTACACTAAGATTAAAATTAAACTTCATTGACCACCTAAACAGCTTTGATAATATCATAATTCAGTGTTGAAATAGGTAATACTTTATGCTTAGATTAAATAAAAATAGCGTTTGTTACGTAAACAGCTTGTTTTGATACTGCCAAGATTCAGTGTTCATATTGGTAATATTTTATTCTAAGATTAAAATCAAAAGTCGTTTATTACCTAAACAGCACCATTGGGTATTACCATAATATCAACTTGAGCAATAGCAGCCGGAAACTAGTTACAACTTCTTGTCTCTTTGACCCAGAACTAAAATTTTTTTTTTCACATCAAGTAAGCTCCTCACATCTTCCCAAGTCTCCCCAAAAATAGGAGATAAAAGGGAAAAAAGTTTTCTTCTCCGTCCTCTCGAGTCTAACTTTATTATTGGGATTTTTTTTTCTTTTAACTTTGCGCCACTTTTCCATTAAGTTTGTTCACAGGAAAAGGGAAAACTGGATGATTATATTATTTCCTTTAAAGTAAACTTCATAGCTTTCTTAAAGTAGGAGAAAAAAATTTATAATGACTCAAACCGGTTTTGAATTACATTTTATTTACATAAATGATCACTCTTGACAAAATAAATTTCCTTTCTCATGTAAAATTTAAAAAAAAAATATTTATTAAAAAAAAAGTTACAAACAACCTTGCTAAAGAGCAGACAAATTTATAATACAGTTTCTCCAAAGACTTTTTTCCTCAAATTATATTTATTTTACAAGAAACGTCCAGTAATAAAATTACTTCTTTTTAACCAAACTTTCAGCCGAGCCATGCTTTCTTAAAAAAATATTTATCTTCAAACGTTATGTGACATCCCATGCTTTGTCCTTAAATGTTGGACTAATATCATTATATAAATAATTGAGTAAGGTAAAGCTCGCCCGACAAACGTGGCCCTACTCTTTTCATAAATTTAATTTACGAATGATTTTTATTACGAAAAAAACTGTTAATTATTAGCTGTGCGGTTTTTCGTAAAAAAATGTAGTCGATAAAAGCTTCATCTATATCATCTATATCTATATATCTATATATTCTAGCTTTCATTGATGTAAAACCAATTGAGCTTGTTCCTTAAATAATTGTATAAAGTAGATAAAGTTGAATATATACTGACTGAAAATTGCATCCAGAAAAAGAAATGAAGTAAAAGAATTCTTTAAATAAGTTTATTATGGAACCCATCAGTGGTAACTTGGATGCTTCAACTTAGTGTTACCAATCGTAAAACAGTTGACAAAACGATAAAAAAAACAGGTGATTTTAATAAAATGAAAAACAACTAAAATAGAAAGAAAAAAGAAAATTCGGGAGCAAATAATAGAGAAAAAAAAAGTCCGTCACGCAGGGGCTGCGTAAACTAAGCAGATTCCCCACGTGAGTTTTACAATAGAGAAATTTCACGAGAGTCGAGCAGATAAGGAAACAGCCGAACTAGCTTTTGGCTGGAAAGTCACTCGTCCGTTAGCCGCCCAGATTTAATAAAAATGCAAATATCTCGGTTAAAATTCAAGATAGAAAATAAATGTATATGACAATATTTATAGTAAATTTAATTTGCAATATGATTTATTCTGTACAATTTTTCGATCCGACGTATAGTAACGGAGATATTTCGAATTTTCGAAAATCCTCCCCTCTAAACCCCTCCTCCCACTGGTTCGATTTCAGCTGTTAACGAACTTGATCTTTCTTTTTACATAAAACGACTAAATATCAAGTTTGGTTCCGATCAAACAAAAATTGCGACCGCTAGAGCGGTAACAGACAAATATATATATATATATATATATATATATATATATAAAATTGTAACCTCTGTCTGTCCATTGATTTTTTTCGCGAAATTTCACGATAACTTTTCGTTTCACATGTCATAGATACCACAACTGCATTTTGTTTCTTTCGTGTATGTTTGTTTGTTTGTTTGTTACCTTTTCACGCATAAACGGCTGAACCGAATTATATGAAACTTGGTATGTATATTACTACTAGCCCAACTTAGACGTTAGGCTATATTAATATTCTCTAAGACAAACAGGAGTGGGGGTTATAAGGGAGGCCTGAAATTAAAAATAGCGATATTTCGTTTCCTATTGCTTTTTCAGCAAATCTGCCCAAAACAAAAGTTGTTTACTTTGTAATTTAGAGTAACTTTTGTTATATACACCTTTGCCGTATACGGAAGTATAAATGAGTTATACGCTAAAAACTATAGCGGGAGTCCACAATTTTATTTGGCACAAAAGACTCAACCGAACTAAACCAAACTAGGTATGTGAATTAGCACTAACGCCTTCCTTATAATAAGCCATACTAATATTTCTAGGGACGGGCAGGAGTGGGGGTTATAAGGAAGGCCTGAAATTAATAATAGTGGGATTTCGTTTCCTATTGCATTTTCGGCAAATATGCACATAACAAAAGTTGTTTATTTTGTTATTTAGAGTAACTTTTGTCATATTCATTTTTATCTTTTAACAAAGTGTAAACGAGATATACACTATAAACTAAAGCGGGAGTCAATTATTTCATTGGGCGCTAACGATTAAACCGAACTAAAAAAACTCGGTATGTCAATTAGCATTAATTCTTCCATGATTATAAGCTATATTAAAATTTTTAGGTTAGAACGGGAGTGGGGGTTATAAGGGAGGCCTGAAATAAAAATTTGCGATATTTCATTGTCTACATGTTTTTCGGCAAACATGCACATAACAAAAGTTGTTTACTTCGTTATTTAGATTAACTTTTTTTTTTTTTTATACATTTCTCCAGGAACAATGTGTGGAGCAAGTAATTTGCGTAGAAATATTGATATGCTCAACAATTCATTCCAATTTGAACTATGAGGTACCTCACCTGGAAAAATTAATTCAAATCTTTGTTAATATTTTGTCCTTAATAACTGAAATCTATGCATAATGCACAGGAGACGGGAAATATGACAATGTGGAGGACAATGAAGACATACATAAAAAATTAATTTTATTATTAACAAATGCCATCAACGGGTATAACCCTAAACACTGGGACGGGTAAATGTCAAAATATTGTGCAAATTAAAGCCTTGCCAAAAAAATACCATCACCATTCAGCCTCAAATCAATTCCCGGGCGAAGCCGGGTATCTGAGCTAGAATATATATATATATATATATATATATATATATATATATATATATATACAGTTTTGAACGGACTTCATTTTCCTCATATACTAGGTAGGATCGATGGACATTTGATGAAAAAATTTCAAAAATTCCGTCATGAGTACAACCTCAATAGCTAATTTCCCTTAAGGGAAATCTGCTAAAAAATTGCATATGGAAATATTGATTAATAATCCAGCATAATGAATACAATAAGGGGTAGCTTTCATTATCATTTCGAACTTTCCTCAGGAACTTAGCAGACGCCCAAAAGCGTCTTTGCTCCAGTTCGTACAGGATATTGAAATACAATTCAAACTAATTTTTTTTATTGGTAGAGTTTTATATTTTGTTCGTAAATAACTTTGTTTTCTTTTTCGAATCCCAAGAAATTGATATTTGCCATTATTTTCTCAAAAACATTTTATTATTTGACGAAACTCCGTCCAATTTTCTGTTCTACATGTTTCGCGTTTTCTTTACCTCTTTCAGAAACAAAATCTTAAAGTAAATTGCAAAGAACTATCAAAGGAGCCATTGTTTTTAATATCTTATTAAATTAATAAAATTTCCCTCTTTTTATTAAGCACTTAAAATTTTTGTAATTGGTTAATGTCATTTATTCATTGGCGAACCGTCTTTTGAGACTTTGTGCGAACGTCAGTATCAGAGGAAGAATGTCTATCTAAGACGGCCTTGGACTGTCTTCGTTTTTTAGCTTAATACTCTGTTTCTCAATAAAACAAATATGTAGAAATAAGTTGAGTATTTCAAAAACAAAAATATTTAATAAAGTGTAGCGAATAATAAAGTTTATTTAGGAAATTTGAACCCTGGCCTGTTAGTGTTGAACCTCGCTCCTTATATCAAACCATCCTTTCCTCTTTTGATCTTCAATAATAAATTGTTTACACCTGTGTTGACAAGTTCCATTTCGGGAATTTCCCGTTGCTCGGGTTTCGGCATTTCTTCCACATCTGATTAAAATTAAATCAATAAATTTCGAGAGCTTCAGAACATACAATTCATTCCAAACCTAAACCTTCAGGATCCGCCTATTTTGGGACTACTTTAGTGTTAGAACAACTGTAATTGAGTTGTGTAAGGGATATTCTAAAAACTTAAAAAAAATTAAACTGACCCATAGTCAAGGTTTCTGCAAATGTTAAAAAATTAAGTTGAAGGTGAAATAATCATTATTTAACTCTGGCAAGTCGATTATAAGTTAGTTATTTTCTTAAGAATCCCTTGTGAAAATATATATAAAAAAGAAATATTGATGTGCTACTTTTTTTATATATAAATCAATATTATATTAAGCTCAAAAGTCCAAGAAGGGTCACAAGACCTGCCTCAGGACTTTGTGGAGGTATAGTGGTCAGCTTGAAACATTGTTTGATTATGGCATTACGGGCTAAAGGTCACTGTGTCTTTAATCAGATAGCTACTCGATTGCCCTCAATGCTAATTAGGAATTTGAGGAACAGATGTAATTTCTATTTAAAACTCGGTAAGCTCACCGCTAAATTAACTTCAGCGTGTAATCCCCAGATTTCCCTTTTTTCAATAGAGCTGCTAATATTTATAATGAGTTTCCTCATACAATTTTGAGAAACTAAGTTAAATGTTTGGACGTGAAACAAAATAGTAATGCTTTTCTAAGCTATTGAAGGTATTAATATTAACCTATTTCAGAACTATTTCTGCCATTATGGACGATAACAATCTGTTGGAATAAATAATAGTTATGAGTTGGACTTAAAGGGCAAATCCAGGTTGTTCGTCGGGAAGCAATTGGTTGTCAGATCACGGCGTTGTACGTGCTTCTCCTTCCTTACCCCTCTCCTTTACAATCACACCATCTGTTGCCACCCCCCTCTGCCTCTGTCATTGGCGAGGGTGGGGGTGGGGGGTTCCTACCCCCTCCCTTATTTCAATATCTGATTTCTGGTCACCTACATCGGGGATTGGCTCGATTTGTTATACAGTTCAGGCAGGGCCATTACGCAATTTATCTCAACACCTGGGGAATTATTAATTTTGCTCAGTTCTCTCTAGCCATGAGAAATCACGGAAGGGAACTGTTTGTAGTCAGGAGAGTATTGTATGCTATTCATAACATTATGTAACACAGATTCGCGCAATTTCGGTATATCAACGAACAACTTCTTCTTGGTCTATTTCCTCAGTCGTTAGTTGTCTTTTAGGAAAACGATTATGAGCATATTGTTGACAAGAATATGTAAAAATAATGCTAAAGGAGCAGACAGCTTACTTCTACAGAAGTGTAAATAACTTTGCCATATAATACACAAACTCTTCACTAAACATAAAACACTTGCCGAATATTGAAATAAATAAAAGTTGTAGATATCCAAGGAATACAACAGTACAACGTTCAACAGGCTTCTAAATGAATCTCTCGATGTACTCGACCATCATGATGGCATGATTTGGTAATAGCAATGATTTTGGACTCCTAGGAATGATCATAGTATATTCGCCTGATGCTGCAGCTAGTGAGAGTAGCCGTTGAGATTTACAAAAGCAAACGAGAAATTAAGGACGGTGATATGGCTATAAATTTATGATCTCGTGCCTTGTCTCTTTCAGGTGATGCCATGTTCCCCATTATTTAAAAAGCAGGTCACTATTTAGTAATATAAGACTAATAAGGAAGCACAAAATGCATATTATATATTTTTAGAGCGTCCTCAAGATTAGCAAAATTAAAATATTTTATATTTTTGTATTGATAATAGTAAGTTTGGCAAGGTGCTCTTTGAAATTTTAAATCCAATGCACATTAAGTTATATTTATAAAGATATCTAAGGAAATTAATTACATTACCATGAGTTTTTACAAATAATGTCAAACCAAGCCAAAAATTCTTTTGAAGTATCCTATTACTCCTTTTAGCACTTAATGAAAATAAATTAATTTCTGAATCTGACTAAGTATTTAGCGCTTATAGCAGAATTCGGGTGGAACGAATCTACTATATTGAAGGACAAATTTGGCGTTCTAGACCTTAGTTGAAACCTCGTCTCATTGGTTTTGTACAAGTATGGAATGAAATCAATCAAATTGGGACGACGGAGAGGCTAAGTTCATTTATAAATCATAAACATTATTAATCATACCTTCAAACAGCAATTTTGAATTTTTCTTTAGCTGGTATTTTATTCCCTATAATCTAGTCGATTTTTAATGTAAAATTTTATTTTTACAATTCCAGAAATATTTTGAAGAAACTTTTAGTAAATTGCTTCACTGAGGAATTGATTCATTTCGTCGCGTGATACCCAAGCAGAGTAATCT
The DNA here is from genome assembly GCA_019009955.1 of Riptortus pedestris. Taxonomy (NCBI): domain Eukaryota; kingdom Metazoa; phylum Arthropoda; class Insecta; order Hemiptera; family Alydidae; genus Riptortus; species Riptortus pedestris. The sequence goes on from CM032231.1 coordinate 42,948,328, forward strand.
GCTTAACAAATTAAATAAAAAATAAAAAAGATTTCTTAAATTTTACTTTCAAAAAAATTTTATAATTTTTCTTTAATATTGGTTTTATTAGTAATAATTTGATTACTAATCCATATTGCTTGTCCAATAATTTCTATTTGCTAGTTTCTCGTCAATAACGTGGTAAGCTCTTTTAAACAAATAATTTGGAAATAAAGCTATACTCTGTAATTTTTCTTTCAATACTGGTTTCAATTTTTGCCCAAGATTTTTTTTTAAATATGAGACATTCAGAGTTTAGTAATTTAATGAGACATCCTTAAAAAAACGTCTATCTCCTTGTTATTTATTATTTCTTACAATAGAATTCAGTTGCCAGGCAGGGTTGCTGATAGCAAATCACCGTCTCTATCTGTAGTAGTCTTGACTGAAAGAAAGTTTGCAGCAGTAAATCCTTCAAGAGTGATACCTGAAACAGAATCTAAAGTAGATTTATCAGGCTGAGTTCCATTTGGCTAATAAGATCTCCAAAGAGGCTTCTCAGAAGCAGACCGTGCATTTCGAGCAGTTACTTAGCTTATTCTCTTTTGTGGCCGAGATTCGACCCGAATCAACTTATGACAAACATCAACCATATTCGTTCCGTAGTAAAAAAGTCCGTCACGCAGGGGTGGCGTAACGTAAGCAGATTTCCCTCTTGTAGATAAATAATAGATACCCAACAATAAACCTACATACTGCTAACACAGCACCACTGTAAATGTAAAGTGAATAAATGCAAACGGTAATAAGAAATTTCAATCAATCAAATTTTAGTAGCCCAAGAATTTAAGACGGGGAGGGGCACAAGAACATATTAGCATTTACCTCGTATAATAATGGTCTTTGGAAATCAATATTTGGTATTTAAGCTTCGAATAATGTGGCTTATTACATAACAGAGTATTGATTATGCAACAGTGGGGGTTTACTGAAGGCTGAAAACTGAAAAATGCAAATATATCGGTAAATGTATCTAAAAATATTTATAGTAAATGTAATTTGCAATAAGATTGACTCTATACAATTTTTCGATCCGACGTATAGTAACGGCGATATTTCGAATTTTCAAAAATCCCCACTCTAAACCCCCCTCCCACTCGTCTGATTTCACCCATTAACGAACTTGACTTTTCTTTTTACATAAAAATATCGAGTTTGGTAACGATCAAACACAAATTGTGACCACTAGAGCGATATATGTGTGTATATATATATATATATATATATATATATATATATAATATATATTTATACGAGTCTATATATATACATACATATATAATTTTGAACGAGCCTCATTTTCGTCATCTCCTGGGTAGGATCGATGGACATTCGAAGAAAAAGTTTTGAAAATCGCGGATGAGTACGGCCACAATAGCTGATTGCCCTTAAGGGAATCTGCTAAAAGCCGTACGGAGGATATTTTTCAATAGTGGACGCAGTTTAAGCATTTTTATTCTTCTATAAAGTTTATCTAAAGACGTTACCTTCCACAATACATGTGAGGTTATGAAAGGAGAGCTACATGAAATGTCATGGTCGAACTCGAAGATTTTGGACTGAAAAATCCTATGAATTTCTGTATTTCATGAACATTCTTAAATTTTTTAAAGTTCCATCATGATCGCATTTTCTGGCCCAAAGGATGGCCACGAATCCATATAATGCGTGCTTAATCTACATGAATAATCTGCTTAGTTAATGCGTGAAGGACGTTTTATGGAAGTAACAATGAATAGTGAAAATACATAAAAATTAATAAATCATCCCAAGCTTCGGAAGGGCTGAAAGGTGTAAAATATGTAGCAATTAACAACCTTCCAATGCGTTGTAAAAGTTAGTATATCAAAGTACAAGTCATTTTATTCAATTGGAACCAAATCATAAGGCATATATCAAATTAATTAGCTGATGACAATCATGTCCACTGAGTCACAATACAAAATATGTAGCAATTAACACTTAGAATAAATAAACACGTCAACTTACAAGTTAGGTTATTCAATCAGCGGTTTGAGCTACACAGCTTTCAAGGAAATCATTTTGTGTCTTTAAATAATAGAATATACTGGAATAAAACAGATCCCCCTAAAATCCCTAAATGGTAAAATTTTAAATATCCTTTCACCAGATGTTTTCAATAAATGATTTTATTCTGATGGCTTTTATAAGCGTTAAGCGCTGCTTAACTTCTCAACGCATGACATGTTCTTATTCGGCTATCTCACTTTGTCTTCCTCTCTGTCACATTTCTCCTTGGATTTAATCTCGGCTGAACTCCCTATTATCCTCTACCTCTTTCTTCATCTCATTCCTGAGAACAGGCAATTTGTCTTCAATTTCCTTTCTTCATACCCTTTATCCAGGAAATCTTAGTCTATTATAAGACGGAATTAACAAAAATAAAATGAATCAGTGCTAAAATGTAATTTAATTTATAATTATATTTATTTCTGACAAAATGCCCTTAATATACCTATTCGTAATAAAAATGTTCTTAATCTTTAATTTATTTATCCTTTGTAAGCAACAGTGCTCAATGATCTCCTTTGGATAGAAAGGTACCCAGTTTCTTCACTTGGGTTAAGTAAAATTCATTGGGGGTTTGACCACATCTACAGTGTTCTATACGACTCGTGATGCCGATTTTTAGATTATTTTAATTTTACTTAATTATGCCTTAATTAGTATAAATTAACAATTTTATTTTCGTCTGAGAAAGTTGTAATGGCAATGAGTTGTCTCACTTATTTAAGGAGATACGATATATATATTTTCATATATGTGTGTGCGTACATTTCCATTTTTTTAAATAATGGAAAATTATGGAACTTAAACAGAGCTTTTTCTTATGCCATGTTTTGAGATTTCAGTGGGGAGAAATAGACAGTCAAACCAGCCACAAAAATCAGGCTTTTTGCTACTTTGTTTTTTTTTCTATACGACTATCTATTTTTACTATATATACAGCCCTGATGATTGAGTTTGAGCTCCGAAAGTATTTTCTTCAGTAAAGAATTCTAGAATACAGTTAGCATATTTGAATTTTTATTATGGAATATGGAACCTTCTGTTATTATTATTAGCAAACCAAGACTTAGTCCTGTCGCCAAGAATCCGATCTCTATAATGCAGTCGTTTTCAATTGTGAATAACTTGTGCTTTTTGTACTTGATTTTATTTTTTATCAGCCTTCATTTTACCATACAGTTATTATGCGATATTCAAATTGAACTACATTCACAATAATCATCTAATACTCAGGTTAAGTTTAATGTGGTTTTAATGTTGGGTACATAGAGTGAGAAAAGGAAGAAATTTAAATTTGCAGATGACTTCATTGTCCTGATATGATAGACACCCCTGTATGGGGGAAATCGTGTTTAATATATGCATATTGAAATATTTGTATTATTTTATTGGTGCCGGTCCCTGGGGCACTAATTAAGATTGCAGTATATTGTATGTTTTTGTTCTTGAGAGAACGTTACACACCTATAGAATATATACAAAAATATGCAATTAAAACATTTTTGGCAGTGTTGCCTGATATTCATAAACAAATAATAGTAGTATTCTCTAGGTAGTCATTCTCAAATCAGATCATATGTTTGTGATCAAGAGAAATACAGAAAGCTTAATGCTCAAGAAAAGCGAAGAATACTCACAGAACAAGATGCCATTCTTGAAAAACACTGCGTGGACTGAAACTTTCAAAATAATGTTTTTTCTAAAGGAAATGTTTTAATAGGCTAGTACACAGAACCATATGTTGATTAATTAATTACACACTGATCACATTACAGCACACGATGCCATTAAACTTAGTAAAAGAGAGATAAGCATAAAATGGGAAGTGTAATGGCGTCTAACACAAACAAAACTACGAGAAATAAAAAAAAAAAAAACCTTATTCGTGAATGGCTGTCAAGTAATCAGGACACTAGTAGAGAAGAAGTAGTTCTTGCTCGTTTGAGACATGTCCATTCTCGGATAACACACGGACACCTCATGACTAGGACTGAACCATCTTTATGTATACTATGTAATACACAACTATCAAACAATTACTTACAGACTGAAGACAAATAACCGACAAGAACTTACCCACCAACCTATCAGAGCTACTACACAACAGTCCATACATCGCGATAATCACGAAACACCTCCAACAGACACAAATTTTCAACCACATTTAAAACTTAGATCGAACCGTACACATAAAGAATTAGCATCTGCTCCCATTAATATCCATTGGGAAAAACTTAAATGTGCTCTTACGACTGTAGATATTTTAACATATTTTTTACTTTATAATAAGTTGTCTATAAAATTAAATTAAATTATTTATTAATGTCCACTTTTTGCAACTAAGGCTAATTGGGACTGGTTATCTACAGGTTACCACCTTTTTCTAGCCAGGCGGGACGCTTTAACTCACATGGCTAATCTGAGCCCCTAAAAGGTGGCTATAGCAACTTTTATAAGATGAGTCAATGTGAGTCGCTGAAATTGCGACACACCTCAATAAATAAATAATACAATTCAAGAATTTTTCCTGACAGGTTCAAATACGTTTTTTCCAAAACGATGGAATATAACATGTTTCAAAGCTTTAATGTTGTATTTGGTGGGCTGAAAAAATATGAGCAGTATATTTTAGTTCCAGTTCTAGCCCTTCTTGATTAATTGTCGACACGTTTTGAAGTATATCGGTTAGACAGCTTATCGAACTGGAATGTAAAACCGATTGCATATCCTTGGCCTGTTCAATATTCCCTCGCCGTCGGACCCGGGATATCCTGCTATTGTGTAACCGAGGGCTTCCAACCCAATTGTCTGCCTTCTGAATGTAAGGCCTCATCAGGGAAACATTTTACTGCTAAAGAGAGGATCCCCTACACCTCCTTGGCATCGATCCTCTACTACTGCTTCCTCTTCCTTTCAGAAATTCAACTATCCTCTCGAATATTAAGCAGCTACGATAAAATTGGCTTAGTTTCGCCGTGCGGGGTAACTAAGGGAACATGTAGCCGGAAAGCTGCCATTGTGTAGAGATAGTCGAATGCATACCATGAATTCCATACTGACTGTTAGTAGGAACCACTTTATGATACTAATAAAGATAGCGTGGTCTTGCCTAGTAGTTACAAGATTGGGCGAATTTTGAATTACAGACTTCCAGCCATCACAGAAAAGTCATCTCTGCTTACCGATGACCATCAAGTAAAGCTGATAACCCACATTCAAATAAGAAATAATTATTTTTTTAATTGTATTAATTTATGTGGTTCTCAGATACGTGACAAAAAGATTTGTATGACGGCGTTTCGAAACTTTTTACTACCTTTATGGAGGGGCTCAGGTTAGCCATGCGAGTTAAAGCGTTCCCTTTAAACTCACATGGTAAATCTAGAGTGGCGAGTTCGATTCCCGCCTGGGCAAGGGAATTTACTTAGTGACGAAATTCATTAAATAAAATCCTAAGTCCCACCTTGGCTAGAAAAGGGTGGTAACCTGTAGATAACCCGTCCCAGTTAGCCTCAGTTGCAAAAAGTGGACGATAATAAATAATAATAATACTAATTACCTTTTTAGAGACCTAAAATACAAATGTACAATTTTTTTGTTTAATTCATTAGTGTAATTAATATTAACATGTTATGAATTATATTGACAAGTTCTACTTACAAAACTGTAATTAATTAGAGCAGCATTATAGTGAAAATATGAGGTAAACCTAAAAGTCCTGTAATAAACAAAGAGCTGTAACTGCAATTTTAAACTGCAATAGCTTCAATGGGAAGTGAATAAATGCCATTGCATTACGTGCTTATGTCACCAAAAATGATCAAAAACCTAAACATTTCTATAAAATAAAAAAGCATGGGCAAGGTGCGTGCACTACATTTGTCAAACTTTGTTCTGGCGGGGGGAGAGAGGGCAGCTAATTCCGAAGGATTAAATATAATAACAAATAACCTGTCGCTCTTCGTTCACACGCGCCTCAACTTCCAATAATGTGCTACAACTGCTCTCCCGATACAGCTACAGTAATTATGTGCTCGTAATTAATGAAGAAATTCTTACTTATATGTCATTCGGACTCAAGTGTATGTACATACTCTCTGTGAATATCAAAGCCCAATTCTTTATTAATAGAATAATTTTAGGACTTAGTTTTAGCACTTAAGACTTAATCACCCCCTTGGATGTCCCCGGGCTTTCATACGAGAGCACCCCTCCCCCATTTAGGACGTCAGGATAAGATAGTGTAAGTTAGTATAGTCTTATTTACAATAAATTGTCGACTTCTTTAAACTATTTTTCTTCATTCCTCTAAACCTATCATCCTTCTTTCGATTTCTCCTAACCACCCACAATCCAACCGGTTACACCCGCCCCCTTGGTTAACTCACATAATCAATACCATCCTAAATTCGAACCACTCCCCCTTCAATTGACACTGAGGTATAGAAAAAGGAACCTACCTTCCTTCACCCCAAATAGTGACTTGGCTATAACTAATACTTAACAATGCCTAGAGCAGGCTATCAGACAAAAAAAAAATGAATCAAGTACAAAACTCTGGAATGCAAGAAAACACACAAAACCTACATTAACCTATGCAAACAATTTGGACTTAACATATGTTATTATAGGGGTTCAGCTTTGCCATGTGAGTTAAAGCGTTGACCATAATCTTACATGGTAAACCTAGAATGGCGAGTTCGATTCTTGCCTGGACAAAGGAAATTATTTAGAGACGAAATTCATTAAATAACATCCTAAAATCCCACCCTGGCTAGAAAATCCGAAATTAGTTAGGTCGTAACCAGTAGATCGACCGTCCCAATTAGCCTAAGTTCCAAAAGGTGGACGTTAATAAATATTAATAATAATAATATGTTATTATAGTTGGTTATATTAAAACTGTATGAACGTATTTACTCAGGGTGTTTTTTATCATTTATGATATTCTTATATCTAGCTATTTGTACAGCTTCTATTTTTTGAAGCCCAGAGTGTAAGTTTTGGAATATTAAATTAGGCTCTTATTGAATTCATCATATTGTATTCATGATTATGTCGGTCTGTTGAAAAATTTCATTTAGAAGAGTGCTGAATATCGTATTCGAGCTAGAATCGGTATCGTGATAAAGGAATTCATTTTCTCAAGAATACCTCGAGTTCGTTCCTTTGTATGTGTAAAAGTTTCATACTCCCTTTTATTTCTAAATTCATTATCATTCGTTTTAAGGCGTCATTCAGTTTATACAAATGTTGATTGTGAAAAATGTACATGTAATTTTAGCAGATTTCCCTTAAGGGAAATCAGCTATTGAGGCCGTACTCGTGACGCGAGTTTCGAAAAATTTCTTCAAATGTCCATCGATCCTACCCAGGAGATGACGAAAATGAGGTCCGTTCAAAATTATATATATATATATATAAAATTGTAACCTCTGTCTGTACATTGATTTTTTTCGCGAAATTTTACGATAACTTTTCGTTTCACATGTCATAGACACCATAACTGCATTTTGTTTCTTTGGTGTCTGTTTGTTTGTTTATTTGTTTGTTTGTTACCTTTTCACGCATAAACGGCTGAACCGAATTTTATGAAACTTGGTATGTATATTACTACTAACCCAACTTAGACTTTAGGCTATATTAATATTCTCTGGGACGAATAGGAGTGGGGGTTATAAGGGAAGCCAGAAATTAAAAATAGCGATATTTCGTTTCCTATTGGTTTTTCGGAAAATATGTTCATAACAAAAGTTGTTTATTTTGTTATTTAAAGTAACATTTGTTATATACACTTTTTTCGTATACCGAATTATAAACGAGATATACGCTGAAACCTATAGCGGAAGTGAATAATTTTATCTGGGACAAAAGACCCAACCGAAATAAATAAAACTCGGTATATGTATTAGCACTAACGCTTTTATTATAACAAGCCATACCAACATTTCTAGGGACGGGCAGGAGTGGGGGTTATGAGGGAAGCCAGAAATTAAAAATAGCGATATTTCGTTTCCTATTGGGTTTTCGGCAAATATGAACATAACAAAAGTTGTTTATTTTGTAATTTAGAGTAACTTTTGTTAATACACTATCGTCGTATACCGAAGTATAAATGTGTTATACGCTAAAAATTATAGCGGGAGTCAACAATTTTATTTGGCACAAAAGACTCAACCGAACTAAACCAAACTCGGTATGTCAATTAGTACTAACGCCTTCCTTATAATAAGCCATACTAACATTTCTAGGGACGGGCAGGAGTGGGGGTTGTAAGGGAGGCCTGAAATTAATAATAGTGATTTCCTATTGGGGTTTCACCAAATATGCACATAAAAAAAGTTGTTTATTTTGTTATTTAGAGAAATTTCCTCAACACTTCATTTCAATATGAACTACCAGGTACCTCACCTTAAAAAATTAATTCAAATGTATGTAAATATTTTCTCCTTAATAATTCAAATCTATGCATAATACACAGGAAACGGGAAATATGACAATATGCAGGACAGTGAAGTCTTACATAAAAAATTAATTTCATTATTAACAAATCCACAGAAACGACGGGTGTTAACCCTAAACACTGGGACGGCTAAATGTCGTGAAAAGTAAAGTCTTGCCAAAAATATACCATCACCATTCAGCCTCAAGTGAATTCCCGAGCGAAGCCGGGTATCTGAGCTAGTATATATATATATATATATATATATATTTGTCTGTTAACCCTCTAGCGGTAGCAATTTTTGTTTGATCGTTACCAAACTCGGAATTTAATCGTAAAAGAAAGATCAAGTTCGTCAATGGCTGAAATCGGACCAGTGGGAAGGGGGGTTTAGAGGGGGGATTTTTGAAAATTCGAAATATCTCCGTTACTATTCGTCGGATCGAAAAATTGTTCAAAATCAATCTTATTACAAATTAAATTTACTATAAATATCGTTATATACATTTATTCTCTATCTTGAATATTAACCGAGATATTTGCATTTTTATAAAGTCTGTGGTCGGGTATAGTTCGGATTACGTCGGCCAACTTCGTCATTTCTCGGCTTAGGCGGAAGATTCTTCTAACCTATCGTTTTTAACCTTACCTTAACTTCGTTACTTTGTGAGATTTATGCAAATACGTTCTGTTCATCCGCCCCCCCTTCTTTAGTTCTTGGACTACTAAAATTTGAGTTATTAAAATATAAATTATTCTTACAATTCAGCAGCCCTTTCAGTGGGAAATTTATTTTAATTAACTGAAAGATTTCTCATTACCGTTTGTATTTAATCATGGTGGTGTTGTGTTACCAGTATGCAGATTTCTCTAATGTAAAACTTCACATGGGAAATCTGCTTAGTTTACGCAGCCCCTGCGTGACGGACTTTTTGTTAATTCCATTCGGAAGTATTGGTCTGACGTTACGATGAAGCGTTGTTTGTACTTGCTGTTCATGTATTTTGCCAATTCAGCGGTGACACTATTATTCTGTGGTATAGAAGTCTGCGGCCTCCATTTTTAATTCTGGTAATTCGATGGAGCTATTCCGTAGCTCCGTTATCAAGTAGCTTCCTGCATTGGAGGTTTATACAATGTCTTATTAAGTATTAAATGCTTAGACATCTATTCATGATGTTTATCCACATACGACGATGCAAATAAAAATTCTGTTCCATAGATTAATTTTAACATCAAATGTCACCTTTTACAAATATCCTAGTGGCAGCGGAAAGTTTGCTCAATGGAACAGCTGAGCCAATTTGGATGGCGTATTGAAAGTTGCCAAAGAGGGCTTAGAGAACTGTGTTAATAACGGTGATATATCGATGTACAGGAGTTTAATAATAACGGCACGGTAAAGGGAAGGGGTGGGAGGGGGCGACTCTCAGTTCAAATGCTCAAGTTGGTCTTTAGAGGGCGATAAGCAGCGAATATTGATCTAGGATTAGGATTGTCAGGGGCTATCCTAGGATTGGCTGCTTCGATTGGAATGGCCCCTGCGATTCCAGATTATATTACTAAAGCTGAGGAGACAGTCCCAACTCTCTTGCACTTCGATATTGGCAGCGAAGATTCTATTAATTAGTGGCGACGTCAAGCGGATCCCCTTGGAATCGTAATCACTCCGGGATCAATCTGAGGCGATGCTAATTGTACAATATTCCGCCAATAATTGCTTTCCCAAGCCTATAACAACATATAACCGGCTTATTATTTGCAATGCTAACTTTCGTCAGGCCTTCAGATGAAGCATTGGATGTAAGGGACAACTCACAAGCAGCGGTCAGTTATATCAGTAAAGGAATCAGCTCTTAACCAGAAGTATCAAAACATTTCCTAAATACAAGAGAGAACGCCTAGCCATACTTTTTAGCAGATTTTCCTTAAGGGAAATCAGCAATTGACGTCGTACTCATGACGCGATTTTCGAAAAATGCCCTCAAATGTCCATCGATTCTTCCAAGGACATGACGAAAATTAGGTCTGTCAAAAACTGTATATATATTATTGTCTGTTAACGCTTTTTTGGTCATTACCAAACGACATTTGAACGTTTTATGCAAAAACAAAGATCAAGTTCGTTAATGGCTAAAATCGGACGAGCAGGAGGGTTGGGTTAGAGGAGGGATTTCGAAAATTCTCCGTCAAAATTCCGTCATTATGCGTTGGATCGAAACATTTAATAGTACCAATTGAAAATATATTTTTATGTATCTTTATTATATTATATATATATATATATATATATATATATATAAATTATCTATATATATTTTATGCATGTTTTTTCACTATCGTGATTATTAACCGAGATATTTGGATTTTTAATTTTTCTGCCCTTGAGTAAACCCCAACTCCTACTCATGTTATATTAACAATAAGCTGTTATATTATGAAGCATATTCTCTTAAGCCTAAATACCAAATATTATAGGCATTAAACTTTTACGTTTTGAGATAAATTAAAATACGCGACGCATATGGGAAATCTGCTTAGTTACCGCAGCCCCTGCGTGAAAGACTTGTTTCGTATGATTCATTCTAACTTCATAATGCTATGTACTAATTTCCATTTTGCTTTTCTAATCTCTGGTCACGATCTAAATCATCCGACTATCGGTAGGGGAGGGGGGGGGGGGTTGTTGGAGGGGTGAAATTCCGAAAATTCATAATATCTCTGTTATTTTGCGTCGGATCGACAAATTGTATAAAACTAATCCTATTGCTCATGCAATTTTCTACAAATGATGTTATGCACGATTTTTCTCTATCTTGATTATTAACCGAGATACTTGAATTTGTAAGTTTTCGGCTTTAAGTAAACCCCCGTTCCTACTCATGTCAATTTAACAATAATATTTTATATTATGGAACACTTTATTTGAAGCCTGAACACTAAATATTGTTCTCATTGAATTTTTACGTTTTGAGAAAAATACAGATATGTGACCCCTTGGGAAATCTGCTTGCTGAGTTAGCGCAGCTCCTGCGTAACCGACATTTGTTTTAGCAGTTCAAAACGGCGCGGCGTTCTCGTCCTGGACAACAAAGACATCTTTTCTACCCACCTCGTAATAGAAACATTTACTGTAACCGTTACTATCCATGATAAATAATTGCTATTTCAGTAAAAAACTTATGAAATTCCTTCAGAGAGCATCATCTTATAATGGATGTGCATTTCGTGTACGGAATGTAACATTCCTATATCATGAAATAATTTTAAAAAAATATTTTTGGAATTATAAAGATAAATAAAGTTTACTTGATGCTTTACAGATCACTGATAATATCATATTTAAATCACAGTTACTATTACGATTAAAATCACTGTTACCTTCACGGGATGGAGCAAAGTTGAAAATTCCCCCCCAACAAAGTACTTTCGCGAGAAAAATGTTTATTAATATTGTGTTATATCTATGGGATGAAATTACTTATAAGTTAGTTTCTGGTCGAGACCTCAACTATTAACTGTGAGAGGTGGGACTTTGAAGTCTGCCGGCCAGGACTCTGCCGGCAAAGGCATTGGTCTTCTCTTTGACGGCTCCCTCTCCATCTGGAGCATACAAACCACCCTTAGCCACGTAGCTCGCCAACCTTCACCCCTTGTTCAAATTGTTTTATCCTCCCCACAGGGCTGCCTACTCCCCAAGGAACGTACTACACCCCTTTCTGGCTCTGCGGCTTTCAAATCATACTCAATTCCTCCACGGAGGACCGCATGTATCCTTTGTATTATACACACGTAAGCAAGGACCAGCCCTTTTACACTCCTAATGCCATTATGAAAGTGACAGCTGAAAGGGGTTGCATGCTCATGAATGAATGATGAATTCATTCACAATAGATCGATGAAGAATATTTCCTATATAAAGAGTTGTCTAAGGTGTAACGTGGGGTGAGAGTGTTTATGAGTGCTTACACACACACACACACACACACACACACACACACACACACACACACACACACACATATATATATATATATATATATTCACAAACACACACACTTAAATGTATGTACCGCCTTTACAATTTCCTCTTCCAAATAGCTTACCGGTTCTGAGTACTTGCCAGTTGAGGCTAGTGTGCTTACAAATAGGCCGAAGCTCAGAATAGTTCATTACACATCATCACCAACTTAGGATCAACCCTGAAGTTTCTCTATTTCTTCCTTAATTAGAACCAACTATATGCATTTCTTGGCATACATTAACAGATCCAGTTCGTATGATAGTAGCATAAGAAAATGAGGAGAAAACGAAATAATACCAATAAAATCCTGAATAATTCACTTGAGAAAAATGTATAGAATAGAAGTTATCTTTTAAACTATTTATTAACGTCCACTTTTTGCAACTAACGCTAATTATAACGGGTTATATACAGGTTACCACCGGGTTTTCTTCAGTGGCCAATTCCTTCAAACCAAAAGGGAAGAGGAGGCCACGCCTCTTTCTTTTGACTCCGACTTGGATATCCCAGAGTACAACCTCCCCTTCTCGCGGTGGGAACTTGAATGCTCACTACGCCTATTAAAGGGTAATTCGCCAGGCCCAGATGGCATTCACTACGAGATGATTAAACATCTTCCTCGAGAGGGGATGAATCGCCTCCTCAAGCTTTACAACCAGGTATGGTCCCAGGGGAGCCTGCCCCAAGATTGGAAGCTATCCTTAATAATACCTATCCCCAAATCCAACAAGGACAAGAAACTTGCGGCTAGTTATCGCCCGATCTCCCTGATCAGCTGTCTAAGCAAAGTTCTGGAAAGAATGGTGAATCGGCGCCTACTATGGACCCTTGAGAGGCGCGGTCTTCTTCCCTCGGAACAGTCAGCTTTCCGCCGAGGTCGGTCAACGATGGACAATCTTATCATCCTGGAGAGCGAGATAAGCCATGCTTTCATCAGAAAACAGTTTGCTGTGGCAGTCTTATTCGACATTCACAAGGCTTTTGACTCAGTATGGAGATTCAACATCCTTAAAAACCTAAAGTGCTGGGGATTCAAAGGGAATTTACCAAAATATGTGGCCCAATTCTTGGACAGGAGGACGTTTCAGATATTAGTGAACGAACGGCCTTAAATCCAATCCGAGAGGGACCGAGTACGGAATTCCTCAAGGAAGCTCACTTAGCAGCACATTATTTCTGATTTCCATCTGTTCAATAACCAAATGCTTCAATAATAATGTAAAAATTTTTCTATACGCAGATGACCTGCTAATCCTCTGCCGCTCTGAAAGTGTGGATTTTATTCGGAAGAATCTGCAGGCTTGCATTAACAGGTTGCTAGCCTGGTGCGCAGCAACTGGTTTCCGAATCTCACCAGAAAAGACCAAGTCCATAATGTTCAGCAGACGTAGAGGTGATTTCGCTTGTCCGGATCTATATATGGACGGCCAACTGATCCAAAACACCGAACAAGCCCGATTTCTAGGTGTCACACTTGACAAGCGTCTTAGCTGGGTGCCACATATCGTCGCACTCAAAAACACGTGCTATCGGAGGATGTGGATCCTGAAAGTTCTTTGTGGGACATCTTGGGGAGCTGACCGGTCAACACTCCTTAAAATTTACAATGCTCTCATTTGCTCTAAATTAGATTACGGCAGTCTAGTTTACGGGTTCGGCAAGAACGCCCTGCCCTCGCTCTTCTCGACGCCGTCCACTTTGCAGGCATAAGGATAGCAACTGGAGCCTTCCGGACCACCCCGGTATTCAGTTTGTGTACTGAGGCTGGAGTGTGCCCACTCCTGTTTCGAAGACACCGGCTAGCTGCAAAGTATGTCACCAAAGTTTTCACAAACCCAAACCACCCATGCTTCACATACCTATTCCAGCCAAAGCATGAGAATCTCTATCAGGCTGCAGCGTCTCCAGCACCGCTTGCCCTCCGCATGAAGAAGCTTGTGAATGAGGTTAAGGGAACGCGAGCTATCGCAGTCCAAGAGTCAATTCCTCCCTGGACCTTAAAAAGACCTCAGTGCCTTGACTTAACCAAGAAGAGGGACAACATGGTTGGATCTGAGCTGACCATGAGACTCCAAGACATCCTAGATAGAATCGAACAGAAGGAAGTTATATACACCGACGGTTCGAAGATTGAAGGGTCAACAGCCTGCGCCTTCGTTGTCGACAGCGCATCACGCGCCTTCAAGCTAAACCCATTATCTGGGATTTTCTCCGCCGAGCTTTTTGCTATTTCTGCCGCTTTGTACCGCTCGATGTCGTCTGGAGCTAAAAACATTGTCATATGCACTGACTCAAGGAGCGCAGTGTCAAGTACCAGGAACATTTTTAGCAACGATCCAGGAGTGGTAAAAGTACTACATTACACTACGATGCTGCACGAGCTGGGCAAGTCGGTGTTGTTGATTTGGGTCCCGGGGCACCGAGGGATTCCCGGCAATGAGAGGGCTGACAAAGAAGCTAATCTTGGCCATGCCTTGGCGTCTGTAACACCAATCCCTCTCACTCCAAATGAAATTGCTACGCCTCTTATAGAAGGCATAAATAGGAGCTGGAAGGACTTGTGGGAGGAGTCCGAATGCAGCAAGTTGAAGATGGTGAAGAAGGACCTTGCGGCATGGAAGTCTTCATCGAGACGCCATCGTGGGGAGGAGGTGCTAATATGCAGGCTCAGGCATGGCCACACAAGATTTACGCATCTCCATCTAATTAAAGGGAGAAACGCGCCCTGGTGTGTTGTTTGTCGGAAAAGCCTCTCAGTCAGGCACATCATTGAGGAGTGCAAAAAATACAGAGGGATCCTTGCTCACCTCGGTATTCCAAGAAGTTTATGCGAGGCACTGGCCGACGATAGAGCGGTCATTAACAGGATGATTAGGTTCCTACATCTAACAGGCCTCTCCAGCCACATATAACTCTGCCAAATATCGAAACAACCCGGTATCCTTTGTAAGTTACCACTTATTTTTAAGACACTTTGTAAGTTACCACTTATTTTTAAGACACTTTGTTAGTTACCAAATAGTTTTATGCTAATGTAGTAGCTTTCATGTAAATGCTCACTTAATAGCTTTAATTTTAATGTTTATTGATAGTTTTAATTAGTTTTAATAGTTTTTAATTTTAATAGTTTTTGATATTTAGTTTTTATGTAGATAGTTAGTGCTAATTTTATTGAATTTGAATTGTGGTACAATATACCTGCGATACCGGTACGTAGGTTTCAGGGCACATGCCCCCTTACAAAAAAAAAAAAAAAAAAAAAAAAATTAAAAAAAAAAAAAAAAAAAAAAAAAAAAAAGTGGGAAAGGAGAAAAATGTGAAAAAGGGGGAAAAGGAGAAAAATGCATAATAAAAAAAAAAAAAAAAAAAAAAAAAGTAAATAAATATATAAAAATAAATAATCCGAAAAACGGGTTGGTGTGCATTTGTCGGCGATTTCCCATGGTCGGGGAACTTTAATACGGTTTTGCAAGCGCTGGGCATTGATGACCATGATGTTTTATGCCCAAAACCCAAACAAAACAAAACAAAATACAGGTTACCACCCTTTTCTAGACATGGTGGGACTAAGGATTTTATTTAATTAATTTCGTCACTAAATAATTTCCTTTGCCCAGGCGAGAATCGAACTCGCCACTCTAGATTTACCATGTGTGATTAAGGTCAACGCTTTAACTCACATAGCTAACCTGGTCCCTGTGAATTAGCCCCAAGTTATCTTTTGAAAGTGAGATTATAATAAGAGAGATATCAACGAATTTGAATTTTTTTCTCATCTCTAAACAAACCCATTTTTCTTTGTATCCTTTGATATCTGTTCGTATCATGTGAGCCTAACTGAAAAGTTCGGCCCGCTAGTTAAATAAGTAACTTGAATACCATTGATATATAGCCTGACATTCAGCTAGTATTGACCCTTTGTAAAAAAATAAGTGGTAATCAACGCTTTAAATATAAAGTTTCATGATGAGAAAACGTATTTTGAAAATTAGTTGCGCAGTATGGAGGTTTCATTTAAGACTGAAAACTAAAAAATAAAAAAAAAAATAGAATAAATCAGTTCATATTGGGGTTACAAAAGGGAAAAGTGAAAATCGGGCTCGCCAGTTAATCCAATTGTGCGGTTTTGTAACTCGTTACATACGTTATCCAAGATTTAGGGTTGTTTCAGTTCGATGAATAAATAGTTTGATCATGGTATCTGGTACCTTAATCAAACCATTTGTTGGGTCTCGGTATCAATTAAACGGGTTCAATATCCGTAGGTTACCTGTCACGTGTCACAAATGCCAAATTTAATGAATAATATCGGAACGATGCATGGAGTAGTAGTAATAGTGGAAAGCCGGTCTGACAAAGAGAGTGCATGGCCTTCCCCCCACCGATGTGAACGAAAATTTTTTAGTGTTTAGTACCTAATGAAAAACCAATTCTGTTAAAGCGAGAGAACGCACTTCTCAAGCTTTCGTTTAAAAAAAAATTGTAAAAATTTGTCAGAACGTCTTAAGTTGTTCTCAAGAGGACCTTCTCCAGGACTCCCTCGTGGCTTAGGGGCAAGCGTATTTCTTTTGTAATCTGAAATTTCAAGATCAAAACTTGCCGGAAGCGACTTTTTTTTTTTGGATTGTTTCTTTCATTTTTTGCTTATAAGGCGTTTGTTTAATATTAATAAATAAATAAAAAGTTTTTTAATTTTTTGCGTTTTCCATATATTTAAAGAAAATTAGAATGCTTTAGGTCAAAAATGTAATTGGTATAAGAAAATATTTATTATTATACAAGAAATATATTATTAATTGAAAATATAATTATATACAATTATCAATAATAACGCAGATATTTAAATAATATTTTTAAACTATCTTTACCAATTTATTTGATATTATTTTATTTTACAATTAATAAAGATTCCTGAATACGTATGAATGGAGACTTGCCAATAACATCACGAACTATCCTGCAACGTTGGTGATGAACATTTTTTGACATTAGGTCTTACATCCAGATGCACTGTCACTTGCAACGTCGTTCTGCTGATCACTGTAAGGTGAATCGGTAGAATGGCTATTCAACAAACGACATATGTTTCAACTCTGGCTTTCGTAATACGACAATCACGTTCTGATTGGTATACATCTGTCTGTCATGCTCTTTACTTCGACTTCGTAAAACCTACACTTGGTGTGAACATTATTAGAACTGTGACAGGCGTTCCAGAAATTCATATGTTTAAGTGTCTTGATTACTATGTTCATTTCGAAATTTTCATTCTTATAGTAATCGCATTTCACGGCTGAGGCGATTGAGCGACTTATCAGTTAAATTTTTATCACCAGTCTATCATATTTACGAGAGTTTGCTCATTTCTGCAAATATTTTCATTATTCTCCTACATTATAATTTATTGAAAATGTTTTTATGTCTCAAGTAGTGTCATGGTATGGGTAGGTCTAAGATTTAAGTCAGTTAGTATTTTGGGTAGTGATTTATAGTAAGTCTACAGTTACAGTGTTGGCAGTAGGGCTCGTCTTCTCCAGTAAGTCAGTAAGTGAGGGTCAGTCGTGAATGGCCAATTCTTAGCCTCGTAAAAACTACTTTTTTTCTGATCTGAATAGCCTGTCTGAGGAAGGCGATTTACGAAGTATATGTTTCAGTTCTCGAAATGTTTAGTCAGATGTAGCAAACCAAGTTTTCTGCCATGAATTGAGTATCATATGTTTAATTTGAATATCATGGTGTGTATAATAAGTGATGTCGTAAGTTCTTTTTTTGAGTAACTGATTCGGAGAGTTCATCTACTTGTGTGCTTTGTCAAGTGTTAGTATGTCCGGTTAACCAATACAAAGTTATTCTTTTGTTTAATGTCTGGATTTTGTGTAAAATTTTAGAGATGAGTGGGTGTGAACTATATTTTTTAATGAATGTAATGAGCTAAGAGAGTCAGTGCAAATTATGATGTCCGTGTCTGTAGTTTCAGGTATGTTGTCTATCGCAAGTTTCAGGGCTTCAAGCTCAGCTGTATATATGCTAGTCTCATCTGGCAGCTTTATTTGAAAGTTAGCCGAGCTAACAATTGCAGCTGCCCCGACTCCTTGGTCCGTTTTGGATCCGTCCTTGTAAATAAATAGGTGTTGTTTCTTTTCTGTTTAAAAACAGTAGAGGACTTGGCCTTCTTATTGATCCTCACCAATTGGTTCCTCTACCATCCAGCATATTCCAGAGATAAAATGTTTTTTGGTAGCGATGTTCAGAAGTCGGGTTAGTTTTAGAGTATTGTGTTTGAGTCAAGTCAAAGCTCAGTTTGTCAGTTTTCCAAGGATAGTATGTTTCAGTATATTTTGTGTTAGTATTTTTTCTTTGAATAGAACTGTTGTGTGAATATTTATTGAATCGTATTGGTTGAGGTTGTTGTCTCGAAGGGTTTGCTGTATAATTCTGTATTGTAGGTTCATCAGCGTTGTTGTTGACACAGTGGCAGTTTAAGAATATGTACTAGAAGAGAATAATACAAGAAATCCCTTATGTATCTTAAACTGTGAAGATAGCTACGGGTTAATTTAACTCTGGAAACTCTCGTTCTACCAGGAGAGAAAACAAACAACAAGAAAGACGAAAAGGAGGAAACGTCGGAAAAGTAACTGAAGGTACCTGAAGTAGAAGATCACGCAGTTTTACATAACTCAATAGTAAGTAGAACTCCTTCGACGTCAGAGCAAGCCCTAAGAACGTCTAACGAAGAACTTGTAGACACGCTCAACACTTTAAGACCTTTTTTGGGGCGTGCGGTTAGTTTTTGTGGTAATAATAAGAAAGCATTAAACTGAACTAAAATTATTAAAGAGATAATTTCCTCATAAGAAAGCATTAGACTGAAATATTTTCTATTTTATAGAAAGATGAGGGTGAATAATACAAGTCACTATTTGAGTTCTCCAAAGAATCAAGTATATATTGAATAAGTAAAATATAATAAACTTTATAGTAAGGAAGCTAATTTTATACAACTTAAACCTTAAACGAATGCTGAATTTAGAAACTAACCTTATGTCTAATTGAACCAAACATTAACATTTATTGATATAGATGTTGAGAGAAGAAAGGAAATTTAACTTTATAAAATACGACTGTACAACCTAGGTAGACCACAATGGTTGGCCCTTTGGTTGTTCGTAACTTTAGCGGCAAGCCAATAATATATGTATATACACAAAATAATGATCGGCCGCTCCTATATTATGAGTACTCATTTAATTGTTTACGGAGATAATGCTAGGATTATAATAAGAAATAGGTACCTTCGGGAAACATATACTTCCCATAAAGTGGAGTTTTCTTCCCGTGTTGTTTTGTGTTCCCAATGAGATTCTGTCTTCTAGCTGGTGAAAACTGGTTGCGGTGACCTTTATCTGCAATGCGGTGATACTTATTTGACACTAGCGTTGCGGGAGATGAAAATTATTCCCCTTTTTGCGAAGCCAACTACTACAGAACGTGCACCTAACATGAAGTCTGAATCAACAATGGCGCTCAGTTACAAAAACGAGCTCTCCTTTCTAACAGCTAGCGCTGCAGTTTCCGCTCCTGGCCACAGCCTTGGTGATCCTGCCAGGCAGTGCGGCTGGTTAGTGAACTAAGAAAGCGCGGGATTTTAAATTCAAAGACGACTGAACAACCTTAATAGTAATAATTCAGGTTTCAGGTATGTTGTCTACAGCAAGGGCTTCAAGCTCAGCAGTACATATGATAGTCTCATCTGGCAGCTAGCTGGGTCAGCAATTGCAGCTGCCCATACTCCTTGACCCGTTTTGGATCCCTCCGTTCGAAGAGAACACTACATAATCATCCACATGTACTAATCAATCGATGCTATTACTCGTACCTTCGGGAATCAGTAAACATTGAAATTGGCTCAATTATGGTCGTGGTATGATGACAGCTGGAGTGATGGCGTTGTGTTGTGAAAGAAGATTATAAGTATGGAGTTTATCGACGTTGGATGGAAGTCTGGATAGGACGGACATGAGCTGAGGGCAGAGAAAATGAAGCAGAGTAAGGCCTTTGTCTGCCGAATGAAGAGCCCAGGGCCCTAAGTTATTCCCTGGGGCTGGAACAAAAGCCCCAGCCACTTCCAGCTAGCACCCTATTAGAGGTCTCCCTCTCTCAAACCTGTCTCTCTCTCTCTCTCTCTCTCTCTCTCTCTCTCTCTCTCTCTCTCTCTCTCTCTCTCTCTCTCTCTCTCTCTCTCTCTCTCTCTCTCTCTCTCTCTCTCTCTCTCTCTCTCTCTCTCTCCACTCTCTCACTCTACCCACTTTTACATCGTCTTACCTCGGCTCTTAATTGTTTCCGCAATTTTTATAATTGATATATCATAGCTTCCTATGTTTTTGAGGTCAAGCGAAACGGTTCAGGCAAAAACCTTTTTAACCCAACAAAAGCCTCCCATTAGGGCGAAGGTTCAAATAAAGGGATTAGTTAAAAAGTTTAAATTCCATCTTATTTGCATAATGCAATTCCCTCGTATTTTTTTCTTTCTTCTTCTCCTTCGACTACCTTTTCCTAAATGATCCTTTCTTTTACTGTCGTAATATGGATACAAGAAAGTCAGTATAACTGAGAGCGTGCTTGGAATCAGGATTTCTTTTAATTATTTCGCTTCATTTTATCAGTTTCATACTTGTAATGAATTCAGCACTTTTTTGTCCATGGATTTTAATAATTATGCCGCCCTCCTACCTTGTATATTGTTTTTTCTGACTTTAAGCTGTCAGACATGTAATTTCATTATGAGAAGAATATGTTTTTAAAAAACATGTAAATCATTGTAATATCAAAAAAGTCCTTAAAACCATACTTTTAACAAAAATGCCCCTCCTTACTAAATTAAATAACTAGTCTGTTCATCCTTATAACAAATTAGATCAGATAGTTCTTATTACTTATGATACTGTTACGTTTTTTATTACCAAAACCAGTAACAAACGTTTTTAATAAGAGTTCTTTTGGATTGCAAAATTAAATACTCGCAAGTTTCAGAGTTTTTATCACTGCACAATTTATTTGGATAATGCACAATAAACTTGGTAATTATTCTTAATTAATACTCACAGTATAGGCTGATAGCGTCACTGTTCTTCAGATTACACAGTCCAATAATTCACTCACGGTCACTGAAATTCACAACAAGACGGCACTGCACTGTCCTTTACTTCGCGGCACTGCACTGTCCTTTACTTCGCGGCACTACACTGTCTTAAACACGGCACAACACTGTTCTTCTTATAAAAACACTTTACCGCACTGCGCTAAGTCGCACTGTAGCACTGATGTGAACATTAAGACAGGTGAGAATAAAACTGACTGCTCACGGCTAGCCCGAGCTTCTTTATATAGGTCGTCAGCATACATCAAAGGGGAATTGTCTGGTTCATTCGAGGCTGGGCTAGACGAGCCTAGTAGCGTCTCGACCCTCCGTCGGTCTCTTTGATCTACGTAACACTTTCCAAATACGCGACTCTCTCTCTCTCTCTCTCTCTCTCTCTCTCTCTCTCTCTCTCTCTCTCTCTCTCTCTCTCTCTCTCTCTATCTCTCTATGAAGGATTATTCATCTATGTATTTAATTTTCGCAACAATACATTACTTGTCTTCCATCGACCATTAGTGGTTTCCTGACTCTTCTGCTTTCAACTAGTATTCCAGCTTCTATGAAGGACATACAGACAAGCATTCATTTATATATATATGAGCTATGCCAATATTATATAAAACAAAATATGATTCCGTTAAGCTTTTTACTTTACACACATTTTTCTTGATAATAGAAAAAAAAAGTTTTCCTGTGTCTAAGTATAATTCGAATGAATATTCCCCCCGAAGTCTGCTCACGTGCGCAAAATCTACGTGACTCCCAACTCTCTGTGACATGAGTTGTGTCAGCATTCATAAGCAGCTCTTCTGCAATGAAAAAAAAATACTCCAATGTGTGGCTAGTATGAAATGAAATATTTCTACTGGAGTCTCCTGAAACTGTATTGCAGTGTAGGATTTGAATATTAATTAACCTCATTCTCCTGTAGAGAATGGTGATCTAATTGGCGTTGATATATTTCTCTGGGTTATAAATGTGAGGGAAAATGTCAAGGAAGTATTGTGCAAAAATGTTACTCACTAAACTCTCATTTATCAAATAAATTTGGGTTGCAGGTCACACACTTTTTAGGTGATTGTCAAACGGTGAACTCATATCGGAAGCTACATTTTATTTGTTACTAGCCAAGGTACCCGGATTCGCCCGGGTAATCATTGTACAAGAACATGTACAATATTTTTACATTTTCCAGTCTCAATGCTTAGGATTTACACCCAAGTCCGGAGTGCTGGGGATATGTTAATAATAAAAGTATTTGTTATGTGCTTAATTCTACAAAATACACAATATTTTTATAATACCCGTTTCCGGTGCATGTATCTTTTTTTATATATAACTTAATCTTAGATAATCATATTATCATCCTCAAAAATACAAGAGTTAATAGAGTTTCATTGATTAATAATAGAGTTTCATTGATTTCGATTTAGTCTTTTGTGTCCTATGACATTGCTGACCCCTTCTATAGTTTTTCGTGTGTACCTCATTTTTACTTCATTATAGGGAAAAAAGTTCATATATCAAAAGTTACTTTAAATAACAAAACAAACAACTTTTGTTATGTGAATAACTGCCGAAAACCCAATAAGAAACGAAATATCGCTATTTTTCAGACCTCCCTTATAACCACCCACTCCCGTTCATCTCAGAGAATATTAATACAGCCAGAAACCTAACCTGTTTTAGTAGTAATATACATACCAAGTTTCATAAAATTCGGTTCAGCCGTTTGCGATTCTATAAAGGACATACACTCAAAC
Source organism: Riptortus pedestris (assembly GCA_019009955.1). Classification (NCBI taxonomy): domain Eukaryota; kingdom Metazoa; phylum Arthropoda; class Insecta; order Hemiptera; family Alydidae; genus Riptortus; species Riptortus pedestris. Next base: position 42,971,751 of record CM032231.1, read on the forward strand.
ATTCATTTTTATATATAAGAAGATGAGAAAGTATTGTATATTTGGAAATACCATAGTGAGTGCATAAATAAAATTCATTATTTGAGATGGTAATGGTATTGTCATCAAATCAAAAATCCTTGTTTATTCTAGTGCAATAGATCGATTTGCATTGTGTTGAGTATTTATTTCCGCGAGAAATTGAAATTTTTCTTTAAAAATAATCACCCTTAAAGGTAGAACTAACAGTACGTCGAATTAGTTTACACATTTTTATTTCCTACAGAAATTTATATGGTTGTTGTTCCAAGTTCAATCTTTTTCCAAGGATAATCGTAGTAGTCTTAATATCTAATAATAATATAGGTTTTAGCATATTAAGGGAAATCAGCTATTGAGGTCGTACTCATGACGCGATTTTCAAAATTTTTCTTCAAATGTCCATCGATCCTACCCAGGAGATGGCGAAAATGAGGTCCGTTCAAAACTGTGTTTGTGTGTATATATATATATATATATATATATATATATATATATATATATATATATATATATATTTGTCTTTTACCGCTCTAACGGTCGCAATGTTTGCCTTATCGTTACCAAACTTGAAATATAATCGTTTGACACAAAAAGAAAGATCAAGTTCGTCAACGGCTGAAATCGGACCAGGGGGAGGAAGGGTTTAGAGGGGGAGAATTTCGAAAATTCCTAATATCTCCGATATTATGCGTCGTATCGAAACATTGTATAGAACCAATCTTATTGCAAATGAAATGTTCTACAAAATATTGTTATGTACATTTTTTCACTATCTTGATTATTAACTGTGATATTTGAATTTTTAAGTTTTCGGTCTTCAGTAAAGCCCAATTTCTACTAATCTCATATTAACAATATTCTATTATGTTATGAAGCACTTTATTTGAACCTTCAATACCGCGCACGTGGGAAATCTGCTTAGTTAACGCAGCCCCTGGGTGACGGACTTTTCATTTGTTTGATATATATTGCATCATAGGTTTTAGCAATTTTTATGTGTTAAGTTAGTTTTATCAGATACTTAACCTTACGAATTTAAGAAATATATAAATAGAGATATCGGAGTCAGCAAACAAGTCTATGAATTAGAGATTAAATAAGAACCGTGTGTTATCATTGGTTAATTTATGTTAATTAATTGTTTTGAGCTAACAGCCTTGATTAGGAACGCAAATGACGAGTGGCGGTGTCTATGTAGGTTGTGTTGCGATATACTGCTTGAATGGAACGATGTCACCTTTTGAATAAACTAGATCAATCTTCAATGCGCTTTCAATGTGACGATTTCATCGATAGTATCAGTGCCAATCAGAGAAAAGTAAGTTCTGCTAAGGTTCAACCTAGTGCCCAAACTGAAGCAACACAGCTATCCCAAAAAATTGCCTATAGTTCTTAGAGAGATTAGCGTTGCTCACTATTTCTTCGTTTACTTTTTAAACCACCACTAGGACCAAAAATACTTTGAGGCATGATATCCGCACCATTTGAGCTGAATAAAAAACCTGTTCGTCCAATTTCTGACCAAATATAAGGCATACTTCAGTTTTCCCACTCAGCTTTCTCTGATACGTTTGATCTAGATGAAAATGTTTATCACAAGGTTCTGTTGAGAAGTCAGGTGAATATCCTGACCCGTTCCGTGACGTTTGAAACCAAAGCTAGCAGCTACATTATTCTAGTAGTCCACAGATATTTCACGATGCTGAGTAAACAGCAGGGAACAGATAAATGACTAACACTCCAAAGCTCGGCAACGTCTGAAATTTAGAGTGTCATTCCGAGGTCAATGTTCACATCTCTATCATAGTATTCCTGGGACTTTATTGTCATCACAAACGCTGCCCTTCTGATTTGTATTTTAGAATTTGGAAATGATAAACATATATTTAAGGAGAGGTTTGAAACAAATTTTTCTAACCTTACTTTTTTGGCGCGAAAATCCGAAAATTTTACATTTTCGGTACATCGAATATTATTATCCAATTAGCACAAGGATATCAGTGTCAAAATAGGTACAGAGATTAGGATTAAGCCAATGGAGGACTATCCAGATAATGGTTCAAAAGCATCCTCCAAATGTGTAGGATCAGATTATTGAGTGACGGTAATAATCAATTAATAGGGATAATGATAGAGCAAGTCTGTATATATTGAATCAATTAGCTCTTTAATCCGCCGCAATAGGCCCGCCATTATTCAGCCAGTTGAATTCAGCAGCCTCCTAAATATTATTGATTGAGTAGGGTTCCATCAATACTCCATTGATCAGGTGGGTAATCATCAAGGAGCATATGTTTCAAAACAGTTTACTAACGTTCTTCAAGAGGACGAGATTCATTTTCTCTCTGTCTCTGCCTGTCTGTCTCTCTGTCTCTGTCTCTCTCTCTCTCTCACACTCTCTCTCTCTCACACCCTCTCGCTCTCTCTCTTTCTCTCTCTCAGACCCTCTCACTCTCTCTCTCTCTCTCTCTCTCTCTCTCACACAAAATATATAATATTCATATGTGTGTGTTTGTGTGTGAGAGAGAGAGAGAGAGAGTGTGTGTGTTTTAATATTAACATGACATTTTCGTCTCATAGACTCTTTTTCATTCAAATGTAATACGTCCCTTACAATGTTTGGAGCTCATCATAAGGAAAACTCAAAATCCTGCTCATTGGAGTTTGAAGTTAATATACTACGATGTGTGTTATAGTTCGTACGACTGCCGTGTATTGGTTAAATTGGGTTCCTACTTTGGGGGAAACCAATTGATGTTTCTGAGTAAGTGGTTTTATCTAACCAGTTATGCTTCAAGACAATAGCCAATTGAAAGTGAAAGAACACTTAAATGAACGTATACTTGCGTACAGTAAATGTCACTTGTTGCGTTGGAAAATGACCCGCAGGGGCTAATCAAACAAAGCATATTTCTGAACTAAAACGTAAAAAATAGTGAAATTGGATATATTGACTATTGGACTGAGATTTTGACGATTGCTCAATAAGGACGGTGCCGCTTATACAAAACTAAAAGCATAATTTATAAAAAAAAGGCGTCATTTTTCGATCCATTAAAAATTACTATGGTAATGTAATACATCAATTATATTTATAAGAAATGTTAAATCCACGGGGGCTCAGGTTAGCTAGGCGAGTTAAAGCGTTGTCTTTGGCCTCACATGGTAATCCTACAGTGGCAAGTTCAATTCCCGCTTGGGCTGTAGGAATTTATTTAGTGACGGAATTCGTTAAATAAAATCCGTAGTCCCACCCTGGCTAGAAATGGGTAGATAGCGCATCCAATTAGCCTTAGTTGCAAAAAGTGGACGTTAATAAATAATTAAAAAAAATAAAGCCAAGTATTATTTATTTATGAGTCTGAAATAGGGATAAATGTTTTTTCTTCCATAAAAATTAACAAGGAAAGAAGTCAAATCCAAATAAAAAGAGTTCGTTAACAGTTTCACAATTTTCTGACTTAACACTTAGCTAACTGACAGAATAAATCAGCATTCTTAATAAATATTATTCAAACAACCCCTCATTGGCCTGTATTTTACAAGAGTCACGTCATGTCTTTCCTTGATATTTCTTTTGACATTGGGGTTTGAGGAAAGAAGCACTAATTAGAATTGTAAAAGGGAAAAAAATTCCCTGTCCTTTTTACCAGCTGACTTTTCTCTCTCCGTGTCCTAAGCCGGGGTGCTGTTCCTACTTTTAATGATGAAAATTAATGAGTACGCACGACCTGCTCGGTTTGTGATCAATTCAGTTTTTGTTATCCTAAAAAGCTCTGGCTTCCCTTTTATCAGTTGGATTAAAAAAAATAATGAAGCAATTCACGTATAATCCTAAATAATTCAATGAATCGTATTTAAAATTGTTAACACTTGAGTTTCACGACATTCCATGTATCGTTTACAAACAAAAGTTAGATACAATACGTTAAAAATGTGTGTGTATGAGCGTGTTTTCATAAACGTAGTAACTTCAAAACACGATTCATACTTTATTCATGAAATCTAGGATATAAACTTTTTTTATTGGGAAATGCATAACCTGTCTTGTCCAATGCTCTTGATTTTTTCCAAAAATTAAAGATGAAATCTATAAAAAATATTTAATTATTGCTCTGACTAACTTCCTTTGTTATATGTTTTTTTTTTAGTAATGTAAAAAAAAATCAATTAGTCTCCAGAAAATTTCATTTCCGTCAAAAATAAAATATTTTCAGGAAATTATTAAAAACAAAATTTACATCAAAATATACTTTCTTAGGGAAAGACTTGTTTTTTCTCCATAACAGACTATGTATATTCCTTTTGCAACTATCTGAGAAATTGAACTTTCTAGAGAATATCCAAACACCCTCACCTCAGCCAGCACTTTCTTTCTTGCTCCACTTGGTGTAGTATCTGCATTCATGAGATTTTAACAGCTTCGATCCTTTTTTGTAAATAAATAGATAAAGGAAATTAAAAAAATGCACCTATCTTATTTAAATAAAATATAAATATTTTTACAATTAAGTTAGTTTACAATTTATACATTTATTTTTTTTAACTTGAAAGTAGTTCTTATTTATATTGTTTATTAAAAATGCTTTATATTTGTTGTGCAATTATATTCTTTCTCGTTTAAAGTGTAAGTATGTAAAAGGACAGTAAATTTAAATACTTCCCATGTAAATTATATATAAATAAAACTGGGGCTCAGGTTAGCTACGTGAGTTAAAGCGTTCACTTTAATCTCACATGGTAAACCTAGAGTTCGATTCTCGCCTGGACAAAGGAAATTATTTAGTGACGGAATTCCCACCCTAGCTAAAAATGGATGGTAACCTGTAGATAACCCATCCCAATTAGCCAGAGTTGCAAAAAGGGGACGTTAATAAATAATAATAATAAATATAAATAAAACTATTTCTGAGATCATGCTATATTCCAACAGCCAACTTCAAATGACATTTCTTAGCCTCCATAGCTTTTCTATCCAATGATAACCATTTCTGGGAGTGCTGAAATTAAAATTCGTCTGTTAGTCGCTTGCAAAATGATTCTTTTGACTGGAATTTTCTTTTACAAAGGTTTTTGTAGTCATCTGAATATATTGCTAATATTTCTTATTTAGATTAGAGAGCCTTACTCTAGATTTTAGTTTATTCAATGTAAATTTTCTAAAATAAAAAAAAGGAAAAATAAATGTGTTCACAGTTCAGATAGGATTAATAAAATGCGAAGAGAAAGATCCGTCATGCAAGGTCTATGTTCTCCAAATTGTTCCATAGTAAATACAATATATAAAAAAGTCTTGCATTTTATATTTTCTTGAACTTAAATTTCAGCCTGGATATCAGAGATATAGTGTTATAGTTGAAGTTTTCAACTATATGTCTGAATCACATTTTTATCAACTACAATCTTGGATTATCAATGATAATTTAAGCATTATTTCAAAAATATCGTTTGGCGTACAACCTCAATAAATGATGGTATTAAACGATTAAAAGGTTTTAGCCATGTTTAACCACTTGCACAAAATCTTAATAGTTCTGGTTACTATGAGGCATCGGTCTCCATACTTGGAAATCTATTTGGTGACGGGGTCATCAAATTAAATCCTTAGTTCCACTGAGACAAAAATTAGATGGAGGATACAATAAACTTAGTAATAATAACGATTAGTTATTTTCTACACAATTTTATTTATTTTTAAGAAAAATTGTCCTAACTCAACATTTAGTACTTCATGTGCAAAGTAACTTAAGATGGACATTTTGTCATCTTCTGTGTGCTCCTGCTTCACTACAAAAGATCAACAGCTATTGAAAAATGCATTTTTGAAAGTAAATAATTAAAATAAATGGTGTAGTTTTATGTGAATTATTTGTAACATCTTTTTTTAATCGAAATTTGTGTATAATATATTCTAAGTATTGCTGTTTAAGTGACATAGCCCTAAAGATGAGATGAGTCCTTCATAATTCGGCTCTATAATAAAACTTTAGTTTTGAAATTTGAGTATTGAAAAAATAAAGGTCTTTTACCAACCTGCGTCACTGAGCAATTCTAGTAATTTATTCACTCGAGAATAAAATGTACTAGATTGCAAAAATGTATATTTCCCGTAGGTCCACCTCTAATTCTGGGGCACAACTGTTATTTTCCAGGAAATGCCTATACTCCTGATCTCCAGAGTAGTCTTAAGCAGGTAGTGGCCCGAACAGCTGTCGATACAATTATATCCTTTCGTCTTTAACCATTCCCGCCTTTCCGAAATGGACTAAAGTTTGATTCCGTTTCTCCATCTCAACTTATCGTTTCCTCTTACGTTGAATTGAAAAGGCTTTCCCCTTATTGGATGAGTTCCTCGCTCGAAAGTTGGCCCAACAATGCCGTGTTATTTTGAGCCTGATGTCTGATCATTTACTCGTGAGGGAGAAATTTCCTTTTAAAATCTTAAAGGAATCTAAAGGAAATAGAAATTTCCAACTTTCTAGCTATATGATTAGAATTGGTCACAAATCCTAATAGCGTAACGCTGTCAATGTGTCTTTGTACTGATAGCTTCTCAAATTATGATCACTCGGTCTAAATCCGAGTTCCCTTGAACCGCCAAAGATGAGACCCTGGAACTTATAATAAAAAAAAGTATGTTACGTACGACTATACGAGTGACGTACAAAAGTTATTTTTACGTACTGGTTTCATCGGAAGCCACTCCATATGCAAATCACAAGGGATGTGCGGGAAGGCCGTTGAGCTCACAAGACACTCTTTCAAGAACTTACGGGGCCCAGGTTAGCCATGTGAGTTAAAGCGTTGAATTTAATCTCACGTGGTGAATCTAAAGTGGCGAGTTCGATTTCTGTCATGGCAATAGGAATTTATTTAGTGACGATCAACTTGAATGAACTCCTTAGTCCCACCGTAGCTAGAAAAGTGTGGTAACCTGTAGATAATCCATCCCAATTAGGCATAGTAGCAAAAAGCGGGCCTTAATAAATAATAATAACTCAATTTTAAAAATATTTATTTATTTTTTCGTACAATAATGGCATTTCGCAACTGGGGCGATTCGTCGAATCAGTTATTTAACATATAACATTACTATATTTACGTAAGTATGCTCATTTCTGCAAATATTTTCAGTATTGCCCTACATTATAGTTTTTTGAAAAGTTTCAAGTAGTGTAACATACGGTCTATATGCAGGCTACAGTCATGTAGTATGTATATGTTTTATAGTAAGCCTACAGTTACAGTGTTGACAGTAGGGTTCGTCTTCTCCAGTAAGTAGGTAAGTGTGAGTCAGTCGTGAATGGCCAATTCTCAACCTCGTTAAAACTACTTCTTCTCTTCTAATTAGCCTTTTTGAGGAAGGCACTTCACCAAGTGTATGTTTCAGTTCTCGAAGTTTGTTATCAGTTGTGGTAAACCAAGTTTTCTGCCATGAATTGAGTATCATATATTTTGCTTGGGCTTGAATATCTTGATATGTACAGTATGTGTTGTCGTGAGTTCTTTTAAAAATAAGAAAGGACATTGAATTCACTTAACAAATATGATAAACACTAATGTTTTACAAATATACTATGAACCATTTTCCCATTCTTTACACAATTGTCATTATAATCTGTTTGAATTGAATTGAAGTAAATAAAAATCCCCACCCGCTGTTAACGCCGCAATAACCGAAAAATCGCTTGACCCAGGCCTGATTTCATTCTGCGAAAAAATTTGGCAAAACATTTCTGAAACTAAAAGCACTATATAAAAATAGCAAATGATCACCTAAATTCTGAATATTAGAGGTAATAAATCCAGAATAACCGGACACTAATCCGCATAAAATTGACAAGTTGATTGGGAAAATCTAGAATAAACTAGTTAGCAATTACGAGAATATTCAGGGTTGACTGGACATCACCACACTTATTAAAACCGTTCGTCCGGACCATTTTAATGACTTTGTAGAAGAGTAATCCCAGTATCAAATTAAGTTACCTATGCCATTATTAGTAACGTTTCATAATGGTTTTATTATTGATAATGTATTACAAAATGTATTTTTAATATTACTGTAATACTTTATATTTTAAGTTAATATTTTATGTTCAAATTAATTAATTATATGATTCATGTAAGAGACAAAACCCTATTTCAGCAGATTTCCCTTGAGGAAAATCAGCTATTGATGTCGTTCTGATGACGCGATTTTTGAAAAATTTCTTCAAATGTCCATCGATCCTACCTAGGAGATGACGAAAATGAGTTCCGTTCAAAATTATATTTATTTGTCTGTTAACGCTGTAGCAGTCGCAATTTTTGTTTGATCGTTACCAAACTCGGAATTAAATCGTTTTATGTAAAAAGGAAGATCAAGTTAGTTAATGGCTGATATCGGACCAGTGGGAAGGGGGTGGGTTGGGTTTAGAGGGAAGATTTTTGAAAATTCGAAATATCTCCGTTATTATGCGTCGGATCGAAAAATGTTATAGATTCAATCTTATTGCAAATTAAATGTCCTATAAATATTGTTCTATACATTTATTCTGTATCTGGAATATTAACCGAGAAATTTGCATTTGTATTGTGTGAGTGGTCGGCAGGACTCGGCTATGTTCCGGACTTTCCGCCGAGAGCTAGTGCCGTGTCCGTAACTGTTCGTCCCTTGTGAATAGGTTTAGAGATTACTTACTATTACTGCTATTATTAGGCAGATTACACTTTTGTAAAACTTCACGTGGGAAATCTGCTTAGTTTAGCCCCTGCGTTACGGACTTTCTTTTCTTTCGTGTAGAGTTTAAATAAATTCATATAGATGTCTGCTTTTTGTGATGGACGCCCACTTTCTGTCCCACAAATCATTAGATCGTCCTATCAAAAGTATTCTTACAGTCTGTGGTGTTATCCAGGACTATTAATACCCAGCACTTGATACAAATTGAACAGAGCATTTCGACACCCTTTTCGCATTATAAAATCTTTTTAAAGGATAGAAATTAATTTTAGCGTCCAAAAGTAAGAGAATGTCCCCTGCATTATTTCCTTAACGAGAAAATGAAATGAAAAGAATTCTTTTCAAAGAACAAAACTTTTGTGTTGACTTACACCTTCTTGTCGCATTACACTAATGAATTATACATTACAATCAACGCTTGTGCTTATACTTGCCATTGTCATGTTTATTCAACATTACGGAAACACAATGAAAATATTCCACCGTACACAAAGACTTAGAGTCAGAGTGAATGTTCAAAAATAAATGTATATTTCAGGGAATTCATAATTCATTTAAACAAGAGGCACGATAATGGATTCAAATAAGGAAGAAAGAAGATAGCTTTTGTAAATGCTTTAATGACTAACGAATTCTCAAATTAAGTGGTTGTTAAATAAAACTTAAAAAGCAAAAAGAAAAACAGTCAACCTTAAATAATTCTAGTATAATCATCTCCTATAGGATGTAGAAGAGATATTTCATTGCAGTTTATTTACTTTGTCGACGTGAGAGGAGATTTTTTAAGAAAAAAACAATATCTAATAATAAATATCATCGAAATGGATTTATTTTTCAAAGCGTTGTCATATTTCTAGCCATTTCCTTATGTAAATGAGTGTATTTAATAACGTGAAATAGTAAAAATACTATTCGAAAAACAGGGGGAGGCGGGAAAATCAACTATAAATTATTGAGTGAGTAAGCGTATAAGTAGTGACACCCCCTAACTCAAAAAAAAAATAAAATGAAAAGTTCAATTTACCACCTAAACATTTGAAATTATTAAATAGGGAAGCTATACTCGTATATTGGCATAAATCTCTCTCTCTCTCTCTCTCTATATATATATATATATATATATATATATATATATATATATATATATATATATATATATATGTGCACACATACATGTTTTTCTCTTACCACTCCAGAGGTCGCAATTATAGTTTAATCGTTACCAAACTCGATATTTAATCGTTTTATGTAAAACGAAAGATCAAGTTCGTTAATGGCTGAAATTCGATCTGTGGGAGGGGAGGAACAAGAAGGGAGGAATTATTATGTATCGGGTCAAAAAATAGAACAGAATCTATCTTAATGCAAATGTAATGTCCTATAAATTTTGTTATTTACATTTATTCTCTAACTTAGATATTTGTATTTTTTATTTTTCAACATTTATAGTAACCCCCCTCCCTCATAGTCATGTCATATTAACAACAAGCTGTTATATTATGAGGCACTTTATTTGCCTAAATACCAAACAGTGTTCTCATTGAACATTTACGTTTGGACGGACTTTCAATTGTTCTAAATATTTAGGATTGCTGTGAGATATAATTATTTGGAGGGGGGTAGTTCAGAGTGGACAAAAGTTTTAAAAAAATTATCAACTTTCTGCGTACCTTTATGATCCAAAAGATTATTAAAAGACTCTGTTTTATCATACATACATCTATAAATTACTTTCCGTGCTATTTCTTGGCCCGAAGTATTGGAGCGAAGACATCGTATATGACTTGAAGTGCTACCGATTTGGTTTATTTAATTAAATAGTAATGCAAGGAAATCATTAGGGTGATCAAATGGGATTGATTAATTTACCCACAACAAGATGAAAGCCATAGTATAATTTATATTTCTTTGGTTGTCGTAACAATCATTGTGTGTTTAATTTCATTGAATAAACCTTTATTAGTGTTCCAAAAAAAAATAAATAGCTTATTGAGGCTAGGAGATTCGGTTCAGACGAAATTATAGTTCCATTAGCCATGTACAAAAGTTGGAATACGAGTCCAATTCAATGGTCGCCAGCATTTCTTCAAATTTATTTATTCCCCCCGAAGGAAAGATGAGATTTTTCCCCGAAATTAGGGTTAGAAGTATTTTTAAGGGGGCTATTGTAGATGGGATGGATAGAAAGGAGAATGGTAGGGGTTATGGGGAAGGTAATAGTGAGGCTATTGAGAGGAAGGCTATTGTGTCCCCTGGCAGGGAATGATTAAGTCCCCGCCCAGGCTTCCTTTCTCCGTCCCTTCGGGATCCGATCCGCGTCTAAAGGAGCCCTTACCTGATAACGGCCTATGCCCTTCAGCTATGCTAGCTTCACGGATTTATTCCATACATTCCGACCCCCCCCCCACCCCCAACCAAAATAAATTACCCTAAAGGCAACCCTAAATTGATGGCCTAGCGAAATTTGTTCGGAATCGTTGGAACAGTATTTGCAAATGGTATAAGCTGTAATATTCTAATGTTCTATTTATTTATTTTATTTTATAATAGTTATTTATTATACAAGTGACGAAAGTAGATCATTTTACAACTCGAGTGAAACGAGCGAAGCGAGTGTGGTAATTTCACGAGAGTTGTAAATTCTACTTTCGTCACGAGTGTAATATTAAATTTTTTCTGTAATCGTGTAATGCATGATCAGATCTAACCAGAATATGAACAAAATTAGGATGTTGTGAAGATTATGGTATGTTGTTGGTAGGTTATAAGCATGGTTGTGAAAGGTTATGAGCATAGTTATAAAACAACTAGTGATGATTGTGAAGTAGTGCAGTTATAAACAAGTGCAGGTTATAAACAAGGAAGGTAATTATTATTATATTTAAATTTTAAAATATATTGATTATTTCCACCAATAATTCATTCACATTTCAATTTATTTTGTCAAAATAAATTCTTACAATGTTAGGAAACATTTAAAAGCATTTAATTTCCAACTTCAAATTATTTTTTAATTTATACTTATTACTAATTAAGAAGGCAATTAACTTTCTTCACTCTATTGCAAAATGTTTCACTTTCTTCACTCATTTCAGTTTAGTAATGTTACCATTATTCAACGATTACAGAAAAAAAGTATTATATATTTAATGTTTTAGGAAACACCCTTTTTCCTCACTATTTCTTTTTAGGAATCAGCTGTTTTTCATTTTTATCTTTTAATATAACACATGTTAAAAAAACAACAACAATAGAACAGTTGAGTATTAGCACTTGATCAAGCAACATCTCTGTTATTCCTAATTTAATTAATTTTTATTTAGCGTCGTACTTCTAGCAGCAGTCCTGAACTTTCACAGTATCACTTAATACAATCATTTTGAACTAGAATAGACTGAGACAATTTTTCATTTCCTATCCTTATTATGTTCCCTTTTCGGCGGTAATAATAATAATCATAAGAAAATCCTCGTCACTTCACAAACAAGGGTTAGCACATTCAGTACTTGGGATAAAAATGCCAGTAGCAGTTGAAAATCTACAATTGTGTACTAATAAAAAAGGGAACTCCTATTTAATTTCTTTGAAGGAGTTTAAATATATATTCATCTAGTTGATTATGGAGTAGAATGGTCATGTACACACACACACACACACACACACACACACATGCATCACAAAACTATGTCAAGTAGTGACTCAAAATAGAAGTGTTACTTATGAGCGGTGGTTAATTGACCCGAATCAGTATTCAGTCAGTTGGATAAATTTGAAGTGTTTATTAAAACCCAGAATGTATTCTTTTGTGCAGAAGCTTCAATTCCTTGCGATAGGAGTCATCTTTTCATTAATCAGTTCATTCCAAAGTACTCGTACTTATCGAGAGGATGGAAAATGTATGCAATATATCGTGGAATATAGTGCATAAATTCTCTGGTTCAGTATATGGAAAAACTTATTTATATATGTTCAAGGCTAGATAGATAGATATTATATACTTTGATATATCCAAGTTTGCAATTTCGGTTGTCCAAAAATTCATCAATAAGTATATATTTTTTATAATTGTTTTTATTAGAGCTACAAAAGAACAATCAGTGCAGATGGTAAGTACATATTTATAAATTATCATTAGATAATAAATAAGAAGCTTCACAAGTTTAACAAATTTAGTTAACAATTTAACAAGTACGCATCACAGAGTTTTTTTTTGTGAGTAATTCATATACAAAGTTTTAAAAAGTCTAGATTAATCATACTGCGACTCATCTAATTTTTGAGTGTATGTGAGCAGTGAATATTTTTTTGCATTTATCAGTGTTTAAGTTACATCATTTTAATAAAAATGTAGTAGTAAGAGTTTTACTTAAGTAAATCAAAATTTTGAAGATATGCACAGGTTGAATTTTTATAATGGGTATTAAATATATGGTGACATGTCTATTTTTGTAGTATTTGTCATGGGATGAAATTGTTCATAGTTTTCAGTTAATTTGAGTAATACTAAAAATATTTTTTTGAATAGTGGTTTGTTTTGGGAAAATAAAAAAAATACGATACATGAAAATGTGTTTATTTATTTATTATTGTAATATTTTGAATCTCGTTAAAATGTCTTGTTTGTCATTCATTCTTTAATGTTTACTTTAAATTCTACTTTGTTTTTCCATCTCTCCCCAGCAGATTTATTTTCTTAATCCTATTTGGAGTCAGTTTTAAAAACAGGCTCAGAAAACCAGCGTTAAGGGATCCATTGTTAGGCGAATACCTGGTATGTATTTTAAGAATATGGTTAAAGAAGGGCTTATGGATATGGGTAGCTTAAGGGCTTAGACAGCCATTGTACTGTAGGGCTTGGCTATGATCAAGCCCTCTCCCCCATCCCTTTGGCTTCCTGGAGCCCACCTCTCTGCAGCTCGCCTGACCCTGACTAAAAGCTCTTATACATCAACCTTTGCTCTGTATAGATTTATATACTTAACTAAAGGTCGGCTAGAGGCCATTGTGCAAGGCTTATCTACAACCCTTTGTAAAGACGAGTTCCTATTTGATGTACGACTCAACGTGGGAGTCAAGAGTTCAGTTGTTTTTGCTGGCGTTAAGCAAACATAAATTAACAATTACTTTTTTAAGTCCAAATTACGGAACCCACGTTAACTAAGCAGATTTCCTACGGACTAGTTATCTGACAACATCTGTTCCCCTTTTTGTCTCCATTTTTTTAGCAGATTTCCCTTGAGGGAAATCAGCTATTTAGGTTGTACTCATGACGCGATTATCGAAATTTTTCTTCAAACGTCCATCGATCCTGCTCAGAAGATAACTAAAATGAAGTCCGTTCAAAACTGAATATATGTGTGTGTGTGTATATATATATATATATATATATATATATATATATATATATATATATATATATATTTCTGTTACCGCTCTAGCAGTCGCAATTTTTGTTTTATCGTTACCAAACTTGATATATAATCGTTTTATACAAAAAAAAGACTAAGTTCGTTAATGACTGAAATTGGACTAGGGGAAGGGGGGGGTTAGAGGAGGAGAATTTCGAAAATTCTTAATATCTCAGTTATTATGCGTCGGATCGAAAAATTATATAAAACCAATCTTATTGCAAATGTAATGTTCTATAAATGTTGTTATGTATATGTTTTTACTATCTTGATTATTTACTGAGATATTTGCATTTTTTTAGTTTTCGGTCTTCAGTAAAGCCCCACTCCTACTCATCTCATACTTTCAATATTCTATTATGTTATGAAGCACTTTATTTGAAGCTTAAATACCAAATATTGTTCCCATTGAAATTTAAGTTTTGAGATAAATGCAAATACGTGGCGCACGTGGGAAATCTGCTTAGTTAACGCAGCCCCTGCGTGACGGACTTTTAATTCATTCATTGCAGCTCGAAATGAGACGTTTGTGGCTCAGGTGCTAAAAACAAAAATAGCAATAGAATGAGAGTGGTCCACGAAGAAATTTCCTAAATATTCGAGCTAGAGCAAAATCATATATAGCTGTAGAAAAATGAATTTGCAATATCACAGGCTATGTAACATTTTCCTATAACGTTATTTTCCACAATGGCGAGAGCATTTTGAATTTTTGATTTTATCCCTTTTGAAGACCTCTCCCCTTCTCTTCCGTCTTGAAAACTATTGGTGGTATTTAATCTTTTAATAAGACGTTTTGTGGTATAATGGCATATTGCTAATGTAAAACGAATAAGAGTGGAGACTTACTTAATAGTTGAACATAAAAAAAGCCCATAACCCCACTGATAAGATAACATTGTTTAATAACATTTTTCGACCCTACTTATAGTAAAAAAATATTTCAAAAGATATTCTGTTCAAACAACGTTGGTCTAAAGACGTTTTGTCAAACTGACATTTGTCAAATGAACGTTTGCTAACCTAGGACAAAGTTGAGCAAACGGAAATTTATTAAGGTGATTTTCCAAACATTCTTCGGATACAGCTGTGAAGCCAAGTTCGTTCGGCAAACGCTCTTTTGTCAGTTCGACAAAACGCCTTTAGACAAACGTCGTTTGACAGAATATCTTTTGAACAAGGCAGTTTTGCCTTACAATCCAATCATTCCAACGCTACTTCGCGTTGCTGATGTAACGAAAATTTATTAAAGTGAAAAACATTTCAAATTGTTGTATTTCCCACCAGGTCCGATTTAAGTCGTTAACAAACAAGATCTTTATTATAACTTAAAACGCTTAAATAAGGAATTAGATCAAACCGAGAACGACCACTGGAGCAGAAATAGACTAAATATATATATATATATATATTTATCTGTTACCGCTCTAGTGGTCGCAATTTTTCTTCAATCGTTACCAAACTCGATATTTAGTCGTTTTATGAAAAATGAAAGATCAAGTTCGTTAATGGCTGAAATCGAACTAGTGGGAGGGGGAGTTTAGAGGGGAGGATTTTCTAAAATTCGAAACATTTCCGTTACTATACGTCGGATCAAAAAATTGTATAGAATCAATCTTATTGCAAATTATATTTACTAAAAATATTGATATATACATTTATCATCTATCTTGAATATTAACCGAGATATTTGCATTTTTATGAAATCGGGGCGGATAACGGATGAGAGTAAAACTTCACGTGGGAAATCTGCTTAGTTTTAGTTATATCCATACGTCTTTGAGCCAAATGGTCAGAAAATTAATAATCTTTTAATATAACCATTTATTTCATCCCCTACGGGTTTCATCTACCACTCCTTATCTAGGGTTTATTTCTAAACAAATTTAAACTAAATTTTCTCATTTTCATCGTCTCCTAGGTAGAAATGGGTATTTGAAGAAATATTTCGAAAATGACATTATGAGTCCAAATCCCCATTTCGCTTCCGGAAATTCTTCTATAGCGTTCGTCCAACCCCTACTTTTCCAAAAACCTGATGATTAGCCTTCAGAACTAATGGAGTATCAAATTATTATTAATATTACAATATACTCCTCCACCTTATTGAAGATCAGGAGTATATTATAGAGTTAGGTTGGGGTTGATTAGTATTTGTAAGGTGGAATTGTGAAGAAAAAAAGTATTACAAAGAGGCAAGATGGGGGAGATCCATTGTAGGCCATGACTTGCCAAGATTAAGCTCTCTAATCCAGCCACCATTTCTACATTTTCGCTATATTCCCATTACAATCATCGCTCTTATTCATTATTATTTTTTCATTTCACTCTCAAAATATATTTGAACACATATTCTAATTTATTTTGAATACACACTACACCTCTCTCTCTCTCTCTTACACACTCTCTCTCTCTCTCTCTCTCTCTCTCTCTCTCTCTCTCTATATATATATATATATATATATATATATATATATATATATATATATATATATATATATATCACACACTCACACACACACACACACACAAACACATGTTATATATTAATTAAAATTAGATTTAGTTATTTTAAAATTGAGTAAAGAAAGGAAATAAATGAGCTGTGAATATAAACGAGATAAAATCCTTAGTCCCATCCTGTTCATAGTCCTTTCCGTTTAGATCAGGTGTGAGCAACCTTTGAATTGTTGTGGGCCAAACTTTAAAGTGTTAATACGTTCGGGGGCCACTTTTAAAAGTAGAGCATTTTAAAGTAGTGTTCATAATTTTAAACGATAGAAATCAGACATGATATTATAATTACAATATAATTTATTAAAATAGCAAAATGAAATGAAAAAAAATATGTACAATCAATGAGTTCGAATTTGGGATACTAATCCATCTATGTTTGGATTAATTCCACTGATACAAAGACGAAAAGAATTTTCCAAATTATCGTCAGTCAGCCTTGTTTTGATTTATTAACTTTCACCAATTAAAAGAACTTTCGCATTTATATGTTCTGCCAATCACACAAATCTCTCATCTTCCTCATTTGGAGTAAGCAGTGTAATATTTTTGTGTGATTGGGTTTTTCAAAATATCTCGCGGGCCGGATCAAGCCTTACCGCGGGCCGGTGGTTGCCCGCACATGGTTTAGGTAGTTGCATAAAGAGGATATAGTAAATATAGTATACTATAGTAAATAGTTTTATACTAAACAATATGCTTATCAACTGCTACTACAACTAAGCAAAAATATTATAAAACTAGAAACTCATACTGCCAAAATAAATCGATTCATACTCCAGGTTATAAGCCTCTCATTATATTCACAAATTTAGTACAAATAACTTCTTTTAACATTTTTTGAACTTTTCTGAGACGTTGAAGGACTCCGTGATTTATATTCATTTGAAGAGACGAATGGTGAAACAAATTCTTTTGGTTATTTTTTTCCCCTCGGGAACTGGAAAAGGAAAATTGACAATTTCTTTAATTCATATACCCTATTTTTTTTTAGTCACAAATATATTTATTGAATGATTTCATCTTATTGCAAATTAAATTTAGTATAAATATTGTTATACACATTTATTCTCTATCTTGAATATTAACTAAGATATTTGCATTTTTCAGTTTTCAGCCTTCAGCAAACACCCATTTCTACTCACGTCACATAAACAATACTCGGTTATGTAATAAACCACGCCATTCGAAACTAAAATACCAAATATTGTTTTCAGGAGACATATGTTATACGAGTTACACGCACATATGTTCTGGTGACCACCCACCCTTTTATGTTTTTGGACCACTTAAATTTGATTGAATGAAATAAAAATTATTCTGATTCATTATAAATTACAGTACTAGATATAGTAAATAGTTTTCAACCAAGTTAATACGTTATATTCAGATATATTACAGTAATTGTTTTTCTTTCCGATAAGAAGTTGGCAGAACTGTTTGTTTACATTTCAGATGTTTTCTGTCGGGAGATTTCTTATTATAGTTTGTATTTATTCACTTAATATTCACGGTGGTGTTGTGTTACCAGTATGTAGATTTATCTATTGTAAATCTTCACGCGGGAAATCTGCTTAGTTTGCGCGGCCCTGCGTGACGGACATTCATTGTTTGCAGTGAATAATGTAAGCTGTATTACTCATACCAAAGAGGTTTATTACGCACACTGTGTTTCTATCGATTCAGGGGAGGGGGAAGCATAAAGCATTTTATTTCTGCTATGCAGTCTTCTCAATTCATCTTGCCCTATCATTATGATTCCCTAATGGCGTTATGTCAGCTTTTGAATAACATAATGAGGGAATCATAAATATAATTGTAATAATGGATATGTTTTATCATTCATCAATGACAAGAGGCTGAAAGTTACCATGGAAATTTAAGATGTCATTAATCTTACAGGGCTAAATGACTTTCTAAAGGAAGGAATAATACAGCTTGTGGCATTTTGCTAAGTTATTCTATAGCCAGAGATTACTCTCACCCGATTTTTTTTTCCCTTAGAGATTATATTCATAAGGAATTTATTTTATATTTTAGCATATTTCCGTTGAGGGAAATCAGCTATTCAAAATGAGGTCCGATCAAAATTATTTATATATGAGTGTGTGTGTCTGTTAACGCTCTAGCGGTCGCAATTTTTGCTTGATCGTTACCAAACTTTATAATTAAACGTCTTATGTAAAAATAAAGATCGTTAACGTCTGAAGTCGGACAAGTGTGGGGGTTTAGAGGGTAGGATTTTCGAAAATTCGAAATATCTCCGTTACTGTACGTCGGATCGAGAATTTGTGTAGAACCAATCTTATTGAAATTTTAAAGATCTATAAGTGTTATTCTGTACATGTTTTCATTATATTTAATTAATTCCTACTCATGCCATATCAACAATAAGCTGTTATAATATGAAACACTTTATTTGAAGTCTACACAACAAATATTGTTCTCATTGAACTTTTACGTCATGAGATAATTGCAAATACGGGGCGCAAGTGGGAAATCTGCTTAGTTAACACTGCCCCTGCGTGACGGCCTTTTTGATTTTAAGAAGTTATTTGTATTTTTTTAGAGACTATTACAGGGTTTAAGTTTGGAGAAACAATGTTGAAAATGAGAAATAACTGTCTATATGAATCAGATTCAACCAAAGCACGACTATATGATTTATTGGTCTCATATCGTATTGCTGGTGCAAAACAAGTCAGTGGGTTAGATTGGAGATAGTTTGCATAATCGCCCTGGCTCGTGGCTATCATTCGTTAGTTTATGCAGGATATGAAGGAACGGCTTTCGAACTATTTTGATTTTAGTTGTTCCCTCCGCTCTTCATGTTTTGGGATAATCCACATCATTCCTTTCTGTCACTATTTCTTCAATTAATCGTTTTATTTTAAAATCGGTGATCAACGACAAAGGTACATCCAAATATGATTAATGAATAATTGAATAGTTTTTCTTTTAATACCTCGGGGGAGTAATGGAAATTTTGCAATCCCTAAACATTCCGTATTTCCAATTTCAACGAACTCGGAAGTTTTGATTCTATCATCATTTTGAAAAGGGAAAGTGTTTGAAAGTGTCCAAAATAATTTAAAACAGCTACCCTTCGGTATATCAATGCTGAGGATATCTAGTTGTCTACATTTTCTTATGATTGAAATAGAATCAGGAAAAGGGGGCGAAGGCCAAAAATAAAAATTGAAAAGCATGCTTACCTATTAAAGAAATAGAAGACTTGTACGGGTAATTTTTTGATTACCATACACAGTTTACAATACATAGTTTAAAATGTTGAGACCCAACGTAAAAATTATTTTAGCAATGGTAAATAACAGAAAAATAATATGTAAATAAATAAATAAATAATAATAATAATAAATAATTAGTAATGTATTTTGTATACACAGAAACGCTCACTCATATATATATATATATATATATATATATATATATAGATATATATATATAAATATATATATATATGTTATGTTTTATTACATGCTTTAATCAGAGCAATGGAACGGAGATACCATGTATCTCTTTAAAATGAAATCTGTTTAAAATAAAATAATGATAGCTTAACATTCAGATAATTAATTTTAAAGTTTTTTTTTCTGTTTTTTTTATAGCAACTATTTGTACCTACTTGTAAAATCATAAAAAAGTTATGATTGTCACTGAGGTTCAATAATGTCCCTCCCCCACAAACAAACTAACAGGTAACTAGTTGCATCCCATGCAATTTAACATTTAAATGGTATCTAGAGATTTATTTCTTGGTCATCCGTTTTGTTGAGGAAGGAAATTACGAAAAGTAAAACCAGTACGAACACGTAAAGCTTAACTCAAATGTTTTTTTAAAACTTTTCAGTTGGTATGAGACGAATGACACTGGATAAAAGTAATAACTTACATTACAAAACTACGCATACAATTTAATATAGGTATAAACTAAAAAATTGTCCCTACTTGTAGCAAACACAACTATCTATTTGCCCCGTTCCTTAAGAATTAATTTCGGCTATGAGAAATATCTAAGTTACACAGGTGACTCTAAGTTAATATCACACCCTGAAGCCTATTGTGTCGTTTCTTCTCTCAGAACTTGAGACAAAGGAGGAAACTTCGATCTCAGACACAGTTTTGAAGAGTTTGGGAGCGATGGTTCATTAGGTGTTTGTAATCAAATTGAAACTACATCAAAGAAGCTCGTACAACTTTTGTTATAAGAGAGTAGTTCCTTTGAGACTCGCGAAACATCGAGCACAGAAATAGCTCGTTTGAAATAATTTAAGTTCTTTGATTTGGAAAAAATTTTCATCAATTGTTTAATATTCGTTGGCCATATTTTCTGGTATTTCCTGAACGTTATTTTCCAGGTTCATTTACATTTGGTTGAACATTCTAAAAGATCAATTCTGATCAAAAATTAAAATCTCCCACTATCATTAAATAAAATTAATTTAAATATAAAAGTGATTAGCATATATATATATATATATATATATATATATATATATATATACACAAATTAGAATAGATCTCATCTATTTGGTAGAATTTGTTGATATTTGCAAACGTTAAGGGATAAACTATCCAAAAGCACGACCTCAATAATTGATTTCTATTAAGCGAAATTGGTTAAAAGAAGAATATAGTCTCAGCTTATGAGATATATATTTATTTATTAACGTCCACATTATGCTACTATGGCTAATTGGGACGGGTTATCTACAGGTTACCACCCTTTTCTAGCCAGGGTGGGACTAAGGATTTTATTTAATGAGTTCGAAATTCCTTGTTGCCCAGGCTGGAGTAAAGCCAGCACTTTAACTCACTTGGCTATCCTTAGCCCACGTAAGATATAATACTTCACTGAATAAATAAGGATTTTAATAATAACATTTTCAATAATATCCGGTCCAGCAGTTTGATAAGCCCTTGTTTCAGTGTTCGCTTATATTATCACACATGGAGTGCATTATATTAACTTAATCTGGCTGTAAATAATAATAATAGCTGATTTTTTTTTTATAGGGAAACTTAATATATAAAACAGTTCACTCAACCTTATTTCAGATTTCATTAATGTAACAGTTGGTCCTTTAAATACTGTATATTTCAGCACTCAGGTAATAAACGTGTACGAGGTATTTGTTATATCAAAAGTAGGCAAGGAAGGGATGGCTGTCTAAAAATGCTGGTCCCGGATAAAATACGCCAGTAAACAGGAGCGCTCAGCCACTCTGCTAACCTAAAGACGGTATAGTTAAATTCATTTTGGAAAAAGTCTGAATCGCTTAAATTGACCTGTCTATCTAACCTTAATAAATAAATAAATCCATTTTTTCGTTTCATTTCATATGTATTTCTTATCATTGCCTATATCTCACAGATGAACATCATCTACGGGGAATCCTTCTGAAAACCATCTTTGAAATGAATTAATCGTAATTTTAATCACCCATACTGATGGGTAATCCTTATACGTTAGGTTCGTTAATTTCAGGTAAATCAGGTATTAAGGTCCTACTCATGATGCTATTTTCGAAAACTTTCTCCAAATGTCTATCGATCCTACCCAGGAGATGACGAAAATGAAATCCATTCAAAACTATATATATATATATATATATATATATATATATATATATATATATATTTATATAGATATGTCTGCTAACACTCTAGCGGTCGCAATTTTAGCAGATTTCCCTTAAGGGAAATCAGCTATTGAGGTCGTATTAATGACGCGAGTTTCGAAAAATTTCTTCAAATGTCCATCGATCTTACCCAGGAGATGACTGACGAAAATGAGGTCCGTTAAAAATTTTATATATATATTTGTCTGTTAACGCTCTAGCGGTCGCAATTTTTGTTTGATCGTTACCAAACTTGGAATTTAATCGTTTTATGTAAAAAGGAAGATCAAGTTCGTTAATGGCTGAAATCAGACCAGTGGGAGGGGGGTTTAGACGGGGGATTTTCGGAAAATTCGAAATATCTCCGTTATTATGCGTCGAATCGAAAAATTGTATAGAATCAATCTTATTGCAAATTAAATTTACTAGTAACTATTCGTCCCTCTTGTATAAGTTTAGTGATCCCTTACTACTTACTACACTTGTTATTGGGCAGATTTCTCTATTGTAAAACTTCACGTGGGAAATCTGCTTAGTTTACGCAGCCCCTGCGTGACGGACTTTTTGTTTAATCGTCATCAAACTCAGTATTAAATCGTTTTATGTCAAAAAAAGAAAGATCAAGTTCGTAAACGGCTGAAATCGGACCAGCGGTAGGGGGGTTTAGAGGGAGAGATTTTCGAAAATTCGAAATATCTCCGTTACTATACGTTGGATTGAAAAATTGTGTATAACCAATCTTATTGCAAATTAAATTTCCTATAAATATTGTCATATAAATATATTCTCTATCTTCAATATTAACCGTGATATTTGCCTTTTTATTAAGTGTAACGGATGAGCTATGGATCCCGCCGAAAGCTAGTTAAGCCGTTTCCCTGATCGGCACTCGTACGGAGATTTCTCTATTGTATAACTTTACGTGGGAAATCTGCTTAGTTTACGCAGCCCCTGCGTGACGGAATTTTTTCTTTGGGTCTTAACTCAGATGCTTTCGACCTGGACGTTCGTATTTGGTTTTCTCCTCAGATTTTGGCACCTGCACTTTTAAGCTCACTAATCTTATTTCCATAACAGTTTTATTGGAATATACGTTGCAAAAATCTATATTTAGTGCCCGAAAATCAAAATTCCTAAGTTCTCAACAGCCTCTGGCAGCTAGATTTTGAGTTCCATTACGCCGATAGAAATTAATAATCGTTTGAACTATTTTTGTATCCCTGAACAACTCCGTTAAAGCTGGCAATGTGTTACTGAGCTTTCATTTTCCAGCAATTTCGGCGCATAGATTTTTAGCCCGTTAAATTAAAAACAACTTCTAATTGTACTGAATTTTAAACATAATGTTGTGAATTATGCAAAAATCGATTGAGTCGTATATTTTTTTATTAGAACCTATATTATACACGTTTCCGAACATGTTAAGGTTAATGGCCTAAAAGAGGAACTCTTTTTCATTACGAGAATTTAATGAACTACTGTTGAAAAATACTTACTAAAAAGGGTCAAGAATTTTACAGAAATAATGGGTTTGAGAATAACCATTCGCTTTGAAGTTGCGAAACACACATAAAATTTAGACTTTCTTTCTATTTATTTTTTCTCGTGGGTTCTTCATTAATGTGAGTTTTGCCTTAAGCTACGTATTAAAGTTCCCTCTTTTATTTATTTCTTTTTCAGACCGTTTTACCAGAATAGAACGCCCATGGAGAGCTTTTAAACTCTGATTCTGTCTCTTTGTAAATTCCTCCTACCTCCTTCGGTATGATTTCTCTTTTACAGAGCACTTCCGGAAATATTTCACTAACTGACTAAATAAAAATAAGTTATAAAGGTAATTAATAAATATGAATTAATTAAAATCTAGTTACTTACAGTAAATTACCATATCTCTAGATTTCTTTCTTATCCACAAGTATACTTAATAGAACATTATAAATGACACCTAATTTAAAAAAATTACGTAAAAACTAAAATCATACATTCAGTGGTTAATGTGTAAGTAAACTTGTCACTTCCTGCATTAATAACGCCATTAAGGGCCTATTTTGCCTATTCATTGTTTGCTACTCAACTACCATCTGATGACTTGGAATTTACAGAAATATAATCAGTATAAGGATATACTTTCACTATTATTAAGCTTAGTATATTTGTATATTATTTTAATATTCCATATTTGAAAATGTTGAATTGAATTATATCAATATATTCTACTTCCCTTAGTACTCTAGAAATTGTTGTTTCGGTAGAGGGAAAATAAAATTTATATATTATTTATTAACGCCCACTTTGTGCCACTAAAGCAAATCGATTCGGGTTATCTAAAGGTTACCACCCACTTCTAGCCAGGCTGGGACTAGGAATTGTATTTAATGAGTTCGTCACTAAATAAATTCCTATAGTCAAGGTGAGAATCGAACTCAGGATTCCAGGTTTACTAACTGAGATTAAGACCAACACCTTAAGTCACGTGAGCAACCTTGGTAAAAGGAAAGACCAAAGTTTAATAATGAGAAGTGATACATATAATGAATATTTGGTATAAATGGAGTTTATATTTTTCTCTTCGGTTAGATTTTAAGTATGAACATGAATACTTGTAATGTTATTCCTAGTGTGATTTAATGAGCTTATGAGACTGTCACACATACATCACCAGCCAAATCTTAAAGTCTTTCTACATTAAAAGCATATATTAGCAGATTCCCTTAAGGGAAATCAGCTATTGAGGTCGTACTCATGACGCGATTTTCGACATTTTT
Source organism: Riptortus pedestris (assembly GCA_019009955.1). Lineage (NCBI taxonomy): Eukaryota > Metazoa > Arthropoda > Insecta > Hemiptera > Alydidae > Riptortus > Riptortus pedestris. The sequence goes on from CM032231.1 coordinate 42,996,826, forward strand.
CTTCAAATGTCCTTTGATCCTACCTAGTAGATGACGAAAATGAGGTACGTTCAAAACAGTATGTTTATATATATATATATATATATATATATATATATATATATATATATATATATATATAATATGGTTATCGCTCTAGTGGTCGCAATTTTTGTTTGATCGTTACCAAACTCGATACTTAGTCGTTTTATGTAAAAATAAAGATCAAGTTCGTTAACGGCTGGAATTGGGCCAGAGGGAGGGGGGGGGGTTAAGAGGGGGAGAATTTTGAAAATTCAAAATATCTCCGTTACTATATAGTAAATCTGAAAAAAAGTGTATAGAATACTTCTTATTGCAAATTAAATGTACTATAAATATTGTTGTATACATTTATTCTCTATCTAGAATGTTAACCCAGATATTGGCATTTTTCAGTTTTCAGCTTTCAGTAAACTCCCACTTCTACTAGTTTTCCATGAACAATACTCTGTTATATAATAAAACATATTATTCGATACCTAAATACTAAATATTGTTTTCATTGAACATTTACTTTGCGAGATATATGCAAATACGTTCCGTTGACCCCCCCCCCTTCTTTGGTTTTTGGATTACTAAAATTTGAGTGATTGAGATAAAACTGATTCTGATTCATTACAAATTACAGCACTAGCTTTAGCAACTTGTTTTCAATAAAATTAATATGTTACATTCAGATATATTTCATTAATTGTTTGTCTTTCCGGTCTATCTATGCAGCGCTACGAGACTGGCTGTGCTGTTTGTTTACAATTCAGCCGCTTTCCGTTGCAGAGATTATTAACTTGTATGGTAAATTTACTGAGAATTCACGGTAGTGTTACCTGTATGTATATTTATCTACTGTAAACCTTCACGTGGGAAATCTGCTTAGTTTACGCAGCCCCTGCGTGACGGACATTTTTATTGGAGCTCAGGTTAGCTATGCGAGTTAAAGCGTTGCCTTTAATCTCACATGGTAAACCTTGAGTGGTGAGTTCGATTCCCGAATGGTCTATAGGAATTTATTTAGTGACGGACTCATTAAATAAACTCTTTAGTCCCATGCTGGCTAGAAAGTGTGGTAACCTGAAGATAACTCCAATTAGCTATAGTAGCACAAAGGGGAAGTTGATAAACAATAATAATAGTTATATTTTATTTCAATGATGTCGGACTACACCTTAGTGGAACGTAGTGAAACATAAAAGAACAGTGAGTTGTATGTACTTGCATAAAATGATTGTAGTTTTCTATCAAACTGATCAACTTGAAAATGTTATACTAGTATACCAGAGAACATACTATGTATTATGTCAATAAGAACGTTATCACTTCCAATCGCGTGCTTGTAACCAGTTCTAAACACGACTTACAATTTTTAGTAAAATTATTTATCATAACAGTTTTATATTTTTTTTTTTTAAATCAGAACTCATTTATACAAGGCACAACCACATAAAAATTGAATCATGATTTATAACATAGAAATAAATATTTTATTTTGTTTTCAGGGTTCCGCTGTGCCAAACTTGAGAAGTATAGACTGTGGATCCCACTGTATTTGCTCATACATGTCGTTGGGTTTTCGCAAAAAGCTGGTAAGTATTTAATTTTATTTATATATTTATTATAATATAATTGTGAAAATGCAACGCAGTATATTTATACAGAAGAAAATATTATCCAGAAATCTAAGAAATGTCTCCAAATTTTTAAAGAGAACAAAAGCAATGAATGAATAAATTAATAAACGTTTTGCTTAGAAATGTAGAATATGTCTAACGTTTTGGAAAGGAGAACCAGTCACTAAATACATTTGGGGAATGAAAATCTTTCGCAGCTCCTGAAAGACAAAGGTTTGCCTTACGGTATTTGTGGAACTGTCAAGTGACAGCGGGGTATCTTACTTTGTGCTATGTTTTAACCCTCCGCCTATTTGAGTTACGTTAGCGGGCGCGCTGTGGTGTTTGGACCGCATATTGTTTTTTCTATTTTTTATTAGAAAATAAGCAACAACTTACTTATTTGTGTTGTTTATTCATTTTTGCTTTGGTTTTACAGCAATTCTAATGCATGAAACTTATACGTTATCATATGGCTAAGTAAAGGATGGCTACAATTTTTTTTTTTATAAATAGCTTTGAAATATAAAAAACAACCTTGCAATAGGTAGAATAATGATTGAGACATTTTAATAATAAATAGTTTATTATAAATAACCACCAACATAGGATATTCTGGAACGTAGAATTAGTGGTATAGGAACAATAATTTTATGTTTTATAATATTATTTTACAGACTAAAAATAGAGTAAAATTATTAATTATTTTCATAAAGTTTGAACAAACATTTTGTAATATAAATACAGAGTAATAGTGTATTAGTAATATAATAAAAAAATAAGTTCAAGGTTATAAATGATCAAATACAGAAAAAATATTCGGTTCAAATTTTGCAAGAAAAAAAATTTAATTTATCAATTAGGAACTAGAAAAAAATGAACTTTTTTTTTATATTACAGAACAAAAATCAAACGTTTTCCTCGTATAAAGCATTTCCTTGACAATTATTGCACGTTACTTGATGGATACTGCGATTTCGGCAAAAATCCCTTTGGCACATATTGCATACAACGCTTGTTCTATTATTTCGATGTGTCCCACAAATGCAGCAAATTTTTTTAGCCCTCAGAAAACCGACTCAACATGTCAGAACATGTTGATATATAAATAGCTGGAACCCCCAGCCCCGTGAAGTCATTTCTAATCCTAGTATTTTGACAGATATTGAGATTGCGGTCCAAATGCCGCAGCGCGCCCGCCGGAGGGTTAATTATTTCCCCCATTTGCCTCACAATGCTGAGCAAGCACCTAGAGAAACCTCTAATATATGCGTATAGTGCGTTGTTCAATGTTAGTTTGTAAACATGGACTGAAGGACTAAAGTAATGACAGGGTTATGGTAGGTTCTAATTGTCAATGTATATTGTTTTACAGATAATAAACTTAGAAAGCTGAAACATTCAAATTATGGAAGTCTTTCAAACAAAAGATTTATAAGAAAAGATTGAAAATTTGTTATTCTCGACTATCACCCATTCAGAATTAGCCGAACTCTAATGCCAGCACTATAACTCCCGACATACAAAACGTCCGTCACGCAGGACCTGCGTAAACTAAGCAGATTTCTCACATGAAGTTATACAATAGAGAAATCCCCATACAGTCCATATAGTCAGTTTATTAAACTGTGCTTGGATGGACCTGTATACTCTTTTTACATGAATTATCCAAATTCTGCATACGAATGTGAAATGATAATTGTACTGTGGTAAATGATCTTTTAAGAATTGAATTATGAGGTCAACCTACTGTCTACGGTCATGTAACAGCGCATCTAGTCTATGTCGTGTCTGAAGGTGACATTCAATTTGTACATGTTTTATTAGCATATTTCCCTTAAGGGAAATCAGCTATTGAGGTCGTACTTATGACGCGATTTTCGAAACATTTCTTCAAATGTCCATCGATCCTACCCAGGAGATGACGAAAATGAGGTCCGTTCAAAATTATATATATATATATATATATATATATATATACTTGTCTGTTACAGCTCTAGCGGTCGCAATCTTTGTTTGATCTTTACCAAACTAGCTGTTTAAACGTTTGATGCAAAAAGACAGATCAAGTTCGTTAATGGCTGAAATCGGACTAAAAGGAGGAGGGGTTAAAAGGGAGAGATTTTCGAAAATTTAAAATATCTCCGTTATTATGCATCGGATAGAAAAATTGTATAGAATCAATATTATCGCAAATTAAATGTACTTTAAATATTGTTGTATACATTTATTCTCTATCTTGAATATTAACCGAGATATTTGCATTTTTATGAAGTCTGTGGTCGGGTATAGTTCGGATTAGGTCGGCCATTTCCGTCACTACTCGGCTCCGGTGGAAACTACTTCTAACCTTACCTCTCGTTTCTAACCTTACCTTACCTTCATTACTTTGTGAGATTTATGCAAATACGTTCTGTTCATCCGCCCCTCCCCTTCTTTAGTTCTTGGACTACTAAAATTTGAGTTATTAAAATATAAATTATTCTTACAATTGAGAAGCCGTTTCGGCTGGGAATTTATTTTAATTAACTGAAAGATTTCTCATTACCGTTTGTATTTAATCACGGTGGTATTGTGCTACCAGTATGCAGATTTCTCTATTGTAAAACTTCACATGGGAAATCCGCTTAGTTTACGCAGCCCCTGCGTGACGGACATTTTTGGTATAAAGGCTTGTCATGACCAATGTAGGCCGATACATATAAAATAAACATAGTGATTATTTTGGTTGGAAAGCTGTAGACTTTTTCATTTCATATAATATTCTCTGTATATAAATTGGAGAATAATGATCTCATTTTGGAAGGTATTAGTTTAATTTGTTACTTTAAGGTTTCGTGTGTTGCTCTAAGAGCATTCGAATCAAAGCAAGATGTCGGTTATGCTTATTAGCTAGTTTGACTGAGGTAGGAGTGCGGTTGCTTTTTGGCGAAACTGTTTGATCTAACTTTAGCCCGATATGGCTTTATTATGGTCTATTCCTGGTGGTCGGCTGTGTGGGAGAACTATGTCAGCCATGATAGATGCTATTTTCCTCACTACAAAGCACAAATACCTGTAATAATAATCCTATTTAGTCGCCATTGTTATTGGTATATAGTGTTTTGATTGAAGTTCGTATTGTTGTATTATACCTCTAATACGATTACAGAAATGCCTGTAATTATATTAATTCTATTCAAGGCTATCAGTGAAGGTTAATTATTCTAAACAGTATTTGGCTGGCAACTGAGATATAATTAACATGATCCGTCTAAAATTAATAGCTGTATTATTAGGAGATTTTCCTCAAGAGAAATCAGCTGTTGAGGTTGTACTCTTGACGTGGTTTTCCAAAAACAGGATCCGTCTAAAATGTAATGGCTGTATTATTAGGAGATTTTCCTCAAGAGAAATCAGCTGTTGAGGTTGTACTCTTGACGTGGTTTTCCAAAAACAGGATCCGTCTAAAATGTAATGGCTGTATTATTAGGAGATTTTCCTCAAGAGAAATCAGCTGTTGAGGTTGTACTCTTGACGTGGTTTACCAAAAACAGGATCCGTCTAAAATGTAATGGCTGTATTATTAGGAGATTTTCCTCAAGAGAAATCAGCTGTTGAGGTTGTACTCTTGACGTGGTTTTCCAAAAACAGGATCCGTCTAAAATGTTATGGCTGTATTATAAGGAGATTTTCCTCACGAGAAATCTGCTGTTGAGGTTGTACTCTTGACGTGGTTTTCCAAAAACAGGATCCGTCTAAAATGTTATGGCTGTATTATAAGGAGATTTTCCTCACGAGAAATCTGCTGTTGAGGTTGTACTCTTGACGTGGTTTTCCAAAAACAGGATCCGTCTAAAATGTTATGGATGTATTATAAGGAGATTTTCCTCAAGAAAAATCTGCTGTTGAGGTTGTACTCTTGACGTGGTTTTCCAAAAACAGGATCCGTCTAAAATGTTATGGATGTATTATAAGGAGATTTTCCTCAAGAAAAATCTGCTGTTGAGGTTGTACTCTTGACGTGGTTTTCCAAAAACAGGATCCGTCTAAAATGTTATGGATGTATTATAAGGAGATTTTCCTCAAGAAAAATCTGCTGTTGAGGTTGTACTCTTGACGTGGTTTTCCAATACATTTCCCCAAATGTCCACCAATCCTCGATGAAAAAAATCGTAATAAATGACTCTAGATCTTTAGATTCCCAAGTCTGTCAAAATTTGCAGGTCTTTCTCAGGCTAGACTCTCTTCAACCAAGAGGTAACATGTAGATGTACCTATTAGACAGGGAATCAACACAATTTGAGAGATTGTGAAAATGCACCTTTTAATTGAAAAAAAAAAACGATCCTGAATACAATGTCCCTGGCTTTCAGGATATCGCCGGCACAGGAAAAAATTGTAACTTTACAAATTTAACTATTTACACTCCCCTCCCTACCCAACTGCCCTTAGAGGACTTCGGCAATCCTTACAATTTTCTTAATCCCAAGCCCGGCCCCATTTAAAAATGTTAACCCATCGTAACAATTTTGTTAACAATAGTAAAAAACTGAAAAACAATATGTGTAATGAAAGCTTTTTTGTATACACAGAAACGCACACACATATGTATATATATTTTACACAACAGATCGCCCGCTTCTTAAATAGTTTGAATTTGCAGCTATACTAAATCAAAAACAAAAACCTTTTTTCTTCTTTATAATATCTTATTTATTTTCATCCCCATCTATTATCGAGCGTTGTAACTCGTTATCAATGAGTCCCTATTCCCTAAAATTACAAGATTTAAATGTTCATGTCCCTAAAAACAAGATTTAAATGTTCATAATTTTGAATGCATTCTATTTCATACTATTACTTATTATTATTTCCTTACATATTATTTCTATTTATATGCTGAACTAGGATTGTCAATTCGTTTTCTGTAATATCATGATGTATAAAAAATAACTTTCCCTTCTACTAAACTCACATCATTATTGGATGTTTAACAACTAGTCAATGGCTAAGAAGAGTTAGCTAGCCCATGTTATATAATGGGTATAGACCACAAAAATTAGGTAAGCTAATAATAATGAAACAGAATGAAATAGAATGTCTTTAAAATTACCTAAATTTAAAAATTGTAATTTGAAAGGTAAGGAACAGGGGTTCGTTCCTTACCTTTCGAATTACAATTGCAATTACAGATAATGATTGCTCGAAACGCATTGAGTATGAAAATAAATAAGATGTTAGAAAGAAGAACAATTATGGCCCTGTATGGAACATTTTATCAGAAACACACCCATATATATATATATATATATATATATACAATATTCACTTCTTCATTGAAGTATCCTTTTGAAGTCGGGGTTTACTCGCTAAATGTCCACTTAATTCAACACATATATTTGAACTACAATTTTATATATATATATATATATATATATATATATATATATATATATATAAAATTGTAGTATATATATATTGTACACACACACTGCTGTCTTTCTATAGTTATAGAACTCGACCACCTTCTGAAAGTTTTCTAGGGACTGAGGTTTTGAAAAACTTATTAAACTTCGAAGATTAGTCGAAAGTTGAATTGTGTCAATAAGTTTGCCTAGAGATCCAACATAAAGAGTGATATATATATATATATACATGCTCATAGTCAGCGAGCGTTCATTTAGATTTACATCCAGCCAATGTCTTACACGGGTATCAAGAAGCTGAGGATACAGCTAAAAGTAATACTGATAGCGTAACAGAATAGGTAAAATACTAACACTGCGAAACTTGCCTAATTAGACCTAACTGTTTGGGGTAAACAGTCGTTAGGAGTGGAACAACTAAGGACCTCTGCTACTCGTAACTTAGCTATTTGCCAATTAACAACACTTTCCGTAAACCTCGAAAAGAAATTTTTTCATTCCACTCATTATTGTATCGGATTCATAATGGTATACAGCATTGTCAAGGAATGTTTTTCCAAGTTCATATCATTAGAAGGACTTGTTTCTTCAGTGCCTCATAAAGAACATTATACCTAGCCATATTGGCGAAAATGCATAGTGATTCAATGGACATAGTATTGACTAAAGAGCACTATCTAATAGCAAAGATCTATGCCAAATTTCTACTTCCAATGTGGTCACAATACTTCTTTTGACGGGCTCCATGATTGAAATGCCAGCTGTACTCGATCATCGGCCAGTAACGACCATCTCCACCGACAGGTATGAAAACAGGAAAGGAAGTCTTCCATAGACCAAAAAGACCGTCACGCAGGAGCTGCGTTAACTAATCAGATTTCCCAAGTACGCCACACATTTGCATTTATCTCAAAATGTAAAAGTTCAATGAGAACAATATTTGGTATTTAAGCTTCAAATAAAGTGCTTCATAACATAATAGAATATTTAAAATATGAGATAAGTAGGAGTGGGGTAAATAATCAAGATAGTGAAAAAAGATACATAACAACATTTATAGAACATTACATTTGCAATAAGATTGGTTGTATAAAATTTTTCGATCCGACGCATAATAACGGAAATATTACAAATTTTCGAAATTCTCCCTACCTAAACACCCCCTCCCTGGTCCGATTTCAGCCATTAACGAACTTGATCTTTCTTTTTGTATAAAACGATTATATATCAATTTTGGAACCGATAACACAAAAATTACGACCGCTAGAACGGTAACAGATATATATATATATATATATATATATAATTTTGAACGGACCTCATTTTCATCTCCTGGGTAGGATCGATGGGAATTTGAAGAAAAAGTTCGAAAATCGCGTCTTGAGTACGACCTCAATAGCTGTTTTCCCTTAAGGGAAATCTGCTAATAAAAATGCATGGTGTAAAATGATACCTTAGTATTGTTTAATTTTATTTGTTCCAATCAATTACTTAAATCTCAATTTATTGAACTAATTAAACAAATTATATTAATAGCCGAATATAACTCTTATAATAAAATTCATTCCACGAATATGACGTCAAGCTTTTCTCTGTGCAATGCAATTTGCTGTTTTGAGGTCCATTTATATTAGATGGACTTTAATTACTAAAGTCAATTACGATAACGTTAAAAGAAATAGACACAATTTAAACAGTAAATAAAGCAACTAAAAGGAAATCATTCAGACAAATTAATATATTGAAATCATTTTACTGTGAAAAGCCACTCGAAACAATCTCTCTCTGAGAATACCAACTCAGAATCTCTCTCTCTCTCTCTCTCTCTCTCTCTCACACATACACACACACACACATACACACGCACACACTCACACACATCCACGATTGGCATTTTTTAATACTTTGTGGTTTCTCTAATTGGAAACTGTAATAATTAAAATTTAATATTTGCCTCTCCATCTCTTTAAATTTTTCCTCTTTAATACATTTTACTAATAACTTTAAAACTGCTATATTTTTGGAGCGTACATTGTGCTTATTCATTCACGAAAACTTCACAAAATAGATATAAGACATTTTTTCGCCAAATAATATATTACTTGAAAGATCACAATGAAGGATATAATCAAAAAGCTCTTCTGCTATTCAGATTTTAGTTGTCCTTTATTCCCGCAGATACTTCGGCGGGCCAAATGTCTGGTATTAAATTTTATTGACGTCCGGAAAATTCCAGGCTTACTTACTATCTTTAATGACTTTCGGATCGTTTGATTCATTGGTATGCAAAACCACGGTTCTTACAGATTGCGACGCCATAAAGGCGATAGGTCTTCAATTTTAACATCGGTTCTACGATTAAAGCACGCATAAAATGTTTTAGTAGCAGCAATAGTCAAATTTACTCGTTTTGTGTATTATATCATGAGGTTCGCATATCGTGTTAATAAAATTAATTAATTAAACCTTTGCATTTTGGGTTAATAAGACTTTCATTGCGTTGAGTGGGAGGGGGGAATAGGTGTTGAGTTTTAAGACGCTTCATATTACAATGACAAAATTTTCTAGAGGTGCATAGAAGTCAATTTGAGTTGCTGATATGGTGTCCATAGCTAACGATGATTATGGAACACTCGACGTCCACAAAACTCATATCGTACTCTTCTAATAGTTTCAGGTAATTGTAATAATATATAGCGAAAATATGACCCATTTAAATTCACTTAACGCGTTCGGATTTAGACGGCGGAAGGTCAACCAAAAACAAATAAAACATCAAATCATTATTATAACCATTTTTATTTCCCTACTAGTTTCGCGCCCACAACTGTAGTTATATCGACATGTAACGATTTAGTATCTTTATATATATATATATATATATATATATATATATATATATATATATATATATATATAAACACATACACACGCCTATAAAACGGTAGGCGATATATCCACATCCTACATCAGGCTGTCATGAACCCAAAATCCTGATTTTCCACAGATACAAGCAAGAGTAATGTAAAATTTTGAATAGATTCTGTGGTTTGCCTTTGCCTTCAGCATCAGATCATGTAACAAAAAAGGCTTCAAGGAAAAAATTCAATACACAGCAATAGACGCATGGAGAAAGATAATTTCACTACAATCCTAATCCTCTAAAGAACCATTAGTCTGGATATGCTGTCTAATGATATAAAATGTACTAGCTGATGTAGATCCATAATCAAAAGTATTTAATTTGTGAGTAACACATCCAAATAGAAATATATATATTTGTTTACCACAGTACGGCATTTTTTGGCGATGCTTCCTCGTTAATGTACTTGCAGTTAATTCCAATGGATTATGTTCCTGGAGGTCTCATTCATATTCCTGTAAAACCACATTCTTTTAAGAGAGCCACATCCCATACAGTATCCGTGTAGCTAGCTGTAAAACTCACAATTGGACGGATAAAAGGAAGCGAAATTACTATTGGGATCAGTTACGTGAGAAGATACGATAGATGTGAAATCGTGCCTTTTCATTGCAACAAATACAGAAACTATCCTAGGTATGGCATAATCTTGTTTAGGGTCTTTCCCAATTGCCCAGGACAGGCCCAATTGAATCGCTACCTTTGGAAACTAAGAATTCGTGACCATGTTTTTACGTAGTAACCTATTAATCTACGTGAACCTGTAATGAGACATTGGAGACACACAGACGACAAATCCGAGTGAATGCCCAGTAACAGGAAAGTCCAGATGCCAGATGACGTCTCCGCAGAGAGCAGAATCTACAGAGTTCGAGGTCCACAATCAGTAGTAAATGGTGCTATATGGACTAAATCGACGCTTAAAGTTGTGTATATTTGCTAGCAACAACATTTGTGGCCTCTATAGTCAAGTTATGCCTTGAATGACGCATGGCTAAAATAATAGAACACGTAGAGCTCATAGAAATACATCACTTGCATATGAAAGGCTCTTGCGGATAAGACAAATTCTGGAAGAAATTTATCCGCCTCTTATTTTATTTATTTATCTTTTTTTTTTTGACAGAAAGAAAGATAGTAGAGGGAGAAAGGGATACAGAGACAAAAAAGAGGGAAGGCATAACGACGGGCAATATAGCGGGCCATTGCAGGAAGGCTTCCCCTCTATCCGTTTCCACCCAGGTCGCATAAAACCACAAAAGCATCACATCATTTTGGGCCGCAAGGGGAGGCTATGACATGGCAATTCCCCTCGCCGCGGATTGGCGAGCTGGGCTATTAAATAGGGTTGTAAATTAGGGGGTGGGGGCGACACCTCCTCTCCCGCCCAATTTTTCCCGCTAAAAACCTTCCCTTCCGTTAGTTGCTACGTTTGGAGCTGATATCATCTGATTTGCGTGCTGAAAAAAAAAAAATACGCAGGGCGGGAATACAGCAGTTAAATGATCGCATTCCGGTCCGGAAGAAATTTATTTCAGCTGGGTGGGTGTTGAAAGATTTGAACAGTCAATGAAATTTAATGCATTAGGTGGAAATTTCTCGTTTCTCCGGTTTTTGTTTTAATTATTCCTTTTATTATTCTCAAATTTCGAGATATGATACGTAACTTTTTTTTTCTACACCTGTAATTTTCAAATGAAAATCCTCCTCTTACATAAACGTTAAAACTTTGTTCAGACAGTAGAAAGCTAAATTCACAATTGGAATTTACACTCAATTTGTATGTAGTGAAGATAAATGACACAAATAGAAAAATACGGATGGAAAAGAACTAATTGAGATGAATACTTTTTCTTACTAGTACAAAATAGGAGGGGGTCTTATCAAATAAAATGATTCTCACTGAGGTAAGCGGGTTGGCTATCAGCAGTGGAGATTGGTTAGACAAAAAGAAGTTAATTCCTTAAAATATAACTTTTACCATTGCCACAAAAGAAACGCTCTATATCTGGTAGAGAACATTGAAATAATCCAGCAAAGGCGTGTAAATAAAGGCATAATGCGCTAAAACTCACTTGCGGAGTAGTTGAAAAATAGTACATGGTATGGAGTGGAAGCAGGCCAAGGAATGTGAAACATCAGTTTGAAAAAAAAAAGAAAAAATAAAAAATAAAGTTAAATGATCCATTAGCTACAAATACGGAATTTAGGACTTTTCTCCTAGATTGGCCAGGGTTGTATAACGAGGTACTTCTCCGTTTATAAATATGTACGGCCATCAATTTCGCCATCAGGTAGGATCGATTTACATTTGTTGAAATTTGCCAAAAGTATTACCTCAACAGCTGATATCCCGTGAAGGAAATTGCCAAAAGGAGAATTGACAAAGCTGCGACACACATGCTTTATAGCAGGCCCTTCTATCTCAAAGAGCGAAGTTCCTGAGTACAAGCTGTAGCTCTTTGAGATGTGTCAGTACTCAACTCTATATATACTCTTTCCTTTTTGGGACCTTTTGAACGTAAGTTTTCTAGTTGTCTTTAATATAGTTATTATAATTTCACTGGTAAATTATTTAATTTTTGAGTTTTAAATTTATTGTTGTAAAGTTTATGATAGATTTTTTTTTCAAGTATATCACTTCTGTGAAGATGTACATTTAAGCACTGTGCATTGCTTGTTTCATGTGGTGCTGTGCTTAGGGTTTCAATTCCATCAGCTTCTGCAATGATAAAAAATAACAAAAAAACATTATCGGTGCCAGAGCCTCTGGAACTGAAACCATAAATATGCTCCAAATCACATGAAACAAAAATATGTCACATTTTTTTTTGTGTCAACTTTTGAAGGCTCATTTTAACTCATTTAAAAAGTACAAACATTTACCACAGCATTTGAAATTAAATTAAAATAACTCTATAGTGTTAATAAGTGGTACACTTTTCATTAAAATCGAAAGGTCTGAGCACCGATATGGATGAAACTCCAGGTATTTAATGTATTACTCCCAAAATTATAATTATTCATAATTAGAGGTTCATGTCCGTCTATCTTTACTAATAAAATAATGAATATATTTTATCTTCAATGTCTAGTACATAAATTTCAATCTATGGCCATAGGACTAATTTAGAGCATTTTCCAAAAAAAAAAATTTCCTTGTTTATTCATAGTCATAGATTGAGTCATCTACCGCCCAGCATCCTAGGAGTAACAATTTTTAATATTCTTTCATGAAGAAACCATACCCAACTTTTGGGCAGATGAGTATAAAAAATGAAAACAAAAAGACAGGTTATAAAAAAGATAGGTTCCCTAAGTGTTATGACGTAGCTCGGTGAAGAAGTATAATAATGAAAGAAGAGATTTAAAAGCTAAATCCCAGCCGTAATGACGACGTTGCTTGCCTCAGAACCGTGTTTTGCATAGAAATGAAACGGCAACCCCCCCCCCCCCCTTACAGTTATAGCGTCTTACATTCAGTAGAACTCACACAAAAAAAAGTGCAGCCATATGTATATGCCCAAACGAAATTAAACGAATACGTTTAAAAATACCGACGGAGATTTAATCTGATTCGAAATCCTACAGCAATGGAACGGATTTAAACGGAATGGGCTAAGAGGATTTGTCTGTTTCTCTGGAGATTTTGTTTGCTGTGTTATTTTCTATCCCAATATTGTATTTTCCTTTCCAATAAAATCCCTCATAAAACAATGAACATTGTGTCTCACTCTATTTTTATTTTAATACTTAATACCCCTCTAATACATTTTTACAGCTCTGTCATTTTGAACCGAGACCATTATTCTTTTTCTCATAGAAAAGATTTTTAACCGGGATTTCTCATGATCATCAGTTCAGGATCTTGGCCACCTGACACTTAAGGCAAGGATATATTGCAGGGTCTAAACCATTCTGTCTTTCTTTTATTCTCAAAATTTGGAAAACCCAATACATCAGCCTGGGGCTCATGATCTCTCATAACTTATATTCTGCTCACTAAATATCATTTCTAAAGATTACACTCAAAGCCTATAACTCACTTTTATACTTACACTTTTTGCGAATATCTCAATGTACGATGATTGAATAAAAAAGCGGCAAACTTCCACAATAATTGTGCATTTCCCGGGATAGGTACAAGAAATAGGAAATAGTTTTGAATACATTTAGTGATTTAACAAAGTCTTCAAGGGAAAATACCATTCTAAACAGTAATATTCAACAATTATATAACAATGAAAGCAAGAAGGAAGAAAATTTCACAAGAAGCCTGATCATTTAGAGACCACATGTCCTGGACTAGTGATAAACATTATACTAGCAGATCTAGACCCAGGATCTCATTGGCTAACTTCCACAATAAAGTTGGATTACGGTGATAAAGCCCTTTCGATACAGCGCATCAACAAAGGTGTCCTCGCAACACAAAATTACAATATGAACTATGCATATTATAATAAAAACTAATTGAAAATAAAGGGCAAATCTAAGGTTAAAAACTGCTTCTAAAAACTAAGTAACATTTCATTTTGAAATGAATATTTCATGAAACATTTACGATAACAAAATGCATAACAAATCAATACATTATTAAGCCGAAAATTTAAAAACTACACATAATTTGTATTTATTTATTTGATGAACTCGCCAACGTGACGATGTTACTCAGACTAATTCATCGTCCATTCAAAAATTTGAAATTTTAAAATAAATAAATATAAACGTCTACTAAGTTAATTAAAACAAAATACAATTTAGGAAGCATTAAATTAAAACTATGTAAAACAATAAATAAGTTCATTAGATTCTGGAATATAGAAGTCAAATGCACATGTTTATGAATATATTTTACACTTTTGCAATCACTCAGGCACACATTCACACACACACACACATGCAATTTGTCACTTAATTTGAAAGAAGTAATTAAAAACGTAGAGGAAGAAATGAATAGAGTTGGTGTGGTTTAAAGTTTATTATAGATGTCAATTTTCTTCAAGTATTTTAAGAGTTTACATAGTTGAGGGTACCTTCTGTTAATAGTTCTAACAAATACTTCGGTAAGTTGAGTGTTTCAAGTTGTCTGCAGTCAGTCAGGAGAATAAGTTTAAATTCAACTAAAATTCCTTAAAATACATGCGCTTACAATTGTAATATACAATATTCAGGAAGTGAGTGGGCCCAAAATAAAATCATTACATTGAATACATATCGTGCCCTGACGAATACAGTGTTATGAGATTACCAGTTCCTTATTATTTAATATTATGTAATATGGTTAAGAGAATTGGTCCCTAAGAGGTTTAGTTTTGAGTAATGTTCATGAAAACAGTGAGTTATAAAAACTGTGCACCATGTATTACAGAATGTATAAATGTCGTTAAATCTGACTGATAAGTTTCCATCTTCATATTTTTTTTAGCAAGTCACCCAAATTTCCGGTCTGTTACGTTCCCCCAAATAATCTTACATGACCATCATTAGTTCTGTAACAGTGGCGAGCCTCCAGAGTTTGACAAGAACCTTTGGAACTCTCATCAAACCATGAAGAAATTTATGATACTTTTCTCTGAGATTTTCTGTATGTTTTGAAATCATTTTCCAATACATATTCAATACATTGTTTCAGTTTTATGAGCTCAGAATTTAAATTATTGCTTTATTTCTCATCGGTGGGATGTCGAAATTGATGAAGGGTCTTTAGCTATAACTTGTCAAAAATGAAACAATTGTATTTGACCTGAGAGACAGCAAAAACCAAGGACTAGTGACACGGCAGCTGACGTAAAGCTAATAGGACCTTTCCCGTCACAGCCAACCGAATAAGGTGGCGAATTGTCAAGCCACTTCTCTTTAAGAACTCCTTTATATTTCATTTTCTTTTGAGTTTTCTTCTAGATGTCTTATAAGAAAAGGTCATTCCTTCGTTCCGGAAATCCTTGGAGTGTTGAGAATACAAAGGAAACACAGAAGAAAAAATCATGAAATTAACTGTTTTTTTATTTATTTAATCCAGCTCTATGCCACTGGAACTGATCAAGGCGGACCAACTCTTCTAACTCGCATGTCAACGTAAGAAAAGAAATGATCTCAAAGGTGAACCTTTAGGCGATCCTTTTTCATTTATTGAAAGCTCGTGATATTTCTAACGTACAACGATATTATGAACAAGACACTCAAAAACTGGATTTCTTGGTATCCCATAACTTGGTGATCTAATTCAAGCAATTTTTGTTCGCAAAGTGAGTTTGAATTAAAGCAGATGAATATCCCTGAAATATAGTATTATATATATATATATATATATATATATATATATATATATATATATATATATATAATACGAACTTTGGCCCCGTAACTTCACTGGCGCGATTTTTTCCTCCTCTTACGGACTAAAGGAACAATTCTAATCGCGAAAATAATTCTCCTGGAATTATCCATTTTTAATTTCTGTGAGATCTTGTTTGCTAATTTTGGCATTTTGGTACATATGTGCGTATCTTGTATAACTCCAAAACGACTAGCTTTAAAATGCTGAAATTTCATATTAAGACTATTCCACCGTCTAGTTATGCACTTTGACTTTTAATTATATATGACTAAGACGGGGCGGAAAAGGTGGAAAGGTGGGCGGTAAAAAAAATTTGTAAATGCCTTCGAACCTATTTCATAATGAGGTGATTTGGATATTTATGTTTATTAAAAAAAAAGTCATTATTTAATCCGGTGT
Source organism: Riptortus pedestris (assembly GCA_019009955.1). NCBI lineage: Eukaryota > Metazoa > Arthropoda > Insecta > Hemiptera > Alydidae > Riptortus > Riptortus pedestris. Next base: position 43,013,521 of record CM032231.1, read on the forward strand.
ATTGGAACGGAAATATCACTTATTACTATAAAATGAAATCATGTTAAATGAAGTACATCAAAAAATTATGTGGGTTTAACTTAAAAGGAGTACAAGGAAGCCACTGAGCTCGCGCGTTAGATTTTTTACTCCAATGAAACTGGTGTTAAGTATCAAAAACGTATGATTCCATGAAGAGTTGGCGGATTCTTTACTAGGATGTAACAACTGTCATGGCGGTCCCTTGTTTGGGGATAATGCAGAAACATATTCTTACGTTTGTTACAAAAATAATAAACTTTGATTACAATGGGGTCTTTTAGCAAAATTAAACACACCACACACTTTTTTCGACGATCACTCCTCACTTTCACACAATTGATAAAGTATTCATCAGCTCTAATCACAATATACACTGTTAACGACTTGATGTTATTGCACAGCACTATAATTCGCGATCACGTGAATCACTGATGTTCACAAAACACGACACTGCACTGATCTTGACTAAGCATCGCACTGCACTCAAACTAAAAGTCACTGTTCACTAAAAGCTGCTTTAAAAGCTCATCTATAGTTCACTGGTAAGAACACTGAGGACTGACTGACTGTCGGGCGACTTCAAAAACCGGCAACGGCTCTAGAACGGTCCAGGCGGCGACTTGAGGCCCGTGGATTGGTGGGTGGTGAGTTCGTCGTCTAGACTGGTCTAGATCCCTTGGCCGGACATATTTTGCAGGGATGCCTTCGTTCTCTTTGTTCTTCATAAAAACGTGATTAACTGTACGTAATTTTCGAAACAATAGAACGATTTAATACTTATGTATAGTATGTTTTTATTTGCTTTATTTTTCAAATCCTGGTACTCTAATTTTATCCATCCCTTAAAGTATTTCAATTGAGAAAAGCTGAAAAGTTCTAGAGATTCAGCTGAAACGTTTTCACACAAGCGAAGTATGAAAAATTGTTAGTAGGTCTGGCTTAGATAAGGACCACTATTTGAAACAGTGAGGAGAGAGGGAATGGTTAATAGTGACGAAGGGACTGGATGGCAGCTCACTATCCTGTCAGGGTTGGGGTTTTGTAGGGACATGCAGGTCAAAGCGGCAAACCAATTAACGGATGAAAATGGGGGGGAAATAGGGGAAGGTGGCCTCATATCCGGTCAGTAATGACGTCACTAACGGTTCCGAGTGACACGTTTCCGGCGGGCAGGGGGGATTACACTAAACTTGGTAAGCCGTGACGTCGGCACTCGTTTCGGTAACGGCCAATTAGAGAAGGCCCCGCACGTCTGTCACATCCTTTCAACCAACACCTTTCTTTCCCTTTCTCCCGCTATTTTTTATCACTCCTTTCTCGCCAACTTTTTTCATAGCAGATCAATCTAATCCTGGCCAAATCCTATTACTCCGCAACCATGTATGTCCATCACATATCTCGCCAGGAGACATACCACTCAGGCTGACTTCTAGTAGAGGTGGCCAACAATTAGATAAAGTGTTTCGTCATTAGTAACGTGTTTGTCTTTAATATAAATTGGCGATGAGCCTAGTTGATCTAAAGAAAATTTTGTCTTTAATTAAATATTGTACAATTAAAAGATCGAGAATGATATAGATTGTAATACGTGAATCTATAATGTAATGAAGTAGATAAAAGTTAGGCTATTTGTTACAATTTTGAATATATGAACAAATTCGGTAAGTGGATAAATCATAACTATGGTGAATTTGTCATACGCTATAATGTCTTTCTCCAGGTTAGTTCTTAACAATAACAATAAATGTATATAGTTAGCATTAATATTAAATAATTTGTACGAAATCAAGAATGAATTTCATTTATTTTTCTTTTAAAGACCTGAACGTTAATTGTTACTAACAAGCAATTTCTATTCAATGACTGCCTCGTAACTTACGGCTTTGACTACGTGTTATACTCTGCTATACTTAGTAAGGTTTGGCATTTTTCATACTGGCATCTATTGTTGCCATCTCCTTAAGTACTATTAAGGAGTGGCCATCGAGCCATAGGAGTACTAGACGGGAGGAAGTTGTTCTTGCCAGACTCAGGATCGGCCACACATACCTGACACATAGACACTTAATGACAAGGACTGATAACCCTATATGCAAATACTGCAACAAACACCTAACGATAAAACACATACTGACAGACTGCATCCAACGAAAAAACCTTCACATACCCCACGATATGGCAGAACTATTAACTGACAGCAGCCAATATATTCCACAAATACTCACGTATCTAAAACACATCAAAATTTACAAAAACATATAATACAAAATAGAATAGGTCTACAGCATACCTAAAAAGATTTAAAAAGGTTAACTTTTATTATATTCTTTGGACAAAGCACGGATATGAGAAAGAATCAGATATTAAAGAAATATTTTCCATAATATAAAAGTACAAAAAAAGGTAAGCACATGAAGAAGTAAATATATCATACTAATAATGCCCATCACCATCGTTGTGGGCACACATCACACTGTGGGGGAAACTAAATAAATAAAATAAAACAATAAATAAATATAAAAAATAAGAATAACATAATTTTTTTTTTTATTAAAACCATTTTAAATTGTTGTCTTTATTACTAGTCTAATGTTTATTTATGTTTGTTTACGTCTTATGTTTATTAATTGTCATTATTACTAGTATTTAATGATTATTTGTTGTATTTAATTTTTTATTTGTTGTTTCAATTTTTGTTATTTATCTATAATTTTGTTTCAAATTTACATTGTGAAGCTTTGTGCCCAATCGCCAAGATGCGGGTGCTCCTGTATAAATAAAATAAAAAATATATTGTTGTTAAGTTTGATTCCTGCTTCATTTACGTTGTTTTGTCCTATTGTTTTTAAAATGAATCGTAATTCCGTCAGAAATGAGACTACAATTAACTTTGAAAAACCATGCTACGAAACTAGCATGTAGATATAGTAGTCAGGTTGTACATTCAAAAACACATAGCACAATACAGCATCCGTTACATTGGCAAGTCGCATGAATACCCCTAAAGCTATGCAGAACAAAATTATTTGTCTACTTCTTCTTTTAATATTACAATTTAAAAGCTTCTTTGATGAATCTTAATAATTTAATCAAGCATTGTCAGTGATATTCAGTTCAAAAAACGTAAAACTTAGTCGTATGTTATTTATGAGTTTCTGATTCATATGTATTTCGCTTGCTGTAAAACAGTAATACTCTGCCCTATTTAGGAGAGTTGTGGACAGTTCTAACTTATGTTTTTATCTTTTTATCAGCGCGTTACTACAATGATAATAAATCATTTCTCCTGTAGATCATTGCCTATAAGCTGGCTAGCATTAAATGTAATCCAAAATTTTTACATAGGATACGAAAGTGAAGTATTCTTGCAGACATCTTTCTTTTTAACACCCTCAGACCTATATTTAAAAATATAAAATACAAGACTGAACAAATACTGGTTCAGTGGATTGTCATGGCTGTGACAGCTACCTTATTACCTCTTCCCTTAGGAAGGATGTCTGTATACTGATGTGGTTAAACAGTGTGTCATATATAAAGATTTTAGCTTGCGTCTTCCCTGTCCAGTGATGGAGCCTGCAGTATCCATCACTCATCATTATATTTATCATATAGTTGTTTTTTTTTTTGGTCGTACATTTTATTAGGGCTAATTTATTTTATTGGTTTTGCATTAATTGGGAGAATTTTAATTAAATACTCTATTTCCTCAATTAACCAAAAACAAGTTGTTTTCCTGATAAAAGAGGCCCGTAATTAGCTATTAAGATTTAGGTTTCATCGGTAAATACGATAATTCATTGTGAAGTTATTTATATTTCGCGTACCACATTTCAGCGTTTGTCATTTATGCCCGATGATTGAAAAGGACTAAAAACGTAAAACATTGATTTCGGCAGCAAGAGTATGGTGCTTTCTGCCATATTATTTTTTTTCACTTATAAATTTGTATATGGATAGATCAAGAAGTTAATTGCCTTTAAACTATCTAAATAATTAACAGTAAAATTACTACCTATATTTAAATATCACAATGGGGTGAAAATCCCCCTGACTGCACACCAGAGGAACAATAGTAAAACTGAAGAAATAATATAAAAAAATAACCCCAATGCTAATAATAGAAAGGAAATGTAGGAAGTGCCTGATTAGAGCAGTATAGCCTAGACCAAATTGTCTATTGGTTTTATCCTGTAAATGTTTTGTTTTTATTGTTTTGTGACTGTTGACTATGCTATGTTTGTTATTTAGTTTAAAGCTTTTTATTTGTCAGAAAGCACTGACGATGGAGTGAAGCCTCTCGAAGTGCACTTTGCATAAATTAAAAAAAAGGTCTGTCACTCAGGGGCCACGTATTTGTATTTATCTCAAAAAGTAAAAGTTGAATAAGAACAATATTTGGTATTTATGTTTCAAATAATGAGCTTCGTAGTATCAGCTTATTCTTAGTTTGACATAAGTAGGAGGGGGGGGGGTAACTCAACGACGAAAACAACAAAGTGCAAATATCTCAGTTAATAATCAAGATAACGAACACGTACATAAAAACATTTATAGAACATTAAATTTGCAATAAGATTGGTGTTATACTATTTTTCGACCCGACGCATAAAAACGGAGATATTAAGATTTTCGAAATTCCTCTTCTCCAAATCCCCCTCAGATTTTGAAATCCACTCGGCTAATCCTCCCCCCCCCACTCTTCCCAATCCAGCCATTCACGAACTTGATCTTTATTTTTATATGAAATATGGAGTTTGGTAACTATTAAACTAAAATTACGACCTCTAGAGAGGTAACAAACAAATATATATAAAAAAATATTGAACGGACCTCATTTTCGTCTTCTTCTAAGTAGGATCGATGGACATTAGAGGAAATCGAGTCATGAGTATTACCTCGATAGCTCATTTCTCTTAAGTAAAATCTGCTAACACTAGCAGAGGAAACTGCATTTTTATTGATCCTGGTAATATATTACATTACGTAACTTCATATGATGCATCTCTAGGATTGTACATTATTTCCTAACATACATCCAGGTATACTGGGCTCAGTGAGCAGACTGTCCAAAAAGGAAATATTGTTGTTCTTAGCAATGTAAAATATAATTTCTCCCCCCACCCAAAAGCGTCACATTGAGTGTATTTGAATGTTCATGTCACGAAATGTTGTAATCTGGACGGTGAGCATATTTAATATTTAACCTTAATTCTGTCGGGTGAATACAAAGCAAAAAGTGAGGGGCCGAAGGCGTAGCCATTTAGGCGATAGTGGTGGACGTGAGGGAGGCCAGTAATAGCTTAATGCGAGAGCCTCATTCGAATTCACCCCCGGCCCTCCCCTATCGAAGGCTGTCGGCTTCAAAGCGCCATTTTTTTGCCCGGGGCCTTTTCGGCCCTTGGATTAACATAGCCCACAAACGAGGATATAACGCTATCAGCTGGCCTAATCATTGTCTTTCTAACTGCTTTTAAATAGGTTTGCATGCAGGTTTCGGAGGCTCCCTCTATCGTCAGATCCCAAATAAATGGCCCGTTTTTGTATTACCCGATGGGGTACGGGGATCCCACATTCATCCATTCCAATCCGAATTAACTTGCGTAAATTCATTTGATTGATTCTTCTCTAGCAACCACAGAGATTACTTCATTAAAAACGGTCTAATGTATTCTCTGAAATCATTTAATTCATGGCTTGCTCTAACATTATGAAGGTGATTGATTTTTTTTAAAATTCCAAACACTCATTAGCGTTTCTAAATGTTCTAGTTACTATATTGATATTGATTGTACACATAGTTTGTAAAAAAAGGCAAATATACATATATATATATATATATATATATATATATATATATATATATATATATATATATATATGAGAAAAGTCCGTAATGTAAGGGCTGCATTAACTTAGCACATTTCCCATGTGCGTCATGTATTTGCATTTATCTCGAAACGAAAAAGTTCAATGAAAATAATATTTGGTATCTAGCCGTCAAATAAAGTGTCTCAAAATATAACTGCTTGTTGTTAAAATGAAATGAATAAGAGTGGGGGTATACTGAAGACCGAACACTAAAAAATACAAATATCTTGGATAATAATCAAGATAGTGAGAACAAAAACGTATATAACAACATTTATAGAACATTACAAGATTGATCTTGAACCGACGCATAACAACGGAAATATATCGACTTTTCATAATCCCCCTCTCCCTCTGGTCCGATTTTAACCGATAACGAACTTGATCTCCCTTTTTACATAAAACGTTTAAGTATGGATATTGGTATCGATCAGACAAAAATGGCAACCGCTAGACCTTTTTCGAAAATCCCGTCATGAGTAATCAATAGCAGAAACCTGCTAAAAGATTAGATCACGTCCGTTAATGGCTGAAATCAGACAATTGGTAGGGGGAGGAGGTTAGTGGGGGGGGGGTGTTTGAAAATTCAACATATCTCCGTTACTGTACGTCGGATCGAAAAAGTATATCGAACCAATCTTATTGCAAATCAAATTTGCAGTAAATATTATTATATTTTTTAGATTGTCTCTATCAGGTTAATCAACATTGGGAACCTTCTGAGCTCTTAGTTGGCCGACTTGACCCACCATACATAGTCAGCTTTTCTCAGATGACACAGGTAGAGTCATTTGTAACGATGAAGTCTTGTCTTAGTCGTAAGAGTTAGTTTTCTCCTGATGATGAGTCAAATGACCGTTAAACTTGAGTGGAGTGCGTTCCAGAGTTTTTGACGCCTTTAAATATCCATTATAAAGTAGTAATCAACCACTATAAGCCAATCTGTTTTGTGTTCTCTTCGGAACATCTTTTTCCCATAAACGCAATATCCCACAAGTGGCTCTATCTTAGGGTTGGATTGCAGGTTCAAGTTGAGACAAGAGAATAGCATTGAGTAAGAGCAGCCTAGGGCGGCCATGGAGGCAGGCTTCAAGTGGGCTAGGAAGGAACGAAGGGCAAAGCACTTGAAAGTTGGCCCTAAACAGGGGAAGGCTTTACTTCCCTTTCTACCAACTAACTCCCTTTAACTCGCCGGCTATTCCACTGAATTTGTACCTGAACCCAGGCCCAGAACACAGTTTCCCAACTTACCCCCTGCAATTTTTCTCAATTCAACAACTATTTGTTCCAAAGTTGTTCAGATTCACACTTGACTCTCGCGAGAGTTGCAGAACAAATTGTCCTAACTGTTTTTGTTGTAACTAGACGTTTGTTTCGCAAGTTTCACGTTCCCTAAACAATTGTACCATATTAGATTTCCTTAGTATTGAAATGGACGGGTACATTCATACAGAAACATTTAAAATCACTTACCTTTATTCTTGCAAGCATCAAACCATAGAAATCAAACTTTCCCTGACTAAAATATCTCATCATGTCCGCACTGATTTATTGTAAATGGCATAAATGTTTTACACGTCTATAATAATAACTAGTTATTTTTCCACACGCTGAAAAATAGGTATCATTTGTATTTTTACATTATGGTCAAATATTAGAATAATGAAAATACATACATATCTAGACAGCTTAAGACTTGTGAAACTTCTTTCATACTTCTATGACTTACGTAAATTGCAAAGGAGAGATTGCTAAAATGGTCACTAGCTATCAAACTAACACGAATTCAATGGAGGGGTCAGGCAAACAGAAATTTGGAGAGACTTCACTCTCAAATAATAATGACACAAAGTGAAGGAATACTGATTTTACTGTGAGCTCACATTAGAGTTGTTGGGACAATAAAAAAAATGGACTCTTACTTTATATTAACGCTTTCTCTAGCCAAGTCTCTAAATTTCATGACACATAATTAAAGACTCTTCAAATGAATTCGACTATAAATATTTTAAAGAAGGTAGAAAATAATAGGAATCTGCTAATTTTTCAAAATTTGCTAGAGCTTTCATCACTCCAATGCTTTAAAACGAACGCTAATCGAATATGTCAATTTATCAAACAACAATTATGTATTATAAACGAAATAAAGAAGTGGAAGACCATTGCTTTGTTATAAATATATATATAGATATATAGGTGTTATTTGATTAATCGGTAGGTGTTACATGAATCAATTTGTAGGTGTTAAAAGATTAATTGGCAGGTGTTATACGATTACTCGTTAGGTGTTGTACGATTAATCGGCAGGTGTTATACGATTACTCGTTAGGTGTTGTACGATTAATCGGCAGGTGTTATACTATTACTCGTTAGGTGCTGTACGATTAATCGCCAGGTATTATACGATTACTCGTTAGGTGTTGTACGATTAATCGGCAGGTGTTATACGATTACTCGTTAGGTGTTGTTGATTAATCGGCAGGTGTTATACGATTACTCGTTAGGTGTTGTACGATTAATCGGCAGGTGTTATACGATTACTCGTTAGGTGTTGTACGATTAATCGGCAGGTGTTATACGATTACTCGTTAGGTGTTGTACGATTAATCGCCAGGTATTGTACGATTACTCGTTAGGTGTTGTACGATTAATCGGCAGGTGTTATACGATTACTCGTTAGGTGTTGTACGATTAATCGGCAGGTGTTATACGATTACTCGTTAGGTGTTGTACGATTAATCGGCAGGTGTTATACGATTACTCGTTAGGTGTTGTACGATTAATCGGCAGGTGTTATATGAATTAATTTGTAGGTGTTATAAAATTAATCAGAAGTTGTTATATGATTAATTTGTCGGTGTGATAAGATTAAGGGGTAAGTGTTATATGATTAAACGGTAGGCGTTATATGATTAATCAGTAGTTGTTATATGATTAAACGGTAGGCGTTATATGATTAATCGGTAGATGTTATATGAATTAATTTGTTGGTGTGATAAGATTAAGCGGTAGTTGTTATATGATTAATCGGGAGGTGTTATATGAATCAATTTGTAGGTGTTACAAAATTAATAGTAGGTTTTATATGATTAATCAGTAGTTGTTATATGATTAAACAGTAGGCGTTATATGATTAATCAGTAGTTGTTATATGATTAAACAGTAGGCGTTATATGATTAATCAGTAGATGTTATATGAATTAATTTGTCGGTGTGATAAGATTAAGGGGTAGGTGTTATATGATTAATTGGCAGGGGTTATATGAATCAATTTGTAGGTGTTACAAAATTAATAGTAGGTTTTATATCTCTAAACGGTGGGCGTTATATGATTAATCAGTAGTTGTTATATGATTAAACGGTAGGCGTTATATGATTAATCTTTAGATGTTATATGAATTAATTTGAGGGTGTTCTAAGAATAATCGGTAGGCGTTACAATAATTATACGGTAAGTGTTATATGATTAGTCTGTATGTGTTATTTAGGCTCTTTCTTTTAGGCGGGTATGTTCTTATCTTTGAACACCTAATGATCGTTGATTCCTTTTCTAATTTATTTATTATAAATTTTGTAAGAGATACGCGAGCAAGGTTGGCAGCAGTTCTACCCTGGACTCAACATTTTAAAAAATACCATTTTTTTAATTTATACTATGCTAAGTTATTTATTAAATGTTTTAAAAACCTCTCTTGTTGTATGGAAGTTAAATTCACCGACATCGATATTCCTAAGGAATTGACTTTGATTTGGATTGAGTATGATATACCACAACATTGTTAAGGCCATTAATCTGATCCAGTAACCGGTAGCCTGTCCCAATTATTGGAGTCATAGAGCAAGTGGGTCAATACTCTCATCTAAGGGCTTATCACCCACTTCCTATCTAATTTCCGATCTGTGGTTCTTGATTTCCGGGTGTGCCGTCTATCAGTGGCGTTTATAATAGCTTCTGTCTGTCACTATCTTAAAGGTCTTCAAATAAACCTTTTAAACGTTACCGCCTCCCGTATATGTTACTGTTCATGAGTTTTAATAAAAATGAGTCCTCAAAGAAATTTAAATATTAGATAAAAGATTGTTCCTCAAAATAAGCCCAAATATGTCTCCAAATGCTTATATGCATGTATGCCGGTTAGCCGAATAGTTAGAACTGTAAGTTTTAACCCAGAGTAGAATGTAGAAGATATGTAAATAAATAAAAAATAAGTGGTGTCTAAAGGAGCGTCCCTTTCTACGTATAAAACGAAATCTTTCTCGATACAATTTATTCATTTTCTTCTTAAAAACCAAGAAGTCGAAGTCAAATAATGAATTACAAACACTAAAAGTACTTTTATTTAAGTGATGACGAAGGTTTTGTGTTTTATGATATATATATATATATATATATATATATAAACTAAATCCAAAGTTCTTCATTGCCCGAGATCTGTGAGAAATAAGTCCGTCACGCATGGGCTGCTTAAACTAAGCAGATTTCCCACGTGCTGGTATAACACATTTGTGGTTTAGTCTCACCAAATATTCTATATTTCAATGTAAAAAACCGATGAGCGGAAGAGGCCGGTGGTGGGCAGGTACTGAAAGACTGGAAACAAGAAAATACTAATAACCCGCTTAATACCTGAGTTACGAAAAATGCAAAGAACAATAATTGTAGAACATCTGTAGTTTAACACGAAGTTTCCACAACATTTTTCGTATTTTCTCAGGTATTCATAACGAAGGCAATGCGAATCCCCCTCTCTCTATACCCCCGCTATTCCACCTCCGATTTCAGCCAATAACAAGTATGATCTTTAGTGTCGATTGAAACGGTTACATATTGAGTATGGTACGCATAAAATTATCATTTACGAGTTAAAAACATCACATTACATATTTACACAGATCAATAAAACTATATGTATGATTTACACTTAAAATAATGTCGTTCTAAATATAAGAGCTTATTGTTAATATGGTATGAGCAGGAGTGGGGGGTTTACTGAAGGCTGAAAACTATAAAATACAAATATCTGGGTTAATATTAATGATAGAGAAAACATGTATATAACAAAATTTATAAAACATTACATTTGCAATAACATTGACTTTATACAAATTTTCGATCAGATGCATAACAACGGAGATGTTTCTAATTTTTGAAATCCCCTTTCCCCGATTTCAACCGTTAACGAACTTAATAATTAGTTTTACACAAAACGCTTATAAATCGAGTTTGGCTACGATAAGACAAAAATTGCGTCCGCGGGAGAGGTATCAGACAATTATAAATGTTATAAAATGAACAGATATCATTTTAGCAGATTTCCTTTAAGGGAAATAAGCTATTGAGGTCGTACACATGACGCGATTTTCGAAATTTTTCTTCAAATGTCCATCGATCCTACCTCAGGGTTGAAGAAAATGAGCTCCGCTCGTTATGTCTGTTTCCGCTCTATTGTTTAATCGTGGCAATTATTGTTTAATCGTTACCAAACTCCATATTTAGTCGTTTTATTTAAAAGATCAAGATTGTTAAAGGCTGAAATCGGACCAGGGGTTTAGAGGGGGAGAATTTTGAAAATTCGAAATATCTCCGTTACTGTACGTCAGGTCGAAAAAATGTATAGAATCATTCTTATAGGAATTTAAATGTACTATAAATATTAATATACATTTATTCTCTATCTTGAATATTAAGCGAGATATTTGCATTTTTCGGTTTTCAGCCTTTAGCAAACCCCCACTCATGTTACAAAAACAATACTCGGTTAGGAAATAAACCACATTATTCAAAGCTTAAACACTAAATATTGTTTTCAAGAGTCATTATTTATACGAGATACCTGCAAATATGTTCTGGTGACCCCATCCTCTTCTTAAATTTTTGGACTACTTAAATTTGATCGATTGAGAAAAAAAATTTTCTGATTCATTATAAATTACAGTAGTAGATGTAGTAAATAGTTTTCAATCAAATTAATACGTTATATTCAAATATATTATAGTAATCGCTATTCTTTCCGGCAAGAAGTTGGCAGAATTGTTTGTTTCCTGTCGGGAAGTTTCTTATTACCCTTTTCACTTAACATTCTCGGTGGCGTTGTGTTACCGCTATGTAGATTTATCTATTGTTAAACTTCAAGCGGGAAATCTACTTACGCAGCCCCTGCTTGACGGACGTTTCGTCAACTCCTAGGTACGATTGATAGATATTTGAGAAACTTCCATGAGCCATGAATACAATCTCAATTGCTGATTTTACTGATGGAAATCAGCTAATAAAGATTTAATACAGGAAGGCTACGTCTTTCTAGCCCTGCAAAATGATTACTTTTAAACCAGATCGGATCGGGGGAAAGAAAATAAAATAAACCCTTGAAATAATGAGGCCTTTGGGGGTGTGGAGGGCGTGATATGAGAATGATGTAGTCGTGAGAGGGAGAGTAAGTTGGTGAGTGGTGGGTGGGAGAGGAGAAGTTTGGGAGTGAGCGACATAACAGTTTGCCGAGAGATGCCGCACTAACTGACAGCAGTGCCCCAGGTGCTACAGCTGACAGCGAGCCTCTCCCCACCGGGACCGGCCTAACTTCCTATTTCTCAAAACCAACTCCACTCTCTTCCCTTATACCCTTACAAAACTATTGAATTATGGACAAATAATACCCGAAGTTTTATTTCAGGGTGGAGCAGAATTCCATTCAGGGAAATCAGATTATAAAGTTGTACTCACAACGCAATTAAAAAAAAATCTTCAGATGTCAATTGGCCTTACCCATGGGTTAATAATAGAGAGAGGTCCAGATACGTTTAAAGGTCTCTCTCTCTCTCTCTCTCTCTCTCTCTCTCTCTCTCTCTCTCTCTCTCTCTCTCTCTCTCTCTCTCTCTCTCTCTCTCTCTCTCTCTCTCTCTCTCTCTCTCTCTCTCTCTCTCTCTCTCTCTCTCTCTCTCTCTCTCTCTCTCTCTCTCTCTCTCTCTCTCTCTCTCTCTCTCTCTCTCTCTCTCTCTCCCTCTCTCCCTCTCACTCTTTCCCTCTCTCCTCTCTCTCTCTCTCCTCTCTCTCTCCTCTCTCTCTCTCCTCTCTCTCTCTCACTCTCCCTCTCTCCCTCTCTCTCTCTCTCCCTCTCCCTCTCTCTCTCCCTCTCTCCCTCCCTCCCTCCCTCTCTCCCTCCCTCTCCCCCCCTTTATAAGTTAATTTAAACTAACAAATACAAATACATGTAAATGTGACGATGAGACTGAACAGACATATGACCACCTCTTATATGACTGTATATTACTTGACGGACCGAGATCAATACTGTCAAGTATATTACCTAACAAAACGGAACTTGGAGGAAGGACAAACCGAAAATTTTACTCAAATTCAACAAAGGATTTAATGCATTTATACTAGAATTGGGCAAAGTTTCGGAACTCTTCACCTACTGTTTATACACATATGTAATGTTTACATATTTGTTTTTTGTTTGTTCGGAAAATCTGAAGCTCTAAATTTACCATAACATAAGAAACACCAAATGTAAATGTCGTTTGGAAAAAGAGATATTTTGATGTGCCCTTGCTCTGAAAGCTCGTATCAGTTAAGGCTATGATATCGGAAATACCTGAATTTACTTCTGTCAGCCTAATGGTAGGATCACAAATGATGTGCTTGTGGTTATTTTGTCAATACAGTTTTTCTCCTGTAACACAATACAATTACGAATACATTCACTGCGGAGTGAAAGTGTGTGTCTTTTTAGCTTCTTATGAGGTGTCACTTAAGACAAGAAAATGAATTTCCATAACCATCAAGAATGACTCGCTAAAGAGAGCTGCGTATTTGGAAAAATATGGTTAGCATTTTTTAGGTTAGGAGACAGGCAAGGTGTGTGACACGAAATAATAGTTAATAAGATCAAAAAATATGCAATGGTTTGGTCTGTCAATGTTTCCCGGAGTTTACCAAATACTGGAGGGGGCATGTATAAATTTCTTGATTTCTCTGCAATATTTTTATTATGTTATTCTCTTATGTTCTAAGTTTTTTTTTTAAATAATATTTCTATCAAGTATAACTCTACTATAACTATAAGTAATAACTAAAATTACATACAATTAAGAGTTACAATCGCAGACACAGACACCACAACGTTTTTACATATACTCTATGACTTTTCAACATTTAATCCAAATAGATCCATTTTCATAATGAACATAATTTTAAAAGGAGGTAATTGGCCAGAACCACCTAATATATTATTTTATAAATATCTCATTAAGTTTATCACTAATATGATCATAGCAAAAATACATTAGAAAATAAAATTGATTGTGAGGCAAGAGAATTATAATTCAATATATTTGCCTTGCATTGGCTCGCAAATTAAAGAACAGAAAAATCGTAACATCGGTTGAGTTTAACTTTATTTAATTTGTTTTTTTTAAATTTTCATTTATTAATTTTAATTCCCTTATTTTTTTTGGTTTATTGTATCTTTTTTATTATTTCTTTCTATTTTTTTTTTATATTTTTTTTTGTTATATTGATTATATGGTAATGACCCATTAAATAGTATATATCACAACTATGGCGACTACGAAATGAATAAGAAGGCAGGTACAAAGAAATTGCCAAAAATTACGAACGTTGATAAGTGCATAATGACCTCATTAATGTAATTGTGGCAAGTGCTGTCTCGTTACAAATCCACTTTATTTTTATCTAAAATATTTGGTTCAGAATGAATACAATATTACTTTAAATGGTACTGGTTAACAGCAAACGTCCTTAGAAATGTGATACAATCTTAGGAACGCACTTATTGAATATTCCGTGACACACGCTACGGGATAAGATTATTCTGTCAGTTTGTAATTATCTTTGTTGTCATGGTTCTGGCTGATGTATACGTCACCCTGGAATATGGATGACATTCTCGGAACGCATTCGTACAGATTTCCATATCCAGCCATGAAGGATGATAAATCGCTCGCTGATCCTTATGATGATATAAAAGACAAATTGTTCTTCTGCCGCTGAGTCTTACCCTCTTTCACCGTTCCCTCTATTAATCTAAGTTTGGTTCAAACATTCCTTTTTTTGCAGGCACGATAAAGAGAATCTATACTTTTATTTATTTTTTATTATATATGCTTATTAATTTATTCTGTTCCAAAGACTTCTTAACGACTTTGGCATGAACAAGTCCTTTTATTTTCAGGGGTTTAACGTTCTTCGTGAAATAATTGAATAGCCAGTGAAACAATACTTTTTATTTAAGAAAGTTGTACTTAGAATACGAACGTTTTATGTTTGCAAAATATAACCAATTGAAGGTCTTTTTTACTTTACCCCACAACAGTTACTTATTTCTAAAACAGTGATTTACGTTATCGTTAAATTGATAAAAGTAATGAACATATGTTGGAAATAATGTATTTAACAAGTTTTAAATATAAAAAAAATTATAGTTTAATATACATTTCGTTGAATCATTCATTTAGGGGGCCAATATGGTTTCAAAGATATTAAAATAATCCTTAGACTGCATCTAAATACTGGGCCTCATTTTTTATGAAATATAATCCTCTTGAAGTGTCCTTTTCTACATTTCCTTGATTGATACAATAATCCATACCGCTGCAAAGCCCTATATGCTATTTCTTCTGATTTAAGAACACGACTAAGTTGTATAGGATTCATGATTACAAAAAAATAAAAAAAAAAAAAAAAAAACTTACACGTTTTTAAAAACCAACCATGTAATAGGCAAGTAACTTCTTTCGTGCATACAATTTATATTGCTTAGCAACAGTATGAATGAATTATTTCAACCTAAAAAAAAGAGTGGCGAGTTCGATTCTCGCCTGGGCAAAGGAAATTATTTAGTGACGAAATTCATTAAACAACATCCTAAGTCCCACCCTGGCTAGAAAAGGGTGGTAACCTGTAGATAACCCGTCCCAATTAGCCTGAGTTGCAAAAAGTGGACGTTAATAAATAATAATAATAAAAACTGGAGTCTTTTAAATTTTCATGTGATCACTTACTTCTAAAAGTAACTGGTGTGGGTAAAGTAAAAAGACACCCAATTAATTTACGTACCGGTTTATAATTTATTTTTAACTTATTTTATTAATCAAACTTGCAACAAAAACCTAGTAGAACTAAATCAGCAACTTTTTTGTTTGCACAACATAACCTTTACAAATGGGCTTATTATTAACTTTTTTATATGTTGCCGGGGGAACAGGTTAGCCATGTGAGTTAAAGCATTGACCTTAATCTCACGCGGCAAACACAAAGTGGCGAGTTCAATTCCCACCTAGGCAATGGAGATTTAGCGAGGAACTTATTAAATGAAATTCTTAGTCCCACTTTGGATAGAAATGGATGGTAACCTGTAGATAAACTGCCCCAATTAGCCATATTAGCAAAAAGTAGACGTTAATAAATAATAATAATACTAATTATATGTAGTTACGGTGACGTAAATTAGTTATGTTGCAGCTACAGGGGAATACATTTTAGTAGTATAATCACTCAAAGAAAAAAAATTGAATGGCTCCCAAATGCCGATGCTTATATTACAAATTTCTCTCGAATTCCCTCTTAATCATTATAATGATGAACTGAGTTTATAGAATTGTGAACTACTGCAGTAGCTGAAATCGTTTACGAGCAATCTACAGCTGTTTCGCCACCGGGTGTTATTAACCAGTATTAAATATATGAATACTACTTACTATTAAGAGGAAATTAGTAACCAAGATCCATTTAAGATCAACTAGATTTAGCCCACAAAACATCCATCAGTAAATCCCAAACTAATAATGTAATATGCGTTATCGTAACATTTCTGACATTTAAAGTCCCTTTAATAAATATTTTCAATAGGTTATTATTACTATTATTTATTAACGTCTACTTCTTGCTTATATGACCAGTTGGGACCGGTTATCTAAAGGTCAGTACCTCTTTCTAGCCAGGGTGGGACAAAGGATTTTATTGAATGAGTTCGGTGCTAAAGAAATTTCTATCGTCATGGCGGGAATCGAACTCCACACTCTAGGTTTACCATGTAAGATTAAGGCCAACGCTTTAATTCTGGTCTCTCTTCAAAGCGCATAAATCTTTGAATAAATTAGCATTTTATAACATTCTCCACATGTCTTTCCAAATATACCATGTGTTCACTCCACTTAAACCCTATATATTCTAATAGTAATAATATTAAAAACACAAAGCACGTTTAGAATCTTCTGAATTTTAGATCGGAAATTATTAGCAGGAAATTGATTTAAATGAGAATAAGAGTCCGAGAATATGAAACGAACCTGAGAAATGAAACGTTCACTGGCCTCGTGTGTTACAGAAGAAGAGGACGTTCAGGAAGGCTTAAAAAAATCTAGAATTCTATGATGATTCGTCGTTTCTAGAGAGGAAATCTATGAAAAATAAAACTGCTGTGCCACCAATTTTTTCAGTTATTAAATACTGAAGGAACTATTCTACAGTGATCTAATTCATCGTTATCAATTTAGGTGCGAGGGAAAAACATCTGACTCATGGGTGGTTTCAATATTAAATCTCATCTTCTTTTCATAACTATTTCATTTATTTAAAATATTAGTTGTACTAAGTTACAACATAACCTACAAGGAACCAAACAATGAACGAGCCTAGTCGTTGCTGAAATATTGCTTTACTATTGCATTTTATATCCTCATTGGACCATGACATAGAATTTTACACTGATAATAACTAACACAGATTTTCTTTTCATCAATAGCTTCAAAATATCAATCGATTCAAATCAATCTATTTACCTTTTCCCGTGTTCCTAACAACAATCAAACATTTAGATGATTATCTAAGGTAAAATCAAAAAGTTGAACAGTTCCTCAGTCATACAGTCATTCGATTTGAATCTATCAATGCATATATATATATACTAGCTCAGATACCCGGCTTCGCCCGGGAATTCATTTGGGGCAGGATGGTGATGGTATTTTTTTGGCAAGGCTTTACTTTGCCCAAATTTTGGCATTTACCCGTCCCAGCGTTTAGGGCTAATACCCGTCGTTTCTGTGGATTTGTTAATAATAAAATTTGTAAATTCAGGCCTCCCTTATAACCCCCACTCCTGCACGTTCCTAGAACTGTTAGTAGGCTTAATATAATGAAGGCGTTAGTGCTAGTACACATACCAAATGTTTAATTTAGTTCGGTTGAGTGTTTTGTGCCAAATAAAATTGTTGACTCCCGCTATAATTTTTAGCGTATAACGCCTTTATAGTTCGGTATTCGACGATAGTGTATATAACAAAACTTTCTCTAAATAACAAAATAAACAACTTTTGTCATGTGCATATTTGCAGAAAACCCAATAGAAAACGAAATATCACTATTTTTTATTTAAGGCCTCCCTTACAACCCCCACTCCTGCCCGTCCCTAGAAATGTTGGTATGGCTTGTTATAACGAAGGCGTTAGTCCTAATACACGTACCGAGTTTTATTTAGTTCGGTTGATTCTTTTGTGCCAAATAAAATTGTTAACTCACGCTATATTTTTAGCGTATAACTCATACTTAGGTATAAGACGTTTATATAACAAAAGTTACTCTAAACAATAAAATAAATAACTTTTGTTATGTGCATATATGCCGAAAAACCAATAGGAAACGAAATATCGCTATTTTTATTTTCAGGCCTCCCTTATAACCCCCACTCCAGTTCGTCTCAGAGAATATTAGTTTAGCCTAAAGTCTAAGTTGGAATAGTAGTAATATACATACCAAGTTTCATAAAATTCAGTTCAGCCGTTTATGCGTGAAAAGGTAACAAACAAACAAAAACAAACAAACACGAAAGAAATAAAATGCAGTTATGGTGTCTATGACATGTGAAACGAAAAGTTATCGAGAAATTTCGAGAAAAAAATCGATGTACAGACAGAGGTTACAATTATATATATATATATATATATATATATATGTATATATATATATATATATATATATATATATATATATATATATATATATATGTATATACCCATATGGGTATGTGTCTGTGCCATGAAAATTTTGTATAATAATTTTATTTCAGAACATCTTTATTGACTTCCAATCTTTTCTTTCTTAAAACTCAAAAATGTTTAGTTATTGAACTATTTTTGGGGATCATGAGATGCATAATTTTTCCGAGGCGCTTTTGAACGTACTTCAAGCTGAATATATGGCAGCCATCATTTTCCAAGCGAAAACAAATTTTTCACCAGCACTTCCCGGCCGTAATTAGCAGATTGGATATTTAAATCAAGCCCGAGGAAGGAAAGGAATGAGGTGTCAGGTCCCGATATTTCTTCCAAACCACGGGCGCCCCCCCCCTCACTGTGAAATTTTTAATATACTGCCCGCTACTAGCCTTATTTCATCCTCCAGCTAAGCCCTTACCAGGTTTACCAACGCAGGCTGAAGTTATTACTTTAATTTTACCTAGAGCTTCGATGGTATTGAAGCAATCTCAAATTAACGATTACTTTTAGATTGGTCCATAACTTGAATTACTGGCCTTATTAAGGAGCAATATGAAGGTAGCCATCCACAGCTTGGGGTATAATGCCGGAATTTAAACATTATAACTTCGACCCTCCAACTCTGAAACACTTATATGCCCTTATTTGATAGCCGGTCTTTAAGGTGTCAGAGATCGAATTAAAAGTGCGTCTTGCCGATTAAACTCTTGTAATTCTATAAAATTCATTTTTATTGCACTTACAAAGACCATGAGGAAGTTGAAATGCAATTAACAGGCCGCAATCTCAACTATGATATCATCTAGCATTCACATCTAATCATCATCATGTTCTCCCTACTTAAGTCCTGAGAGATAGAAAAAAAAATTGTATAAAGCTGGGAATATGTCATTTTATAAGAAATTAGACTAGTATTTTAATATTATTATTATTTATTAACGCCCAATTTTTGCAACTAAGGCTAATTGGAACGGGTTATCTACAGGTTACCACCCTTTTGGGTGGTGTTTTAAGATGTTATCCAATGAATTTCATCACTAAATTATTTCTTTTGCCCAAACAAGAATCGAACTCGCCACTCTAGCTTTACCAAGTAAGATAAAGGTCAATAGTATTTTAATAAAAAGTCTAAAAGACGTAAATCATAAAAATAAACTTTTAAAATACATAATACGAATGAATCTCTGCCAATCGTAAAGTATTACCATCATTAAAAGAGTAATTTGTATCAATTAAGTGAAATTCACTTCCTCAGGTCGTAAGGAACGACCTGCGGATAGAACCATGTAATCTACTCATTTAAGGGGAAGGGGGTTGAATTTCAAAATGGAGAATTAATCCCCATGTACAGAATACTAAAATTAAATCTTTTGTCTTAAAGGGGATCCTAAAATTATGATTTATAACATTTTAATCCAGTGTACAGTGACGAAGAGATTTCTGATTTTGAGTTTTGACTTTACATCTCCCACATTGACCAGACCCACAAGTAGGAACATAACTGATTACTCATATTTGTTTTAATAAAAGTATTATTTGCATAGAGTTTGCACAAATTTAACGAATTATAACTGGCGGGCAAGGCGATATTTACAAGAATAAAAGATCATGCATATGCTACTCATAAACAACTGGTTTTGCCATCTGTCACTTTTTTGTAAGATATATTGAAAGATAGCAATACCACAGTTATAACACATAAGGTGCCCTCACATACAAGCAGGGTAGTGCCCTAGTCAATCATATTTTGCCAATAGCTGAAACTCTAGTAATATGAAACAAAACGTATTGATTTTATAGGAGCGCTCCCTAACAGCGGCTGTGATAAAGAAGAAATCGGTTGGAGGAATAAAGAATTCCATTCCGTTTGGATGGTGTTCAATATTTAAGCTGCTAAGATTGAACTGGTGGCTGATTTCTGTTCAATCTTTAATCTCTTTCAATCCATTCCCGCTCTTCTTCTACCTTCCAATCCTCTCGTTGCATCCTTTATATCTGTAGAGCCGTCAGTTCATATCCTTTATCCTCTTCATACTCCCTGTACCCTGTGCTAATGTTGCTCCCAGCATCCTTTATATCTGTAGAGCCGTCAGTTCATATCCTTTATCCTCTTCATGCTCCCTGTACCCTGTGCTAATGTTGCTCCCAGCATCCTTTATATCTGTAGAGCCGTCAGTTCATATCCTTTATCCTCTTCATGCTCCCTGTACCCTGTGCTAATGTTGCTCCCAGCATCCTTTATATCTGTAGAGCCGTCAGTTCATATCCTTTATCCTCTTCATACTCCCTGTACCCTGTGCTAATGTTGCTCCCAGCATCCTTTATATCTGTAGAGCCGTCAGTTCATATCCTTTATCCTCTTCATACTCCCTGTACCCTGTGCTAATGTTGCTCCCAGCATCCTTTATATCTGTAGAGCCGTCAGTTCATATCCTTTATCCTCTTCATACTCCCTGTACCCTGTGCTAATGTTGCTCCCAGCATCCTTTATATCTGTAGAGCCGTCAGTTCATATCCTTTATCCTCTTCATACTCCCTGTACCCTGTGCTAATGTTGCTCCCAGCATCCTTTATATCTGTAGAGCCGTCAGTTCATATCCTTTATCCTCTTCATGCTCCCTGTACCCTGTGCTAATGTTGCTCCCAGCTCCCAGCATCCTTTATATCTGTAGAGCCGTCAGTTCATATCCTTTATCCTCTTCATACTCCCTGTACCCTGTGCTAATGTTGCTCCCAGCATCCTTTATATCTGTAGAGCCGTCAGTTCATATCCTTTATCCTCTTCATACTCCCTGTACCCTGTGCTAATGTTGCTCCCAGCATCCTTTATACCAGGGAGTTCTCAACGATCGTCTACCACAACGTGATAATTGATAACAATAAAAGAAACTTTATCTTGCAATAAATTCATTATAATCTCTATTCTTCTAGAATATTTTATATTTTCACTGTCAGGGCAGTACACAATTTCTGTCACAGATTTATCACGAGAAGAGTCAACTTTGGATGAATATTAATTTCAAGAATTGACTCATGTTTCAAGAAAAATACTGGATTTAAATAAAAGAATAAAATCTTATATATATATATATATATATATATATATATATATATATATATATATATATATATATAATTTAGGCAGCTATTCAGTTATATAATATAAGACCTAGTTTCATGATTCTCAGGATCATTCCAGAGCTTCATTATAGCTTTTTTTAAAATGCCGAAATCTATTCAAATTGTCGTCAGTCCGATAGACGTTTTTAGGACTTTAGGGGTTTAGGGGATTTTGATTATATTTTTAAAAAACAATTCAATTTACTAGCGAAAGAAAATATCGGATAGAACTAATACAATGTTGCCAGGGGAAGAAAATTGTCAAACGGAAATCCAGTCAAGACGAAGGAGGATGTCGTTCCAGGCATCTAATGAAGCGACAAGGCACCGCGGGGTATAAAGACATAGATAAAAGGAGAGGGTATACTCTCTGCTGGAGCGAGTCAAGTTTTCTCCAGTAAGTTCGTTAAAGGGCTGCAGTGAACTTGGTTTAATGACCTTTAACTTGTCTCAGGAAAGGCACCGGATTTTATAAGGCTCTAGAGGATTAACCTTAACAATGTTAATTCCTTTCCTAAAGTAAATTATTTATTTACTTAATTTAAATGACTCTCCGCAGTTGGCCTTAATTAAAAGCATTCGGCAGTTTCAAAAAGTTCTAATGAGTAGTGAGGGTCTGGACACCTGATTGAGTTATCACTTCAGTACATTAGTTAGACAGAAAAATAAACTTAATATTCTGGATCGATATAAAGATATTAGCTTAACTGCAAATGAAAAAAAAAATCTTCTATTCGTTGCTTTCTTTTAAATTCACTAAACTCGCCTATTTTTATTTAATTTTTTATTAGTAATAATCAGCTGGTAGATTGATTTCTTATCTCTAGCAAATACTGGTAAATAAGAGTGTCACCTGCTGAATTATAACGCTGTCAATATAGGAAATGTTGGCAGAAATAGATACAAAAATAAAAAGAAAAAAACATTCTTAGACAATGGACACTTGTTCTCCATAAAACAAAAGCTTACCGAAATAAATTAGTTTCAAATATTATCTAGAATAAGTTGCCGTATAAATCTTTATTTTGGTAAGAAAATATTAATTGAAAGTGAATCTGAATCACAGATATATTACGTGTTAGTGCTTCACGGAAACTAGGTAGAGAAAAAAATGATCGGTTAGTTAATTTTTGCAAAGAACCAACTTTTGACTTTTACATATCTTACATAGAAATAAATATGAGTTAAATTCAAGATGTGAGTTTATTACACTCATTACACTAGTTTTTGTCCCTGCACTACCTCTACTAGAATTACTTTGAAGAAGGATACCAACTGGTGGTGGGAAGGTGGTGTCCGAAACTGCTAGCAATAAAAATGAACTCACCTTTTTCACGGAATGAGTACTTTTGCAAATATGAGTTAATGTTTTCGGAATATTTCCGGCCAAAAACGGATCATAAATTTAAGCAACTTGTCTTTATCATTGTACTAAAGCTAATACGTATGTATCTCCATTATTATGAGTCAAATCGAAATAGTGTTCAATCTTGTTGAAAATATATCTTCCCATTAATGTGGTTCTTTATTTTTCCTGTCTATCATGAATACTCACCGGCATATTTGTATATTTATAGCTTTCAGAAATGAAACCCTAACATGAAGACCTTTATTCTAAGGTTAAATGACAAATATTCTTAGAGTAAGTCAGCCGTCTTTTTCGGAATTACACCTCTTGTCCCCCCACAGGAATCACATTTGATGAACATCGTATTTGTTTTCTTGATATTTACAGTTCGAATATATTCTTTTTCTCCAGATCAACTGGAAGAGAAATGCATGTTCCAAACCTTACTCTAGGATCCAGTGTATTTGCCTTTCTTATTAATTTTTACAAAATCGGCACGTCAAAAAGCTTCGTCATAAACAGCTAACCACTTGAAATATATCCAGTCGGGGTGATATTTTTTAATGAGTGTAGCTATTTAAGAGTCAGAACTGATGATGGCGAGCATTGGCCAGCAGCTCACCCCCATTGGCAGGAACCTAGGACATGAGGGAGGGTTTCATACTCCCTGCAATGTCTGCAGGGGTTGTTCCTAGATTCCTTCTAGGGGTTGAGCTTGTTGGCAATAATTTGCATTCATCTTCACACCAGTGGTCCATTCAGAGCAGGATAGGCCGGTTTTGCTAAACATCCAGGAATTACTTTTATTCGCTGAGTGCTTCAACTCCTTTTCCTTTTGCAGGGAGAGACGACCATTCCATGAATGATTTTATGTAAACATCTTGTCATAGTCGTCGAATATTAAAGACTCCCTTACCTATTTACAGAAGCCTTTTGTCGGATCAAACCCTCAAGACTTTTCCTTATTTATTTTTCACCGCCCGATCTTTCCTGGCCATATACGTTCAACCAACATTCTGAAGCGTTAACCACTTATTTATATTTTGCAAGAATGCTTCCCAGTGTGCTTTTAAAATTAGTAAACCTCCAACACACTAGTAAAACGTACTTTCCGGAGTATCTGAAGGACAATTTAAAATCTCTTTGATGCAGCTTCAGACAATTTTGTCGATTGTTTACACGAAAGTGGTCAAGCAAGAAAGATCCACCATTGGAGTACATTCCACAGGGTATGTGAGTATATATCTGTAATATATATATATATATATATATATATATATATATATATATATATATATATATATATATCATGATTTCTCCTTAACACTATACGACATCGACATACTCTTTAAGTGGCAAACCGTATTAATAAATGGTCTAAAGACCAAATCCCGCAACACGTGTTAGGTAATGTCGTCGTAATTGGTTACCTTTGTAAGGTAGTTGTAAGGGCGATATATAGTTAAAGGGGGAGAGGCGAGGGGTGGATACTTGTTGGTTGAAGTTAGTTTACAATTGAAATAAGGGTTGGTGAGCTGATTCATTTAAGATGTCCTAAGGGGTAGTAGATTTGCATGTTCGCAGCGCGGCTACAGACCACATAATTCTCACAGGGTCCGCAATTTGTTTTATGCCCCTTCCTACCTTACAACATCTCTACATCTCTTATTCATTCTGCTCCCTTATTTCTTTGTAAAGGCATTATAATGCCGCTCCATATTTTTCTTTCTATCTCTTCCCAAGATTGTTTTTTGATCTAAAATCTGAGTACAAAAGGATTCAGTAACACGAACGGCTTACTCCATAGTACATACTTTATCTATTTAAATGGGTTTCCTTGGTATATTTAAAGGTAAAATCTATGTCATATAGAGTGTGTTACAAAATTACATTTTATTTCTACAGTAACCAACATTTTGAAAATTACTTAGGCCATAAACGGAACATTTACAAAATTCAAATAACAGGATACAAATTTCGTTTTTACTATATAGTAGTATTTGATTTGCGAATTATAAAAAAAATAAAAATATTGAATTTCATAAACAATATCTAAATTTATACTTTAAGTACGCTGAAGGCACACATTCTGTCACCGTTGTATAGAACTCAACTCCTGCGTCTTGTACTAATTACAATCAATAAAAACAATTTTTAGGAATATATTGACAATTGTTTTTCCGAATTTCTGTTTCAAAGCTAATTGGTTGCTCGGGGATTATTGGCAGAGAAATAAAGGAGTTGATCAAACCTTTAGATCCATTTCTTAGCAATTGAGGTAAGTCTAAACCCAGATGTCGATATCTCATGATTTCCTTGAACAAACGAAATACAGAATTTAATATTGCATTAGTTCTAAATATGAAATTTCAGATTTTTCAGGCTACTCGATTTTGTAATACGAGATAAGTACAGCAAATTGTAAAAATAGGGTGAACCGTTCAAATTCGTTCAAATCCCTCAATTCGTACAAAGACAAAAAAAGACTGCAAAAAATACAGTTAGGAAAATATTGACAAATGTTTTTCCGAATTTCTGTTTCAAAGCTTACTGTGTGCTCAGAATGTTTTGACGGAGAAATACAAGCGTTGATGAAACTTTTAGATCCATTTCTTAGCAATTGAGTAAGTCTGAACCCAGATGCCGAAACCTCATGATTTTCCTGAACAAATTAAATACAGAACTTGATATTGCATTAGTTCTAAATATGAAATGTTATCTTTCGAAGGCCACTCGAATTTGTTACACGAGACAAGTAAAGAAACAACTCGAAATATCCAGAACCGTGTAAATTCGTTCAAATCCCTCACTTCGTACAAAGAAGAAAAAAAGTAGGAATACTAACATTACATGAATTACAATAACAATAAAAAAATGAATTCATTACAAATTTAGACTTTTGTACAGACATTCGAGTTTTATTTACATAGATGACATTAATGTTTCAACAACAACATGTTTTTGAGATAACATGACCATGGTTAAATCTGAGAGCCGAGTGGTTATCTGTGTTTGTCGATGGGCTATGATAGAGGGCCGATAGATGACCCCCATATCGGTTTGTGGGACCTGTTAGACTGCCTCCAGAGGGCCCCGGTTGGTAGCTAGAGATAACCCTAACCAAACAGGCTGCTATAACCAGGTAGGGAGGTTTCTACAGCCCATCTTCCGTACAACCTACAGCACCCCAGGGAAATAGGCAGTCTAGATCGAAGCCACCGTCGAAGCCTCTCCATTTTCAAGCTTCCTCTTCCACCTTCTCTAATAATATCAAATACATAAATATTCTACAGGGTAACTTTACGAACTACTTTTATTATAAACTTATTGACTATACGGACGGATTTTCTCCGCACCTGTACATTAAAGGAGTTAATTAACATGAAAAATTAAAGTGTACTGTAAGCACATATTACATACAAAAAGTCCAGCAAGCAGGGGCTGCGTAAACTAAGCAAATTTCCCACGTTAAGTAATACAATAGAAAAATCTTCATACGAGCGCCGAAAAGTTATGGAAACGGCCGTACTAGCTTTCGTTGGGAACGATTAGAAGTGACCGTTACACTTAATAAAAATGCAAATATCTTGGTTAATATTCAAGATAGAGAATAAATGTATATAACATTAACTATAGTAAATCTAGTTTGCAATAAGATTTATTTTATACAATTTTTCTATCCGACGTATAGTAACGGAGATATTTCGAATTTTCTATATTTCCTCTCTCTCACTGGTCCGATTTATTTCAGCCGGTAACGAACTTGATCTTTCTTTTTACATAAAACGACTAAATACTGAGTTTGGTAACGATTAAACAAAAATTGCGGCCGCTAGAGTGTTAACAGACAAATATATATATATATATATACTGTTTTGAACAGAACTCATTTTCGTCATCTCCTGTGTAGGATCGATGGACATTTGAAGAAAAGTTTCAAAAAACGCGTTGAGTACGACCTCAATAGCTGATTTCACTTAAGGGGAATCTGCTAAAATCATGGAAAATAAGTCTGGGAGGATGTTGCTGGTTAGTGATTAATTAGAAATCATTCCTTATACACGCAACCCCACTGTGATGATCCCCATTTTAACCTCCCCCTCTCACTGGTCCGAATTTCAGTCGTTATCGAACTTCATCTTTAGTTTTGTTAATGATCAAAGAAAAAAGAAAGTCCGTCACGCAGGGGCTGCGTAAACTAAACAGATTTCCCTGTAAAGTTTTGCAATTGAGAAAGCTGCATACTAGTAACAGTTGAAGTAACAAGTCTCTAAACAAATTTTACGAGAGCGGAACAGTTACGGAAACGACTGAACTAGCTTTCGGCGGAGTCACGAGTAGAACCGACATCAGCCGACCTCATTTCATCCGTTATCCGCACACCCATAATAAAAATGCAAATATCTCGGTTAATATTCAAGATAAGGAATAAATGTATATAGCAATATTTATAGTTCATTTAATTTGATATAAGATTGATTCCATACATTTTTTTGATCCGACATATAGTATCGGAGATATTTCGAATTTTCGAAATTCCCCCTCTAAATCCCCCTTCCCACTGGTCCGATCCCAGCCATTAACTAATTTGATCTTTCTTGTGACAGAAAACGAATAAATACCGAGTTTGGTAACGATTAATCAAAAATTGCGACTGCTAGAGCGGTAACATACAAATATATATATATATATATATATATATATATATATATATATATATATATACAGTTTTGAACGGACCTTATTTTCGACATCTCCTTTGTAGGATCGATAGACATTTGAAGAAAAGTTTCAAAGTACGACCTCAATAGTTATTGATCAGTTGATTTCCCTTAAGGGGAATCTGCTAAATGTGACTGCTAGAGCGTTAACAGACATATATATATATATATATATATATATATATATATATATATATATAAATATATATATATATACATATATATATATATAAAGCATAGATACAGATAGATTTGGACTTACCTCATTTTTGTCTTTTCGTCATCTATGGCTATTTGATATTTTTCGAAAATCGCGTCATGAGTACGACCTCAATAGCTGATTTCCCTTATGCGTGTCGCTCACATCCCATCCCCTATCCGAAGAATACCAACGTGGCTCCTTGTTCTATCGTAGCTGCAGAGATAGTACGATTGGCAGAGGTTTAAAGACAGTTGGAATCCCAAAGAGCGGAGATAAAGGACGCCCTCCTGGAAAGCGGGGAGGTTCGAGGCCATCTTCCCCACCGCGATAGATGGCCCCATTTGCCAAGGGTCAACAATTTATATCCCCCCTCCTCCAGACTGCCCCCTTCCCCACTAATACAAGAGAACAATCCTATCCGCCACTTTTAAAAGATCACTTTGCATAAAGTCCGAAAAAAAAGAGTCCTTCCCGGTTTGCCCCGGGCCATCCCTAGGGAGGCGGGGAGGCTATAATGGTCTCTCAAAATGGAATCCCTTTTTATCAGATGATTACAAGTGTCGGAGTATTGGTATTTCCTCGTCTGATGAATGGCCGCTCTCTTAAATATACAATTTAGCTAACACGCCACGATGTTTTATGACTCATACGTTTATGGAAGATTTATATTCAATTTTTAACAGCATAGATATTAGATTTGTAGGCCAAGATCTAAAAAAAAAGGCTAAATTTCCCCCCTAGCTAACTCTGTTTCGGAAAAGATATAAAATCCCTAAGCAAAAAAAAAAAAAAAGCCCGTTACGCAGGGGCTGCGTAAACTAAGCAGATTTCCAACGTGAAGTTTTACAATAGAAAAATCTGCCCAATAACAAGTGTAGTAAATAGTAAGGGATCACTAAACTTATACACCAGGGACGAATAGTTACGAAAACGGCATTCAGAGCTCTCTTCGGAAAGTACCAATCAGCTCACTCCTGCCGACCAATGCAGAATACAAATGCAAATATCTCGGTTAATATTCAAGATACAGAATAAATGTATAAAACAATATTTATAGTAAATTTAATTTGCAATAAGATTCATTCTATACAATATTTCGATCCGACCCATAATAACGGAGATATTTCGAATTTTCCGAAAATCCCCCCCTCTAAACCCCCCCTCCCACTGGTCCAATTTCAGCCATTAACGAACTTGATCTTTCTTTTTACATAAAACGATTAAATTTCGAGTTTGGTAACGATAAAACAAAAATTGCGACCACTAGAGCGTTAACAGACAAATATATATATATATATATATATATATATATATATATATATATATATATATATATATATATATATATACAATTTTGAATGGACCTCATTTTCGTCATCTCCTGGGTAGGATCAATGGACATTTGAAGAAATTTTTCGAAACTCGCTTCATGAGTACGACCTCAATAGCTGATTTCCCTTAAGGGAAATCTGCTAAAAAAGAAAGGAACTAAAATGAGAAAATAAAACAAGGTATAGAAAATACATAAAAAATATGAAGTACATGCTAATAAGCAATAACAGAGTTTAATGCAACAGTATTTTAATGTGATGTGCAATTAATCTGCAACCATTTTAGTTTTATAACAAGAAAATGTGTTAATCACTTAAATTGCGACACACCTAAATAAATATTAATCCTCATAGTTGGGATTCCTATGGTTAATTTATTATAACATATACTAAATGTTGCTATCAGGTTGGTCTATAGAAGTTGTACTAATGACAGGGAACGTGTATGTTATCTCAGAAACTACTCTGAAGAATATATTGCAATTATAATAATCTTATATATAACTTCAGAGTTGCTTTAGAGCAACCACTAAATAATGAATATTATTTTATAATAGGTAGAAGTCCGTTTTCCGTTTTCTAGGATGTTTTTTTGTAAACGTGTTTCACATTTTAACTGCAATGTTTTTTAGTTTAATAAATTTTTAGTAACCATTTTTAAGGGTAAATCATATAACATAGTACTTCGACATATGGGCACACAAGTCAGTGAGATAAGTATTTATGTATCAAATTGATTATATACATAAAATACTGCTCTGTTTTTTGCTATTGGTCACAGGATCGGGGATAGAGAACAATAGGAGAGTTGGAAAATAGGCGAGGATGACGGATGGCTAAAAGAAAGGATCTCTGAAGAGAGGGACTGCCTAACACAAGGAAAAGAAAACGAAAATGTAATCTTGACCACCTAGGCACAAATAACTCTCACGAGTTCGATGCCTATTTACAATTAAATGAACAAGTCTAATTTCAATTATGTAGAGTCTGCGGAATATTGTATAAATAGTCTTACCTCGGCAATATGATAAAGCTTTTAGTTCTGAATCTGAGCTGCATCATATATATATATATATATATATATATATATATATATATATGTGTCAATGCCAGCGTAATTAATCAACATGAGTTTGGAAGCTCGTTGTTATTTTGTAAGTATTATTGATGCCGTCTTTTTTTAGTTTATTGTACTATTACTGTTTCATTAATAAAAAACATTTGCCCCCATTGAAGGGATGTATTAGAAAAGGGATTGCTT
Organism: Riptortus pedestris; assembly: GCA_019009955.1. Taxonomy (NCBI): domain Eukaryota; kingdom Metazoa; phylum Arthropoda; class Insecta; order Hemiptera; family Alydidae; genus Riptortus; species Riptortus pedestris. The sequence continues at coordinate 43,044,410 of CM032231.1, forward strand.
GCCTTTTGTAGGCAGTAACTGGTTGGTGATAGCATTTATTATGTTACCATTGTTTCAGTTCAAGGTGGAACCCTCGTTATTGGCTGATCGTCTGCCTAATCAGCTGGGACTGCTTTCAACTAGCGCCATTATTTAACCGGTCTTATGCTGTCACCCGAAGAAAACAATTTACAGGTTCAGTAGAACTCTTCGATCATACGGCAACAACGGGTTTTCATCTCCAGATTTGTCAATAGTCTTCGGTAGGTTCGGCTTCCAAAAGCAGCTAATTTTCCTTTAGAGAACAGTCGAAGTTCGTTCAAAATTGTTAAGACTTTATAGCCATGGACATTTAGAAACAATGATTCTATCCAGAAGAATAGCAGAGAGAAAGAAGAGGTAATTGTATATGACGTATGAAGTAGAATTTTGTGCCATTAAATCTTGTAATGACTAAATAGTCCACTCAGAAGTCATAGAGGGGCTCTTATTCCTCTCTCTCTCTGTCTCTCTGTCTCTCTCTCTCTCTCTCTCTCTCTCTCTCTCTCTCTCTCTCTCTCTCTCTCTCTCTCTCTCTCTCTTTACACACACACACACACACACACACACACACTCACCCTCTTTCTCTCTCTCGCCCACTCTTTCAGTCGGCCTCCCTTTTACCTACTCGCTAACCCTCTGAATGTAAGTCTGCCCATTTATTTGGCAAGTACTCAGTTGCTAATCATTGTCCCTTATACAGTTATACCCATATCGATTTGTCCAATGGACATTTCTGCATAGTTTTCCTTCCTACATATAACGAAGACTTAGAATCCCCTAATGTTTAATCAAGGCATACCACTTTAGACCATTCAAATTATTAATTTCGTCTTTTTTTTTAACTAAATGACTGGATTGAGAAAGATTTTTAATCCTTCAAAGAGACCATTTACATAATTTGTTTAAAAAATCTAAAGATAGTAAAATATATTAAAATAGAAAATATATGCTGTTGTAGCCATGCTGGCTACGCCCCGGCAGTAAAATGGAAAAGGAAGGGAAAGGAATTCCCTATAAGGCCTAAAGACTGAACCATCCCTCAGTTTCCTGCAGAGGCTAACTAATATTAGTCAGAATTTTATACATATGAGTATAAAACCAAATTATTAATGAACCTTCTGACATGCTCCACTGATAAGAGACCAGTGAGAAATCCTACAATATTGAAGTAATGATTATATATATATATATATATATATATATATATATATATATATATATATATATATATATATATTTGTCTGTTAACGCTCTAGCTGTCGCAATTTTGTTTGATCGTTACCAAACTCGACATTTAAACGTTTTATGCAAAAAGACAGATCAAGTTCGTTAATGGCTGAAATCGGACCAGTAGGAGGTGGGGGTTAAAGGGGGGATTTTCGAAAATTCAAAATATCTCCGTTACTATACGTGGGATCAAAAAAGTGTATAGAACCAATCTTATTGCAAATTACCTTTACTATAAATATTATTCTATACATTTATTCTGTATCTTGAATATTAGCCGAGATATTTGCATTTGTATTCTTTGTGTGGTCAGCTGGAGTCGTGTATGTATCTGGACTTTCCGCCGAGAGCTAGGGCGTCCGTTTCCGTAACTGTTCGTCCCCCGTGAATAGGTTTAGAGATTCCTTACTACTACTGTTGTTATTAGGCAGATTTCTCTATTGTAAAACTTATCGCGTGTAATCTGCTTAGTTTACGCAGCCCCTGCGTGACGGACTTTTTGCTTGTCTGCTAGATGACTAAACACAAAAATCTAATGTTAAATATCAAACATTAAATAGTAAAACCACATTAAATAATTAAACCTATATCACGTAAGTTTCCATAGGCAAGGACCGAAACCTGTTAAGGAGTCCATCTTGAACAGTAACTTACCTTGGTTAGTCCTATCTGCAAGTATTTGGTGTCTTGATTAATGCGCTCCTTCCAATGGTTCTATCGATTTCTCTAACGGATGAAAAATGGGGGAACATTATTTCATTTTCTTTCTTTCCAGAATCTTGAAATTCCATTATAATCTTCGAACAGAACTTCAATGTCTGTTCTTTTTTACAAAACAAGAGCTAATCCCATCCATTTGTTTGAGCCAGCTTTAAAACTAATTCAAACCTTGGTTGAGAATGTAGTTTAAGGAGTCAGAAAGAAACTGGAAAATATTGAATTACAATTACGATACTCTTTTACTATTTTAAGATCTAAGGAGTGTGCGTTTTCTTTCTCAACTTTTATAGTAAATTTCAGAGTTTGAGATCTGCTTGGGTATGCACGCAGTAACTTTTACTCGTCCTGCGAAGGTACAATAGAAATAAATGGATTTTTATTGCTTTTATTTAAGGGGATTCCCTGAAATTTAATTACTATATGAAAACGAAAACTTTAATATCTGAAAAAGCATGTTTAATCACCCGGACTAAAAATATACCATTTAGGCCAGTACCCATCAGTCAACGTTTAATGTGTTTCTACATTATATCCAGATAGAGCGACATAGAGATTAACTCCTTGGTATCATGTTCAGATAGCCTCATAGGCTGTCTACTGGCATAATAAATAGCCTAAAAACTTTTGTCAAGTCTCGTGCTCTCTCTTACTATTTATGTTTTGGTGTATATAACCAGTTTTAAGCAAATAAATTTATTGTTGTATAAATTCCTTTCTGAAATCCCCAACTGCTTTCTGCCCAATTCGTAAAAACACACAACATCATGGTAAAACTCTGGTACAGACTCTTCCTGGGTGTAATTGTTTGTATTATCTTTAACACGTTAATCGCCACGATAATATCAGAAAAATTTTAACAATGTTTGTTAAAAAAACATTTTTTCAACTGAAACAATATACTATTATATATTTATTTATTATTTAGAGCTCCGCAACTGTGGCGACTTGGCTCTTCTTAAACATGGGGGAGAAACAAAACAAGTAAACAAAATAACAAAACAAAGTAACAAGAAATAATATCAACCAAAAAAAGAAACACGAATACAACAAAATAACAAGAAACATGTAAACAAAAAAACACAAAAGGAGAAACACGAAGACAACATAGAACTAAAAATAGATGGTAAATAAATTAGTGAAAAGAAAACTTGTTGACTTTGAAAATTATTCATAAAAACAGTAATAATAAATTACAATAAAAATTTAAACACATCACACACACACGCGCGCGCGCACACACACACACACACACACATACACATGCACTCACACACATTAAAACATTTTAAAATATGGAATTAAATATTCTCAAACTGCCCAATTGTTTTTAAATATGTCAGAATCTTGGCAATATGTGGGCTACCCTCAGTCAGTAGTTCGATTAAGTCATGTAGAATGTTTAAGTAAGTTCGTAATCTGCATTCTGTTAGTAGGTGTTTTATAGTTAGCCCAGTGTTGCAATGACTACAAGTAGGCTTGTCATTTCTGTTCATTATGTAAGAATGTGTCAGGTATGTATGTCCAATACGTAATCTTGTGAGGACGACTTGGTCTCTTCTTGAATATACGTTCTGTTTCTTTGTCCATCCAGTAATATTGCGTTTTATTTCTATTAGTTTGTTGTCAGTACGTAACCAGTGTTTTTGCCAGTCTTGGAGTATTTTTGTTTGTACAATCTTGTTGAGGTCTGTTGGTGTTAGTGTAGTTATGTCAGTAGTAGTCATTTTTGTTGCTATTTACTATTATATAACTATGTTTATTTCATTTGATTGTTTGTAGTAAGCCAAGAAATTTTCAAGTTTTGTTCCTGATAGGGCAAGCTTTCGAAACATAATGCAAATGTATCGTTGCTTCGGACATCTGTGATTGACGTGGCCTTGTACCAAATCGCGTACATATATCAGACATATATGTCAGACATAGCTCATGTAGAACTTCTTATTGTCAGACACATATGACTGACATGGCGATTAACGTGTTAAAGCACAAAAAATTGTATATAATATGAGACTCAAAACAGCCCCTGGAGGCACGGCTGTCAAGACTGAACTATTATTCTTTCGGCCATTGTACAGTGGTGACATTTCTTGTGCCTTATCAACTACCTGTAAGTAACAGAGCGTACCTGAGTTTCAAGTGTGAAAAAGTAACAGTAGGTGGCGTATTATTAATGATAAGAAGCTGAATGACCTAATATGGGGAATGGCTGTTTATAAATCACCCCTTATCGAATATCTACATCGATATTGGCGCCTTTCAACGTGCCACCTCTTTTCCCATCTAGTACACCTAGTCCACATCATCCCCATGAGAATTTATTTCTCATCCTTGTAACCACCCCCCACCCCCAAACAGCTACAAATAGAATAATAGACTGGTGGTGACGTCTCATGGTATATTCTTTATTTATCCCGGGGAGCATGTGTATTCAAGATTAAACGTCTAACTCCCATTATAGATGTTCAGAATACTATTTATCCCAAGTAATAATATTTCAGTAAAAGTCTCGAAGGAGTGATGATCAGAACTTTACGAAGAGAGAGACCAACTCTGGCTAGAATCCCAGTTATCCATGGGGTATCTAGGAATTAATTCTCTCCTGTAGATTCACAAGCCTCATTTTATTCGGGAGGTCTGAGGTTGTTTTCCCATAGTCAGCCTGCCTACAGACTAGATCTGAGAGAGTCCGTCCCGCAGGGACTGCGTAAACTGAGAAGATTTCCCACTTGATGGTTTACATAAGTAACTCTACATACTGGTAACACCATCATGAATATTAAGCAAATTAATGCAAACGGTTAATGAAAAACCTTTCTGACAGTTTTAATAACACCCCAACGAAAAGCGTCTGAATTGAAAATAAACAGGTCAACCAACCTGAATAGATAGATAGAAATATTTTAGGCCGGAAATAATAAAAAAATACTGAAATATATTTCAATATAGAGTATACATTTTATGGAAAATGCTTACTATAGCTATGCTGTAGTTTATAAAGAATCAAAATATCTTTTAACTCAATCACTCGAATTCTAGCAGTCCAAGAACAAAAGAGGGAAAGGGCTCAACATAACGTATCTGCAAATATCTCACAAAGTAAAAATTCAATGAAAACAACATTTGGAATTTAACCTTGGAATGAGGTGGTTCATGATAGAACAGCTTATTGCTAATATGAGATGAGCAGGAGTAGGGGTTTTCTGAAAGCCAAGTATCTTGGTTAATATTCATGATGCAAAAATATGTATAGAACAATATTTATATATCATACAATTTTTCGATTTTATGTATAGTAACGGAGATATTTCGAATTTTCGAAATTTCCCCCTCTAAACCTCCACCCTCCAACTGCTCCGATTTCAGCCATTAACAAATTCAATCCTTCTTTTTACATAAAACGATTAAATATGGAGTTTGGTATCAATCAAACGAAAGTAGAGACCGCTATAGCATTAACTGGAAAATATATATATAATTTTGAACGGACCTATTTTCGTCATCTCCTGGGTAGGATAGATATAAATTTGAAGAAAGCTTTCGAAAATAGCTTCATGAGTAAGACCTCAATAGCTGATTTGCATTAAGGGAAATCTGCTAAAAGGATGTTAATACTTGGGTTGAGAGAGTGAACCGTTTCGGGAAATCTAGTTACTGGGAAACAAAATAGAAAAAGATTTCTTACCTGACGTTCTTATTATTCAAGTATTGCTGTCAGGGAATATGGTGATTTGGATAGAAATATCAAATATGCCGTAGTTAAACGCTTCCACAAGAAATGATGTGTCTGTTGTGACCAAAGACAACCAAAACATCAGGATATTCTGCCGATGGAAATGCATTGCACGAGGAAAGAAAGAAAATTGGATTGCTACTTATAGAGAATACGAGATTAGCTTTCGAAAATGTCTTGCTCAGAGTCGGAGGTTAAGCAAGGAGATTGGCGGAACACATCCATCCATTCGGATTTTAAGTTGACAACACGTTCGAACAAATTTATCAATAATTTTAAATAAATTCAAAGCAATGAGTGGGGTTGGACGGAGATAAGAATGAGATGAGAAGATGGACTAGAGAGGGTATTAGATCCGTTCAGGATTACGGATCTGGAGTTTATCCGGACCCGCTGATCCGCATGCCATTAGGAAAACCAGCTTTTCCACGAATTATTCAACAACTTCTGAGTAGAAGTAAATATGCCAGAGTATAATGGACTACTGGTTGCTGAGCAAATAGTTTCTTTTGGAATATTTATGTTTTACTAAAAACTTCTATTAGTTAAATTCAATACAAACAAAATGTTTGATGCAGATAATTTAACTAACTTACTATATTGCCGTTCGAAGGCATCCATCATAGAAAACGATTTCTAGATATTTCACGATGAACACGAAATATCCTATACAAATCCTCTACATTGCTAATTACGTATACTTACGAATTTATATTTTCACTCTCCTGGAATCGCCCTCCCTTTTAGTCGATATAAATCAAAAGGGGAAGTGCCCAACTGTTACGACAGCCCTCAATATTAAATTTCACCAATTTAAAACGTGACGTTTTTTATTTATGCGAGACACGCACTCACCAACAGACGATACGCTCAAACTATTCAAAATGCGTACTTCCGTTGAGTTATAGAAACCTAAATTTTTGGCTATTACAATATTTTATTTACAGTCAGGAATTTAAAATGCTCAAAGCCATAAAACAAGGTCATTTCAACGAATAATTCTCATTATGTAGGTGCTCAGGTTAGCCATGCGAGTTAAAGCGGTAATCTCACGTGGTAAACTAGAGCAGCGAGTTCGATTCTCCCCTGGTTAAAGGAATTTATTTAGTGACAAAATTCACTATATAAAGTCGTTAGTCCCACCCTGGCTGGCTAAACCCTGTAGATAACCCGTCCCAATTAGCCTTAGTTGTCAAAGTGGAGGTTAATTAATAATTGCCTTCATTATTTAATTGTTTTAATTCAAGGCTGAGACTTGGTGTGCCATGATTGTGACTCCAAAGGATTCTTCCATATTCAACCTCATAACCTTCTCCAGCGTCCATAACTTTGGGATTTCCTATGGAATGCCATATGTTTTATGGCGGATTCTTGGAGAAAATAATATTATAAAAAGAAATAATAGATAAATAATTATTTGTGTTAAAAGAAAACAATTTTTTCTGGTAATTTACGATTAAAAGATGCTTCAAATAAAAACAATTCACCAATATAAACTCGTTATAGAATCTGATATTCTACAAGAATCCATCACACAAATTATGGCAGTCCATTGTAAATTCAAAAGTTATAGTCGCTGGGGAAGTAGAAGTACCGCAGGTGGTTATGAGGTTCAATGTGGACTGAAACGTATCTTTAGTGGCCGCAATAATGGCACACCAAGTTCATTAAAACAGTTGCAGATTTTAAGGAGATTGGCAGGTGATCTTGGGACGCCCAGTAAATATTGTTGCGTTTTACAAAGCATTACACAAAGAACAGATTTAATTTCGAGAAAACCTTCACATACCCCACGATATGACAGAACTATTAACTGACAGCAGCCAATATATTCCACAAATACTAACATGTCTAAAACACATCAACATTTACAAAAACATATAATACAAAATAGAATAGGTCTACAGTATACCTAAAAAGATTTAAAAGGGTTAACTTTTATTATATTCTTTAGACAAAGCACGGATATGAGAAAGAATCAGATATTAAAGAAATATTTTCCATAATATAATTGCACTTTTATATTATGGAAAATATTCCTTGTTTTGTTTACATAGCAGGGTCACAGCCTTTTGTATATCTATTGTATATTGTCATTGTTTGTTGAACTATATTATAATTGTTGTACTGTAGTTGTTATATCATGATAGAACTATTTTTATGTGTTTTAACAATTATTGCTATAATAGTTCTATCACGATATAACAACTACAGTACAACAACTATAATATAAAGGGTGCGTCACGGGAACCAAGTGATTTTGAAATAATAATAAAACCTCTGTTTCATATCTAAGTTAAATTTTATTAATATAATATCGTACATAAGAACATAGCATTTTAGTTTTAATAAATTTCTTCATGAACGGAAAATTACCTCTGGCATGTGTTGGCTGTTTTCATTGATGCATTGTTGAAGCCGGTAAATAAAATTAGCCTGAACTGGCCCCTATTTCTTTGAACAAAATGGTGCTACAGTTACAGTAACTTCTCAGCGTTACATTAATATGGTGAACACCTTTTTCATTCCGCAGTTACGAAGAAGAGGTATAGATCATGAACATTTATGGTTTCAACAAGATGGGTCTACGGCACACACCACCAGAGCGTCCATGGCGGTTCTCCGCAATCTGTTTCCTAACCATCTCATTTCAAGATATGGCGACGTTTTATGGCCTCCACGCTCACCTGACCTGTCCACATGCGATTTTTTTTTTTGTGGGGATTTCTTAAGTCACGTGTCTAAGAAAGCAAGCCTCGTACTTTAGAAGAATTAAAGGAAGCGATCCGTCAAAAAATCACTCAAATCAATGCAGACCTGATGGAAAGAGTTCAGGCTAATTTTATTTACCGACTTCAACAATTTATCAATGAAAACAGCCAACACATGCCGAGGTAATTTTCCGTTCATGAAAAAATGTATTAAAACTAAAATGCTATGTTATTAGATACGATATTATATTAATAAAATTTAACTTAGATATGAAACAGAGATTTTATTATTATTTCAAAATCACTTGGTTCCCGTGACTCACCCTATAGTTTAACAAACAAATACAATATACTATAAATTTACAAAACATACAAAAGGCTTTGACCCTGCTATGTAAACAAAACAAGGAAGGTTACTATAACCCTAGTCATAGTGAAATAACCATGTGTACTAGATTGTAGGTATCTTTAGTCTTGGTAAGTAATAATAAGAAAAAAACACCCCTTTTACAATAATGTGTAATAACAATGTGCAATATTATAATGTATTACCTGTTATTTTACAGCCCTGAAGAAGTGAAAAAAAGATTCTCGAAATATCGGCATAAACTAAGATTTATTTCACCAACATTGACCAAAACTCCAAAAAGAATAACACGCCATATATAAATATAACCTAGTCGAAAACATCAACACAATTATATTTATATATATATATATATATACATATATATTTAAACATACACACACACACACACATCTATCATCTCACACACACACTTCTCTCTCTCTCTCTCTCTCTCTCTCTCTCTCTCTCTCTCTCTCTCTCTCTCTCTCTCTCTCTCTCCCTCTCTCTCTCTCTCTCCGCATGAGAAAAATAAGTAGAGCTAGCATTAAGGTAACGAAAAGCAGGAGGCTGAAGTGGTCTCAGATTTGTGGGGCTTCAACTTTTCACTCAGGAGTCTAAAAGTTTTGGTAGGAGGTGCTGGGACTACGGCAGGGTTTGATGTTATCCTCAGAGAAATTATCATATTCACATGCCACCTGGTGGAGTTCCCTGCCTGAAGCTCCTGCCGTATAATCCTCAGATATTCCATTTTAATGTAAATAAAATTTTTTTAACTCAAGTATTCGTTCGTTTTTTTTATCCAGTTATATATCTGTTAAATTTTTTTAGGACCTATAGTTATTATTTCTGGCATTAAAAGACGTCCTTTAATTTTTAATTATAGTACCTGAGCTTAACATTATACAGGTTATGTTCTGGAATATACGATAGTTGTACGACCTAAAATCAATTCATTAATTAATTTTTAATTAAAAACGCAGAATTAAAGGCAGAACGTAACAAATCGAACATATATCATTTTTCATAACTTTTTATGCTGACATGTTTCACTCTCTTTCAATCCAACCAGGACTCAGCAGTAGTATAAAATAATTTATAACAATTACACGTTACATTACGACCTTCTACTATCATGTCAGGGAGAAATTTCTTGCATACACACTCCTAACCCATCTAGGTAAATATATTTGGAATCAAAATCTGTAAATAAGTATATTGATAGGTTAGTTATTTGTAATATTATTAATAAGCACGGAGCTTGCGAGAGTTATTTGTGACTTGTGGGCTATAGACCATTTTTTTTTCTTTTCTTCAGAAATCCTTCTCTTAAGAGATCTCATCAATTTTGTTCACCCTTCTGTCGTGTCTTGCTTGTGTTTCGTCTCTACTATTTCATCTATTTCTGATCCTGTGACAAATAATAAAAACAAAGCAGCATCTTTGATAATTTACATTTTATCGTAATAGGTAACTAAGAATTAGACATGTTGATAACATCTTCGCTGATCGTAATGCATATAGTTACTAACCAACAGTGATTTCGTTTCCGATCTAGTTGACAGAAGAATGTAATAAGTTTGGATACCTACAATGTTGACTTTCAATAACAGTTATTTCCAAGTCATATTTATTTATTTGGTTTGTGCCCCACAGCGATGGTGATTGGCATGATCTCTAATTGTTAAGGGGTAATTAGAATAATATATTTATTCCTTTATGTGCTTACCTTTGTTGTACTTTATTTTTATATTATGGAAATTGTTTCTTAAATATCTGATTGTTTCTCATATCCGTGCTTTGTCTATATGAATATAATATAAGTTAACCCTTTTAAATCTTTTTAAGTATGCTGTAGACCTATTCTATTGTATACTATATGTTTTTGTGAATGTTTATACGTTTTAGATATGTTAGTATTTGTGGAATATATTGTGGCTGCTGTCAGTTAATAGTTGTGTCATATCGAAGGGTATGTGAAGGTATGTATCATACAAAAACTTGCCAAGGAACCTTATATCTTCGGGTTTTGTATTAGCTAGTTCTTCTAGTGTTAATATAAACAGTTTTAATATGTATAACCCCGAACGTCAATGCATTCGAACTTCAACGTGCAATGAATTATTTTATTACACTGTAAAGGAGCAACAAACGAGCTAGACTGCAGCAGGAGTTTCCGCCCGAGGGGTGTAATCCTATACAAAAGAGTCATATTTCGAAATTGGCGAAGCTATGAAGGTTAAAATCGGAAAGGAAGTAATTTCCTGCTAGAGTTTCCCTCTGTTTTGAGATAATCAACTACTTCTTGAATTGCTCAGCTAATCCAAGCGAGAAATGGCTTCATACTTGTGAGCAAACTTCATTCACGATGCTCAGCATGTGTCTGCTCAGTAATTACACTCCTTCAATTTAACTTGAAACATGATTCTCACGCACACACGCTAGTTAATAAATAGCCGTCTCTAATGTAGAATGCCTTCTGGATCCCATTACTAAGGCTGTAGGCAGCCCCAATTAGATATTATTGTAAAGTAATTTCGCTGAATAAAATTTTTGTTAAGAATATTGTTCCAAAAATAAATTAATTTTAATTCTCAATTCTAACCATAGCAATTTAAAATTTGGTTTTGTATATATTGGTTCACAATTTCCAACCCCCCTCCCCTTATTGAGGCCAATTTCAGCCACTACATACTATAATCAGTAGTTTTGCATGAGATAGTTAAATATCCAGTATGATATTTATCAAATAATAAGCATGTAGCTTAGAACGTTAAATCTTATACAGAGACGTAACATCGAAAAAAATTATTAAAGGAAAGTTTAATAAAAATAACGTCTGTTAATTAAGCTTGGAATAAAACTCTTAATGTATACCAGCTTATTCTTAATAGGAGTTAAGGACTTTAGTTTTGAGTATATGTTATGACTCAAAACTAAAAAATGAAAATATCACAGTTAATATTAATGAATGAGGAATAAATGCCATATTAACATTTATAAGAAATTAAATTTCCAATAATATTCGTCATATAAAATTTTTAAATACGATCCATAAAAGCAAAAAAATTTGTATTTTCCCCCCTACACTGTAAACTCTCCTTCCCCCTTTCCAGTTTTCAACCGTTGACCGAATTGATCTTTAGTCTTAGGTAAAACACTTAAATATCCATAGAATCAAAATTGCGATAGGTAGAGTGTTAATATGAATATATAGTTTTGAGCCTCATTTTCGCCACTTTCTAGGTAGTATCGATGGACAATAGATGAAATTATTCCAAAATTGTGTCATAACATTAATAGTCTATAGGGAAATCTGGTAAAAGTTTAATTTTAAGAGATCCAGCGTCACACGTCTGCATGGCATTGTGACTTCATTATTAAAATATTTTTGGTTGAATATTGAAATCAAAACTACATATCATGAACAACCTTTACTTTCGAATCATAAGATCAACGTATCTAAAGAATTCACAACAATCCAGGACGACTTTTGATAGAACCATTATTAATTCTGAGTATTATTCTAAAAGAAAGGTCATTTTACTTTTTATTCGCATATTGAGAGGAAACAGTTCTAGACATTTATTGGGATATCGTTATCAATTTTTTTTAGGAAGCATCATTAAATAAGCATAAAAGTTAATATATTTGGGTCAAAAATAATTCATCATTCTATTCAAGAATTTTAATATCCAGAATTCCAAAATATTATTATTTTTAATTATACATTAACGTCACAGTAAAAGTTATCAATTTACTATTGTAGAAAGTATTTATTTGGAATTCCATTTGAAAAATTGTATTAACTATAATGAACCGGGAATGCTTAGAACAGTACAATAAAATTTTTTTCAATTTGGCATATTTGTGTTCAGCATTATTAGCAGATTTCCCGTCGTACTCATAACGCGATTTTCGAACAATTTCTTCAAATTTCCATCAATCCTACCCAGGAGATGATGTAAATGAGGTCCATTTAGAACTATTAATTATCTAGCGGTCTCAATTTTTGTTTAATCGTCATCATCAAACTCGATATTTATTCATTTTATATAAAAATAACGTTAGTTAATGTCTGAAATCGGACCAGAGGAGGCGTTTAAAGGGGAAATTTCGAAAATTCAAAATATCTCCGTTAACATGTGTGGGATCGAAAAATTACATAGAACCAATTTTACTTGCACATTTTTTTGACTGCCTTAATTATTAACCGAGATATTTTGTACTTTCCAGTTTTCGGCATTTAGCAGACCCCCCAATCCTACTCATGTAATATCAACAATAAGCTGTTATATTATAAAGCACTTTATTTGAAGCCTAAATACCAATTATTATGACTCAATGAACGTTAACATTTTGAGGTAAATGCAAATTTTCGGGAGACGCTCGTGGGAAATCTGCTAGGTGAACGAAGCCCCTGCATGACGGATTTTTTATTTAAATTTGAGGTGTATTTATGGAGATTCGTTATCAGGTGTGCCCGGCTGATCGAGAGCCGAGCCTACTGTTGCTTCAGGCTGATAGGGTGGCAGCCCTGATGAGAGATTAACTGGCTAGTTGTTGGTGAATCTCAATCTAATGGGATCGATACTCTTTTCATTCTACATTAATTATAACCTCAATCAAAATTGTTTACTGTGTTCGGATTTACAGAAGCTCGTTATGTTCCCATAATATTTTGTCGTAGCGTATTATGTCCACGAGGCCGGGCTGTGTCAGTGGCAAGTACTGGTCGATTTTCTCTGTGAGTCGTGCCATAAATTCTATTATATGTACTTTCAGTGCTTCTTTTTTCTGACCTGCATGTTTCAACGTTAAGCAATTGAGTAGCTGCTTTTTATAGTGTTATTACAAATATAGTTTTAGGTAATTCAAACCTGAAATAAAATAGCATTTAACAACTATTAATCATCTTTATTCAGAAAATAAATAAAACAAAATGTAGAAAACACCAAATAACTTAAGGAAACACAAATTAGGTATAAAAGCATCTGAATCGTAATCCGCATTGATATATTAACCATAACTTGCTCATCTTATTTTATTGATCACATATTTACTGCCACCAAATACATGTCTGACCATTCACACAATATCTTTTATGTTCACTGTGTATGATTGACATTAACTTCTTTACAGCAACCAGTATGAATGATTCTGTAGTTTATGGGTGAATTTCAATGAGCTTTGCCAGTTTTCTTATTATAAATGTTTTCTGAAAAATGAATTGTACTTTTTCATGGAATTTTATAATTATCAATTATACACAAGGAAGTTTGTATATATATTGTATCATGAATGTTTAATTTAGATTTTTATATTTCAACCTTTTATCGATTATATATTATATTTTTTAACTCTTTAAAGGGACTCAGGCTAGACATGTGAGTTATGCGTTGACCATAATATCACATGGTAAACCTGGAGTGGCGAGTTCGATTCCCGCCTGGGCAATAGGAATTCATTTAGTGACAGAATTCATGAAATAGAATCCTTAGTCCTACCCTGGCTAGAAAAGGGTGGTAACCTGTGGATAACCCGTGTCAATTAGCCTTAATTGCAAAAAGTGGACGCTAATTAAAAAAAGGTATTAATAGTACATTAATTTACCTTAATCATTGTAAAAATTGTTACTAACAATTATTATTTATGTGAAAATAATATACTCTTATTAAATAACGTTAATAATATAGATTCATTAAATGACTTGTAACCTTGTATTGCTTGGTTCGTTCTTATACATATGATAATGAACTGATGTACTTGTAGTCTAACTCAATTCAAATAAATATTTGTTACATGTAAATATTGTTACTGTATCATAAATCAATTTGTTGTTATAGAGAGTGTAACATTGAAAGGATTATGTTAAAAATAATTCGTGAAAACTTGAAAGACCTCCTTTTGTTAATATCATGAATGAAGGAAAACTGCACCTAATATCAATGGATACTTGTAGCAGCCAATATCAAGCAAGAACCGATGTAGCGAGAAATTACAAGAAAATATTGAAGTAGCAGCCAATAACTACCAAGGATACTTGTTGCACCCAATTTCAAGCTAAAATGGAAGTAGCAGCTGTTAAGTACCAAGGATACTTGTTTCACCCAATATCAAGCAAATATGGATGTAGCAGCCAATAACTACCAAGGATACTTGCAGCACCCAATTTCAAGCAAATATGGATGTAGAAGCCAGTAACTACCAAGGATACTTGCCGCACCCAATTTCAAGCAAATATGGATGTAGAAGCCAATAACAACCAAGGATACTTGTGGCACCCAATAGCAAGCAAATATGGATGTAGCAGCCAATAACAACCAAGGATACTTGTGGCACCCAATATCAAGCAAATATGAAAGTAGCAGCCAATAACTACCAAGGATACTTGTGGCACCCAATATCAAGCAAATATGAAAGTAGCAGCCAATAACAACCAAGGATACTTGTGGCACCCAATATCAAGCAAATATGGATGTAGCAGCCAATAACTACCAAGGATACTTGTGGCACCCAATATCAAGCAAATATGGATGTAGCAGCCAATAACTACCAAGGATACTTGTGGCACCCAATATCAAGCAAATATGGATGTAGCAGCCAATAACTACCAAGGATACTTGCAGCACCCAATTTCAAGCAAATATGGATGTAGAAGCCAGTAACTACCAAGGATACTTGCCGCACCCAATTTCGAGCAAATATGAAAGTAGCAGCCAGTAACTACCAAGGATACTTGCAGCACCCAATTTCAAGCAAATATGGATGTAGCAGCCAATGTCAGCATGGGCAAATGGTACAGGCCTGTTTTAGAATTCCTACGCTTTACCTTGACTAAGCAGGCAAAGCGTCTGAATTCTGAAACGGGACCTGTACTCAAAATTCCTCGTAGAGCCTCGAGTTCAAGACAAGAAGAACCTACTTAGGGCATATAAGGAGGTATGCTAAGTTGTAGCTGTTGCATGAACTCTTAATATTAGATGCATGTTAGTGATTAGTCCATGTAAAAATGCATAAATATACTTTTAACTCACCTAACATTTAACAAAAGTTTCGAACGCAAGAACTGCCTAAAATATGGGATTTCGAAGCTATTATTTTCCTAGGGCGATTCATAAGTGGTTTACAAAGTACAAACTCGAATTCTGTACTCTCACTGGAATGAATATAAAGTAGTCTGTCAATCATAACTCACCTTAATTTCCCATCTAGGAAATGGTCAAGGATTCAATGAGCAGAGTTTGAGATGAGGGGTATTAAATTGCTTGATTATCTAATTATTCCCAGAGCATATATAATAAAGAATTATTGATATACATATATATATATATATATATATATATATATATATATATATATAAATTATCTCATTGAGCATCAATTGAAATAAATTTCAAATTTAAAAAATATATGTTCTCTCAAAGTATTCAACTTTTAGCAGATTTCCCTTAAGGAAAATCAGCTGTTGAGGTTGTACTCATGATGAGATTTATACAAATTTTCTGCAAATGTCCATTAATCCTACAATCCTACCTAGGAGAAGACGAAAATGAGGTCCGTTTTAAATTTTATATATATACACTTATGCACACATATATATATTGGTCTGTTAACGCTCTAGCGGCCGCATTTTTTGTTTGATCAATACAAAAGTCCGTCACGCAGGGGCTGCGTAAACTAAGCAGATTTCCCACGTGAAGTTTTACAATAGAGAAATCTGCATACTGGTAACATTTAATACCACCGTGAGTAAATACAATCGGTAATGAGAATCATTCAGTTAATTTTAATAAGTTCCCATCGGAAAAGGCTTCTAATACAAATATGCCTGCCAACGACTGAGAGCTGAACAGGCAGATAGACATATTCTTCACCCGAAAGAAAATCAATTACTGATATACATCTGAATATAACACATTAGCTTTATTGCAAACTATTTGCTATATCTAGTACTGCAATGTATAACGAATCAGAATAATTTATATTTTAATAACTGATAATTTAGTAGTCCTAGAAATAAAGAAGGGGGGGGGGTGGTGGATGAACAGAAAGTATTTGCATATATCTCAGAAAGTAGTAAAAGGTTAGTATATCAAGTTTGGTAACGATCAAAAACAAATTGCGACTGCTACAGCGATAACAAACACACATAAACAACAAAGCTGCCTTCTTTCTGAGGGTACCTGTGTGGTCAGCCTCCTAATCTTCCAATTTCTTGGTAATAATGCTTTGTTTTTTAATTTTTTTAAATTGTAAATGAGAATTTGGAATAAACTGAATGTAAATTTATTTTGAAATAAATGTTATAATGTTGTGTGTGTGTTTGTGTGTGTGTGTGTGTGTGTGTGTGTGTGTGTGTGTGTGTGTGTGTGTTGTGTGGGTGTATGAGTTTTCACTCACCCCAGTGTTTTTTAGGGAGTACAGAGTTTTATGTAAATAGTCACTAGTAAAAACTTATGTTTTATGTAAACCTTAATCATTTTAAATTTCTTTTATTCATTTTATACACCAATTTTATTTTAATTATTGATTTATTTAATTAATATTTAAATATTCTATTAATGATTTCTTTATTGTCCAATATCAATAGTTTTGATTTGCAGTTTTCACCTAGCTTCGAATTTTGTCTTTATTTGTTCTCTTGCTCATTTATTTTTTATCTTTGCTGTGTTCAATACTTGTTTTTTGATTCCCATTCATGCTTTTTGAGTTCCATTTACATTTTGAGTTCTAGTTCCGTTTTTGTGTTTCATTCAGTTTTAGTGTTTAATTTCGCCTTTTGTGTTCTATTTTTTTTTTTATTCCAGTTCTGTTTTGAGTTGCGTTCCTATTTCTTTCCCATTTCTGTTTTGATATCATCTCTGTTTTTTGTGTTTTCTCTCTGTGTTTTGATCCTTTTATGTTTTGTAAATCCTTTGTTTGTTTTGTGCTCCTTTTGTGTTCTGTGCTCCTTTTGTGTTTTGTGTTCCTTTTGCGTTTTGTGTTCCTTATCTGTTTTGTTTTCCCTTTGTGCTTTGTGTTCCATTTCTGTTTTGTTTAATTTTGTTAATTTTTTTTGTTTGTATTGTTTTTTTTTGTTTTGTTTTTTAAAGTTACAAATCCTTTAGTTTAGAGCAACATCGCCGAAGCTGCGAAGCTCCAATAAATAAATAAATAAATAAACTGAATGTGTGCAAATTAGGGGGGTATCTCAGGTGAGAGTGCAGCTTAACTTTATCATCTTTATTTTTAACATAAATGGTGATTGACGATTCTTATGAGATGATTTTAGTATAAGTGTGGATAACTCCTTCAAATCATCTTTTGTCAGCCCATGTTCTATTCAAGTCTTCACCGTTTTTTTTTTTTTTTTTTTTTTTTTATGGAGGACTCCTCAAGAGCCGAAAAGTAGCCCCATAGCCGTCCAGTCTTGTATTTGATTTCTTCTCTTGGTCCACCTCGTCTGCTTGATTTTTGTGCATCTCAAAACGGACAGTAGGATCCAGAATGAGGCCTTTTTTTTTCGTTATTCTTGATGGCTACAAAGTCCGCTCTTCTTGGAGTGCCATCTGAGGAACTACAAGTCACCTCTTCATATATATATATATATATATATATATATATATATATATATATATAATTTAGAACGGACCTCATTTTCGTTTATCTCCTGGGTAGGGTCGATGGAAATTTAAAGAAATTTTTCGAAAATCGCGTCATGAGCACGACCTCAATAGCAGATTCAAGCTAAAATTCAATATTTGAACGTTTTATGTAAAAATGAAGATCAAGTTCGTTAATGGCTAAAATCGGACCCGGAGAGGGTTTAGATGGAGAATTTTGAAATATCTCTATCATTAGGAGTCGGTTCAAAACTTGTTATAGAATCAATCTTATCGCAAATGTAATGCTCTTTAAATGTTGTCATGTACGTTTTTTCATTATATTGAATATTAACCGAGATATTTGCACTAACGTAAACGTTATTTAATTTTAGAATTTAGTTAACAATATGGATTTTTCTTATGTTATTGTGGTTTAATGGTAATCAGCGAAAGTCAACATCTATCTGGACTACTACTAGAGGTATAATAAAAAAAATATTTTTTATTTTATTTGACACTGGAATAAATGGAAGAGCTGTCTTGTTGTAAAATGATGCTAAAGTTGGCTGTAAAACAAATCACTTTGCTGATTCTTGAAGCAATAAGGTTAAGAATGACCAAGAAAAATGGTCATAATAAGTTTAGAGGCAAAACTTTCCGCCCCACTTAATAATTGGCTTATGAAGGGCCTGAATTCGTAAAGAGTTTCTTCCTATCTTTATCTGTAAATTGGAAAAGTTCATGTCCAAAAACGCCCTTTAAGAGCATATTTCAATGCATTTAAACTTCTGGTCTTTTGATCCGTACGAATATTTACTGATAAGTTCTTCTTCTTCTTATAATACTTGACATTTAGCAATTCAGTTGATATTTTATTGGAATATTATCAATTGGAATTAAATTCTAAGACCAAAATATAGGTGTATCAACTTTCAAAATGACGAATACTAAAATTCTTTTTGAATATCTGCGTGTCATGAAATGATGGGGAAAGAACTGAAGAGATATTAAAATTATATTCAGTACTAAATTGACATTTAGTAATAACAACCGTGATTGCAGAATAACAATGTATCTATTAACGTCGCATTTTGTTACTAAGGCTAATTTTGACGTGTTATTTACAGGCTATCGCCGTTTTCTTCCTAGATTAGGACTAAGAAATTTATTTAATGAGATGTCACTAAATAAATTGCTAGTGAAAATCGAAGTAGCCTTTAAGGTTTACCAAGTGCAATAAATAGCCATGTGGTCAAACATAGCTAACCTGAATCATCGAATATGCTTGTATATTTTGAATATCCTTATAATATCAGATTGGCTAAGCAGATACTGAAAAGAATAACAATACCAATAATAATCAAGATTAACGACAAAAATATTTAAACCGTTTTCAAAATGTCAAAATTTTAAACAGCGGCCATTTTATTAGCAGATTTCCCCTAAGGGAAATCAGCTATTGAGGCTGTACTCATGACGGAATTTTCGAGATTTTTCTTCAAATGTCCATCGATCCTACCTAGTAGATGACAAAAATGAGGTCCGTTCAAAACTGTATATATATATATATATATATATATATATATATATATATATATATATATATATATATATATATATATATATTTGTCTGTTACCGCTCTAGCGGTCGCAATTTTTGTTTTATCGTTACCAAACTCGATATTTAGTTGTTTTATGTAAAAAGAAAGATCAAGTTCGTTAACGGCTGAAATCGGACCAGTGGGAGGGGGGGTTTAGAGGGGAGGAGTTTAGAAAATTCGAAATATCTCCGTTACTATACGTCGGATCGAAAAAGATTACAGAATCAATCTTATTGCAAATTAAATTTACTATAAATATTGTTTTATATATTTATTATGTATCTTGAATATTAACTGAGATATTTGCATTTGTATTCTGCGTGTGCCTGCAGCAGTGTTCGGACTTTCCGCCATGAGCTCTGGCGGCCGTTTTATTAACTATTCGTTCCTCGTGAATAGGTTTAGAGTTTTCTTACTACTACAGTTGTTATTAGGCAGATTTCTCTACTGTAAAACTACACGTGGGAAATCTGCTTAGTTTACGCAGCCCCTGCGAGACGGACTTTTAATTTCTTTTGCTTGATTAGGGCATTTGTATGTAGCCTTTTAGAACTCTCTTACAAATAGTTGAGTTTTCCTTTAGGCTTTTGAAACAGCTCATGTCATACTGTCAGACTGAAAAAGCCACGAAACTTAAGGACCGTTAAATAGAGCTTCCTTAATAATAATAATAATTGAAGATTTCCTTTCGATCATTTTTTCACGATTAATGGACTTGAACATTCTTGGCAGAGATGAAGGTGTCGTCTTTGTCCAATTAATATTCGTACGACACACAACATACTAAAATGATGACTAAATTACCAAAAAGATTTGTATTCAGCACAAATAAACAAGAAAAAAATAATCCTATAATGCCATTATATTCCTTTCGAAATCAATAAAACATGAGTTATATTAACTTAACCCTCGGTCGGGCGCGTCAAGAATATTCCGCCATCGGGCGCATGTATCTCACAGATCATCCTCAAACGTTTTTAGGGAAATTCAGTTTTTTAATATATATTTTGCACTAAAATGTTCAGCGTGTGATTAGAATGCATAACAGAGGAAGTATTTGTTTGAAAGAAGTAAATAATTTTTAAAATTGACAAGTATTATAATATAAAGAAACGGTGGGCGATAATTTTTAAAATATAATTAAAAAACACAAATATCAAAAGGAATTGTTTAAACGCACATGCCTTAATTAAACACATTTCATTTCAATTTGTGAACAATATAAGAAAATTATCTAAATATAACTTCAATCAAAAATAAGTAGCATGAAATCAGTTTTAGATAAGACTTAATGAAAATCATCAACAAATTTTAAAAATACCAGTTTAATTGTTATTTCTGCAGAGCTGCATTACAATTAGGACAAAGCATGGAACTATGTTGTTAACAAATTTTGTTTTTGCAAATCTCACAACATTAATTAGTACACCTACATTTATTTTCAGTTTTGCTTGGTTCACATCATTTTCTTTTGTTCGTTGCAGCGGAAGGCCTTTTTTTATGCTGTTCTGTACTTGAGTTCAATGTATTGTCCAATGAGCTAGTGTACTCTTATGAGTCTGTGTGTTCTTAAAGTTTCGTCCTTGGTTCGGTTGGTAAACGTCTACTTAAGTCACTGCGTCGTGCAATATATCCTTGTACAAGTTCTTTTGAAACCTCATGTTTGAGCAAAATAATTGAATAATAGGTTTATATGATTCCATTTAATAAAGAGAAACTTAATTGATGTACATATTTATGAAATACAGATTTCAAAAAAACTTACGAGATCGGGCGCGTGGTATCTACGAGATACAATTTAATGACAGGTGAAACTGACGACTCCGTTAAACACAGTGACTCAACATACCTTGAGGGGGAGTTCTCTAAAACACATAACTCGAAGCACTACAACACCACTCTATGCTAGGAGGTGTGGCAAATATTTTTCTAGAAACTGTGTATCTGAGAGATCACGCGCCCGACGGAGGGTTAAATATAAATAACGGCCTCAACAAAGTCATTTCCAAGTTTTCAAAAGCGATTCAATTAGAAAATTTCAAATCGACCGTTAAATTTATTATTTGTGGGAGAAGAAGCACTGAAGGTTATATTTAAATATTACTTTAAATATTTAATATTTTTTTTTTAAATAAACACCATAGGAATTAGTATTCTCAAAGATTAATATAATAAAACATGATGGAATGGGTTTATGTTGGGGCTGACTGTATCACCCACGTTCATAGTATCTGGTGTATGTTTACATTGCTAAATAAATAAACTGACTTCGAATTACATTGTGTTCGCTTGAAATAACATTCTCCAATCTATCCTTAGAATCTTGCTCCTCTCAAGATATATAACAAATTGTACAAAACTCTGAGAACCAAAGAAAAAAAAAAAAGTTTCATTTTAATTGTGGAACTTCATTTGTGGCGGTAACAATTAGAGGGCCGGGGAGTCCGTGATGGAGGGAGTCGAAGAAAAGAAAGCAGTTCCTGACTAAGCCATGAGTGCAGGCCAAGAACTGGCGGAGTACTGACACCTCCCTGGAAAGGCCAGTCTTCAGATACCTGCGCAGTGGGCATGGTATATCTATAACTTTTGGAAAACATCTTGAATTTGTGTTGAGTATCAAAAATTTGAATTCAATAAACGGTAAAAATACAAAAAGGGACTGAGAGGAAAAGAAAACAATAAAATTAGTAAATATGTTCACAACTATGATTTCCGAAACTGTCATTACAAAAATACGCTAAACTATTTACTGATTAAGTACTTTTGTAGCCGGGACCCAACGATCATTTATAATCAATATTTTAAAAAAATTTGGCTTCATTGATAAAAAAAATAAGCTAAAGGAAGACCTTTCGAATCTGTAGTCCTATTGGCTGAATATTTTCGAATGATGTTGGGAGTAGTAGAACACTAAAGCTGATTGGATGGGCACTGATCAATGGGGCTTCGTGCCCTGTTCCATCGTGAATTCAATTGGTCCTAGCACTGACAAATGTTCCCCTTGGCTTGGAGCTTGCTTCTCCTGGCCTTTTCATCAGGTCCGCGTCCTCTTCCAACCTTTTGTAATGCCTCTAAGAACATTACACCACTTACTAATGTATGTAACCTAAGTCGAAGATGATTGGAGTAAGAGAGGGATAAGCAATATTATCAAATCCAAATGAACTTCAACGATGCTTGTGTTTTTGAATAAGAGAAGTTTTGTAAATAGCATCATAAATTGATAATAAAAAAGTCCACCATCCAGGAGCTGTGTGAAATTAACTGTGCTAAATATACATGGGATTCAGACACAGTTGGACAATATGCTGTTTGTGGATATTTGTGGTTTGTTAATGAATCCCTAGGTACCTATTTTTATACATGAAACATAATTAAGATGAATGAAACACGATAACATTACGGTCTGCCATACCAGCACAAATGCCGAACACTGCACTTATCGATATCTGCTTTTTATTTCCACCAACTAGAGCAATATGTTATCAAGGCACGAAATTTCACCTGGGTATGAGATGGTTAGAGATACAAGTGAAAATAACATTTACATCACTCTGATCTGAAAGTAGTTACTTTCGCTACCGTATGTAAGTATGGAAAGTGGGTCTTTTTATAATAACTTGAAACAGCTGTTCTCTTTCCCACTCTAGGGAGGGAAAAACTTTTCCCTCACTTTAATGAAGTTACTGTTTCCAACGCTAGGTTACGCTAGCGTTTCTATTCGAAAAACGATTTATATTTTAGTTATTTTAAAGCACTAAAGATATTATTGGTCGATTACTTATCATTAGAAAATATAATTACACTAATTTAACTTAGTTTTATTATAAAATTCGTTTATGTCATTTAAAAGAGTTCTGTATAAATCCAAATTTGTGACATTGTTGTCATTTGTTATCAACTAATCGATTGTCGCAGCTACATCTCATGTTTACAAACCACTTATTTTATTTATACAAAATGGCTGGTAGCATACCAGAAAATTTAATGAAGGAAGCCACTAAAATTGTTGAGTTGTAAATGTTTGAATTTGTTATAAATTTATTTCAAATAATAAAGAATTGTGTTTGAAAGAGTTATTAAAGTTATGTTACTTGCATCAGGTTAGTGCTCTAAATCAGCTGTTCAGAAATAATCGATACTACAGAATGCAAAACAAATCATTTAATATGATAATACTTAATAATTACGAGTTTAAATTATATTTCGCATTTTTTGCCTCGTGATGTAAAGTATCGTTCATAACTCGGGCGGAAAGTGAGTTTCCAATGCTCGATCTAATTTCCAGCCTCGGCTTCGCCTCGGCTGTAAAACACGATCTCGCATAGGAAACAGTCACTTTCCGCCCTTGTAATGAAATATACTATTTCATTATACTGTTAAAATAACACGTGTTTTCAGTGTATCGTTTGAGTACGCAAAGTGATACTTTTCTTTACTAGTACAGAAAAGTAACAGCTGTTATTGGAATATTCCTCATTATACTATCATTCATTGTATATTGCATACTTACTTAACCTGTATTTATTAAATCAAAACAATGTTTAATAAATCAGGGCTCAGGTTAGCCATGCGAGTTAAAGCGTTGACCTTTATCTCACATGGTAAACCTAGAGTGGCGAGTTCGATTCTCGCCTGGCCAAAGGAAATTATTTAGTGACGAAATTCATTAAATAACGTCCTAAAATCCCACCCTGGCTAGAAAAGGGTGGTAACCTGTAGATAACCCGTCCCGATTAGCCTAAGTTGCAAAAAGTGGACGTTAATAAATATATATAATACTAGTGCGTGTTCAAATATTCCGGAAGATATTTTAAATGAAGCAAACATACCTGTTAGTGAATTAATTCCGAAAAAATCCGGTCATAAGTATGAAGCTGAGTATAGTAACTTCTATGAATCGAAAAAAAGAAGAGAAGGAGATCTGCTGACATTAAAGTGCCATGGTGGATGGAAATCATCAGCTGTAGCTGAGGGTTACCTAGAGGAGTCTCATCAAAGAAAACTAGAAGTACCTATCCCATAGAATTTTCCATTCTTCTAAAAATAATAATCCTGGCCATTCATCTAATCTATCAATAATAAACAATAATAATAACATAATTGAAAATGATGATTATTTCACAGTAGATGACCTTTTTAGAGTTGAAAAAGATGTAGTAGAATGCACAACGAACAAAAATTTGTCAATAATTAAGCAATCAATACCGCAAAAAGGTATTAATATAAGTAACAATAAAAATTGCATAATAAAAATTAATTTTAAATTATAGGTCTATTGCCTATTCTATTTATCTGTTGAATAACTTTTGCAGTTTAATAAACATGTGTTTCATATTTTAGAATTCATATCTTTATCTTCTGATTTTTTTATAAGAATAAAAATATTAAAATATTTACCTTATTTCCTTTTAAGAATAGGTACAGTATAATGAAAAATCATTTTCAACATACGTACGCAAAGTATCTTTTCTGTACTCGGTCTTATTCCCGAACTCGGCTTCGCCTTGTACGTGAAACTCGACCTCGTACAGAAAAGATACACTTTGCGTACTAGTGATGAAAATAACTATACTGGAAAGATGAAAACTAAAGCAAATTCAAAGAAGTTGGTTAGTACTTTCGATAGATGAAAACATTTTATTTATTCATACAATAATCGCATTTCGCAATTGGGGCGGTTTAGCGACGAATCAGTTATTTGACATATAACATTATTATATTTCCGTAAGTATGCTCATTTCTGCAAATATTTTTAGTATCGCCCTACATTAAAATTTTTTGAAAATGTTGTTATGTTTCAAGCGGTCTATATACCACAGTCATGTAGCAATTCAAACAAAGTGTATGGTAGGTCTATTTGAGTCCTTAAATAGTAGTCAGTAAGTGTATACTCTATACTAAGTCTACAGTTACAGTGTTGGCAGTAGGGTTCGTCTTCTCCAGTAAGTAGGTAAGTGTGAGTCAGTCAGGAATGACCAATTCTCAACCTCGTAAAAACTACTTCTTCTCTTCTAATTAGCCTTTTTGAGGAAGGCCATTCACCAAGTATATGTTTCAGTTCTCGATGTTTGTTATCAGTTGTGGTAAACCAAGTTTTCTGCCATGAGTTGAGTATCATATGTTTTTCTTGGGCTTGAATATCTTGATATATACTTTATGCGTAGTCGTGAGTTCTTTTTTGAGTAGCTGATTTGGCAAGTTCGTCTACTTGTGTGCTTTGTTTAATGTTTGTATGTCCGGGTAACCAGTACATAGACGAAAACATTACATTTGCAACAAGGTCAGCTAAATAAGACATTTCGATCTGACTCGTAATAACGGAGAAAATTCGCATTTGAGATGTTACCTATTCTCTGAACCTTCAATCTTGTTAGGCCGAATAAACGGCTTGATTTTTAGTTGTAACTTAAACTAGCTCACGCCAGCAAGAGGGCTACGCCCCCTTAACCCCCTTTAAGCAAGCGATGCATTCGGCATCGCCTAGTGGTGAAGCGATCCCTTTGGGATAGCCATGCGACGACTCGGGTTTCGCCCTCGCGATTTTTGACTTTTAACTATACATGTATTTTCCAGATTAGTTATTCTTATCGTTACATCTGTAAAGGTTTTCCGAAAAAACAAAAATAATCCCCATTAGTTTCGAGTGGGTGGTACCTCAAATCCGACAATTTTTCAAAGCAAAAAGCGATCATGAGGAACAAAACGGTACCTCATTCTCGAAAATCCACCGAGCGGTTTGGGCTACACAATTATCACAGAAAACGGCTGGTGGCTTAAAATTATAGAAAGCTTGCATATCAACTTTGATATATATATATATATATATATATATATATATATATATATATATATATATTTCAATGGGACGTTTTTTTTAAAAAAAAAAAAAAAGTCATATGTATTTAATGTCTGATAGGAGTTAACGAAATTGGAATTACTTGTACTATCGATTAGCAGCGTATTTTCGATTGTTGGTGTGGTACCACAGGGTGTTTTGAGAACTCTTTCTCATCTTATCTGTTCAGGCTGGTGATGAATCCGGGTCTTCAAACAGTTTCAAATACCCTGCCCATTTATCTGGAAGGAAGCCGCCAACGTCCAACTTCATGGTTTTAGGAGGCTATGAACTCAATGGTTATAACGCCTAGGGAGCTTCCAGTTATTTCAATAGTACTGGTTCAAGAATCGTGCTCCGTTCAACTGCTGAATGCAGAATTCAACATAATTGGAGGATTACGAATCCCAGGCAGAGGGAGTCTGAAAATATTAAAGATTAACAAGAAGATAAAGGCTGCGGTAAGGCGTCGGTTACCCAGCGGTAACCCCTCTTGGGAATCTCCTTGCAACCTGTGCAGATGGAGGTTAGAGGTTTTCAGGGTTGGGCGTTATATAGTCTAGTTTAGTATCCAGCCATTAGGAAGGCCAGAATTCTCATAAGACCTTGGGCAGCATTTAGTCCAACAGCTGAATATGGTCAAAATATATTCGAGATGGACGCTCTACTTCCTATTCAACAGGAAAAAAACAATGTTGAGTAAAGAAGAAATGGCTATGAGGTAAGAAATTTTTCAACATTTAAATCCTCCACATACAGACCATCCAATGATGTACGTTTGTCGGCTCGAGAATGTTTGCATACGTATTATTGCTTTTCCAGCATCGGTTCGGGCGTTCAGGGATGAAAGTACTGGGCAATACCACTCTGTCGAGAAAAGTGTATGCTTCAGAGATGGCCTCTAATGTTATTCACAAACATCTCTCTCCCTCTCTCCCTCTCTCTCCCTCTCTCTCACTCTCTCTCTCTCTCCTCTCTCTCTCTCTCTCTCTCCTCTCTCTCTCTCTCTCTCTCACACACACACACACACACACACACACACACACACACACACACACACACACTCACTCACGCAATGAAACCAAAGTAATTCAGAAATTTTGTCTTGAGAAAAAACAGTATATAAATTATTATTACCACTGGAGAAAAAATAAATAATTAAATAACCGTACTTTTACCTACCTCTGCAGATGTTTTAACCTTTTTTATTAGTTTTTATAAGGTAGCTTCATCTATACTATTTCAGTATTATAACAAGAAAATGTGTGAATCGCTTAAATTGCGACACACCTAAATAAATAAATTATTAGTTTCTTTTAAAAATAAAATTTTTAAAGAACCAAGATACTAAAGGTTTTTTTTCCTGTAGCAGAATTTTATTAAGGTCTTAGTTTTATATATATATAAAATATATATATATATATATATATATATATATATATATATATATATATATATATATATATATATATATATATATATATATGCACGTACATAAAGATAAATTTGTTGCGGAGCAGACAATGGTGGCACTGACGCGAAGTTGATTGTTTGAAGACGAAGCTGAATGGTTCTATAGTCTGAAGAAGTTGAAAATTAAAGTTATAGTATTGGGCCCTGAAGAATTATCGACCCGTCCACTGAGATATGGTAGCTATAATGCAATAGCTGTTCCCATGGTGTCCCTTAGGGTATGATGTAAAAAGAGGAAATTATTTTTGGTGACGATTGAAAAATAATAGATTTTTCCTCAAAAAAGTAGTTTCTTAAGTTGTAACCTTAAAATATAGAAATGATAAAAAAAATTATTCCATATTCTTGGTGATGATAAATGCATATAATGTGCAAAACTTATTCAAAAATTCAACTAGCCGTTCTTCATCCGTCCTCCCACACATACTTCAGTCATATATTTCCCAGGGTTATTTATTTTAAGTGGATGCGCTTAGGGAAAATATTCCCAACTCCAATAAACTTTTTTTTCTGCGTTTTTTTAATCAGAAGAGCCTCTGAGTTAATGTAATGCTTGCAGTTCTAATAAGATCTCTTTTAGATAAGAGCACTTCCTAATTTCAACGGTTCACTCTACTGCTAAATATATTTAAAAAAAAAACTGTGTAATTTATTTTTTCTACTCTTCCCCCTTAAAACGGTGAAATATAAAAAGAGAGCTGAAGAGAAATTTACAACAGTTTTCTTTTGCTTAATGGAGTTCGTTAGAACTTTGGCCCTCAGCCTAATTATCTGGCTCCCTACCAGAATCTTTCTACACAAATGAAAATTTCTCATAAATAATTATTAATGAAATTCGGGAAATAATCTATTTATTTATTTATAAAAATTTGTCATTTATTCCAAAGTTTATGCTTAGTTGCAACGTAACCAAGATAAATCCATAGAAGTCCATTTTCATTTTCATACTTTTTAAAAGGCTTTTCAATATCTCGGTTTCAAATAAAAGAAATATGCATTTTCAGATACTGCCTTTGTATTAATATGTACGTACCTTATTTTTCTTTCTTTGGGACATTTTTCCGATTTCTATTTAGGGAAGAATCAAATAAATACTCCCACAATGAGCTGGCTGAATTCCCATAATTTATTTTGTGTAAATTTTTTTATGACTTAGATGTAGTGTGCTACATCTCATTCATTAGAAATCTGAGTTCTAATATTATCAAAAGATATATATATATAAAACACACAAGAATGATGTTAATTTTTAATAGGTATTTAATTTTACTGAAGGCAAAGCTTTTCTAATCTTTAAGAAAAATAAAAAAATGAACAATATGTAATAAATCCCGTCACATAAGTATATTTGTATTTTTAGCACAACTGAACTTTTCCAATATTATTTCCTGCAATTCCACCAGTTTCTCTCCTATTCCGATAGGAGATTTTATTCAAATAGGTTTCAGCAGATTTCCCTCAAGGGAAATCAGCTATTGAGGTTGTACCCATGACAGAATTTTCGAAATTTTTCTTCAAATGTCCATCGATCCTACGTAGTAGATGACGAAAATGAGGTCCGTTCCAAACTATATATATATATATATATATATATATATATATATATATATATATTGTCTGTTACCGCTCTAGCGGTCGCAATTTTTTTTTATCGTTACCAAACTCGATATTTAGTCGTTTTATATAAGAAGAAAGATCAAGTTCGTTAACGGCTGAAATGGGAACACTGGGAGGGGGGATTTAGAGGGAAGGATTTTTGAACATTCGAAATATCTCCGTTACTATACATAGGATTGAAAAGTTGTACATAATCAATCTTATTGAAAATTAAATTTACTATAAATATTGTTAATAATAATAACCGAGATATTTTGATTTTTATTAAATCTGGGCGGCTAACGGACGGGTGACTTTCCCGCCAAAAGCTAATTCGGCTGTTTCCTTAACTGCTCGACTCTCGTGAAATTTCTCTATTGTAAAACTTTACGTGGGAAATCTGCTTAGTTTACGCAGCCCCTGCGTGACGGACTTTTATTCCTTCTTCGAAGTGATAGATAAAATGCAATGAATTTCTGTGTATAGCTAAAAGTAACTATTTTTCGAAGTACACCTAATCCCCAGACAAAAAAATTTATTCTTTATCGTCTATTTTACAGACTTTATGGAAACCAGCTATTTAGCTTGCACTCATGATGCGATTTTCTAAAACTTTCCTCAAATGTTCATCGATCTTTCCCCAAGAGATGACGAAAAGGAGGACAGCTCTTACATAACGAATAACAACGTTAATTACTGAATTACTGAAATCTCTATCGTACGTTATCTTTAGTATTATAATAATAACAAATACCTTAACAACAAGGAACAATAATAAATACCTTAACAACAGGTAATAATAACTAATACCTTAACAACAAGTAATAATAACAAGTACCTTAACAACAAGTAATAATAACAAATACCTTAACAACAAGGAACAATAATAAATACCTTAACAACAGGTAATAATAACTAATACCTTAACAACAAGTAATAATAACAAGTACCTTAACAACAAGTAATAATAACAAATACCTTAACAACAAGGAACAATAATAAATACCTTAACAACAGGTAATAATAACTAATACCTTAACAACAAGTAATAATAACAAGTACCTTAACAACAAGTAATAATAACAAATACCTTAACAACAAGGAACAATAATAAATACCTTAACAACAGGTAATAATAACTAATACCTTAACAACAAGTAATAATAACAAATACCTTAACAACAACTAATAATAACAAATACCTTAACAACAAGGAACAATAGTAAATACCTTAACAACAAGTAATAATAACAAATACCTTAACAACAAGTAACAATAACAAATACCTTAACAACAAGTAATAATAACCAATATCTTTAGAGAAATAGAGAATATACGGTAAGATGAGATCAGTAGTGTCATAGCAGCTTGTAAGAAGTCTACTTACTTTTCGCAGCACGCAAGAAAGAAGAATTCATTATATATTTTTAAAACATTTACGGTATTAAATACAAGGATAAAGCATCCTATAGTTTAACAGTCGGCTCCTAATTGCGTGAGGATATACGACGTTTGCGATACTGTACAATGTTTAGAAAAACAAAGCAAGATGCCTACTTTTTTCTTTCCAGCGATCCGAATGGTGGTGAAGTGTGAAGGGCGTGGAGCTGAAAGCTATCCTCCAGTAAATATTGACACTAGCCTTCACGTATTTGCTGCTGATCTCTGCCAATAGTCTCATCTGCCTGTTTTCATTCTCTCTCTTTTCTCTTCTTTATCTCGATTTCTGAATCACAGCTTTTAACAGGGGCTGACATAGTCTAAATGAGTGATAAAAAAATATATTTAAAATGCTGAATAAGATTTAAAACCTGTATCATTGGGTTAGACTAGACAAAGGGAACTTATTTAGTGATAAACTCACTAAATGAAATCATTTGTCCTTCACTGGTGGTAAGCTGTTGATGGTCTGTCTATTCTAGTGTAAGTCACGGAAAAAAAAAAATACTTAAAATTTGATCATCAAAATGTAGGACAATAGTGTTTAGTCATTTTAAAATAGACAATAGTGTAGATAAATAAGGTTGGCAACAGACCAGAAGTTACATATTTAAATATTATCAAGTAAGAATAAAAATGATCAAGCCCTAAGCATTAACACTGCAAATAGATTTTAAAAATTATTATATATTATAAATTAGACTTAAAAAATCTCATCAATGAGCTTATTTGTTGTTGATTAATATTTGTCGAGATACATTTTGTTTCCTCTTTACATTTATTCCTTTTCTCATATATGTATTGCCAAAAGAATAAAAGACGGACTTCTGAAAATGATTTTTTTTAACTCTTAAAGAAAAATATAGAAATAAAATATTCTCCATATTAGTCAACAACTTGCAAGTAAGACTTATCCTAACAAGTTGAACAAGACAGTTTTAATTTAAGTAACAATAAATATATATATATATATATATATATATATATATATATATATATATATATATATAATTTTAAAGTATTAGCAAGAAATAGTTCATTGCAGAAAGGATTTTGATAGTTTAGGTCTGATAAAGGTTAGTAGTATAAAGTTTTACAGCAACTTTATTAGAGAGACTTTGTCGTTCCAGATGAATTATGTATTGGCCAAATACTCCCACTAATTAAATATACAATAGTGTAGATAAATAAGGTTGGCAACAGACCAAAATTTACTTATCGCAGTAAAAGGTGAGCTCTCGCAGACTAATTTGACTGGTATTTTGGTCTCGAATTAAAACCATATTGTAATCTGTAGGTAATTCTTAAATCGAGGAACAAACGACTACTAGAGATACTTTGTCTTACCAGATTAATTATGTATTGGCCAAATACTCCCACTAACTAAATATACAATAGTGTAGATAAATAAGGTTGGCAACAGACCAAAATTTACATATCGCCGTAAAAGGTGAGCTCTCACAGACTGATTTGACTGGTCTTTTGGTCACGAATTAAAACTATTTGTAATCTTTAGGTAATTCATTAATCAAGAATCAGACGACTCTACTAGAGAGACTTTGTCGTTCCAGATGAGCTATGTATTGGACAAACACTCCCACTAACTAAATATACAATAGTGTAGATAAATAAAGTTGGCAACGGACCAAAAGTTACTTATAGTAGTGAAAGGTGAGCTCTCGCAGACTGATTTGACTGGTCTTTTGGTCACGAATTAAAACTATTTGTAATCTTTAGGTAATTCATTAATCAAGAATCAGACGACTCTACTAGAGAGACTTTGTCGTTCCAGATGAGCTATGTATTGGACAAACACTCCCACTAACTAAATATACAATAGTGTAGATAAATAAAGTTGGCAACGGACCAAAAGTTACTTATAGTAGTGAAAGGTGAGCTCTCGCAGACTGATTTGACTGGTCTTTTGGTCACGAATTAAAACTATTTGTAATCTTTAGGTAATTCATTAATCAAGAATCAGACGACTCTACTAGAGAGACTTTGTCGTTCCAGATGAGCTATGTATTGGACAAACACTCCCACTAACTAAATATACAATAGTGTAGATAAATAAAGTTGGCAACGGACCAAAAGTTACTTATAGTAGTGAAAGGTGAGCTCTCGCAGACTGATTTGACTGGTCTTTTGGTCACGAATTAAAACTATTTGTAATCTTTAGGTAATTCTTTAATCGAGGAACAGAAGACTCTATTAGAGAGACTTCGTAGTTCCAGATGAATTATGTATTGGCAAGACACTCCCGCTAACTAAATAGACAATAGTGTAGATAAATAAGGTTGGCAACGGACCAAAAGTTATATATCGTAGTAAAAGGTGAGCTCTCGCAGACTGATTTGACTGGTATTTTGGGCACGAATTAAAACTATTTGTAATCTATAGGTAATTCTTTAATCGAGGAACAGAAGACTCTATTAGAGAGACTTCGTAGTTCCAGATGAATTATGTATTGGCAAGACACTCCCGCTAACTAAATAGACAATAGTGTAGATAAATAAGGTTGGCAACGGACCAAAAGTTATATATCGTAGTAAAAGGTGAGCTCTCGCAGACTGATTTGACTGGTATTTTGGGCACGAATTAAAACTATTTGTAATCTATAGGTAATTCTTTAATCGAGGAACAGAAGACTCTATTAGAGAGACTTCGTAGTTCCAGATGAATTATGTATTGGCAAGACACTCCCGCTAACTAAATAGACAATAGTGTAGATAAATAAGGTTGGCAACGGACCAAAAGTTATATATCGTAGTAAAAGGTGAGCTCTCGCAGACTGATTTGACTGGTATTTTGGGCACGAATTAAAACTATTTGTAATCTATAGGTAATTCTTTAATCGAGGAACAGAAGACTCTATTAGAGAGACTTCGTAGTTCCAGATGAATTATGTATTGGCAAGACACTCCCGCTAACTAAATAGACAATAGTGTAGATAAATAAGGTTGGCAACGGACCAAAAGTTATATATCGTAGTAAAAGGTGAGCTCTCGCAGACTGATTTGACTGGTATTTTGGGCACGAATTAAAACTATTTGTAATCTATAGGTAATTCTTTAATCGAGGAACAGAAGACTCTATTAGAGAGACTTCGTAGTTCCAGATGAATTATGTATTGGCAAGACACTCCCGCTAACTAAATAGACAATAGTGTAGATAAATAAGGTTGGCAACGGACCAAAAGTTATATATCGCAGTAAAAGGTGAGCTCTCGCAGACTGATTTGACTGGTATTTTGGGCACGAATTAAAACTATTTGTAATCTATAGGTAATTCTTTAATCGAGGAACAGAAGACTCTATTAGAGAGACTTCGTAGTTCCAGATGAATTATGTATTGGCAAGACACTCCCGCTAACTAAATAGACAATAGTGTAGATAAATAAGGTTGGCAACGGACCAAAAGTTATATATCGCAGTAAAAGGTGAGCTCTCGCAGACTGATTTGACTGGTATTTTGGGCACGAATTAAAACTATTTGTAATCTATAGGTAATTCTTTAATCGAGGAACAGAAGACTCTATTAGAGAGACTTCGTAGTTCCAGATGAATTATGTATTGGCAAGACACTCCCGCTAACTAAATAGACAATAGTGTAGATAAATAAGGTTGGCAACGGACCAAAAGTTATATATCGCAGTAAAAGGTGAGCTCTCGCAGACTGATTTGACTGGTATTTTGGGCACGAATTAAAACTATTTGTAATCTATAGGTAATTCTTTAATCGAGGAACAGAAGACTCTATTAGAGAGACTTCGTAGTTCCAGATGAATTATGTATTGGCAAGACACTCCCGCTAACTAAATAGACAATAGTGTAGATAAATAAGGTTGGCAACGGACCAAAAGTTATATATCGCAGTAAAAGGTGAGCTCTCGCAGACTGATTTGACTGGTATTTTGGGCACGAATTAAAACTATTTGTAATCTATAGGTAATTCTTTAATCGAGGAACAGAAGACTCTATTAGAGAGACTTCGTAGTTCCAGATGAATTATGTATTGGCAAGACACTCCCGCTAACTAAATAGACAATAGTGTAGATAAATAAAGTTGGCAACGGACCAAAAGTTATATATCGCAGTAAAAGGTGAGCTCTCGCAGACTGATTTGACTGGTATTTTGGGCACGAATTAAAACTATTTGTAATCTATAGGTAATTCTTTAATCGAGGAACAGAAGACTCTATTAGAGAGACTTCGTAGTTCCAGATGAATTATGTATTGGCAAGACACTCCCGCTAACTAAATAGACAATAGTGTAGATAAATAAGGTTGGCAACGGACCAAAAGTTATATATCGTAGTAAAAGGTGAGCTCTCGCAGACTGATTTGACTGGTATTTTGGGCACGAATTAAAACTATTTGTAATCTATAGGTAATTCTTTAATCGAGGAACAGAAGACTCTATTAGAGAGACTTCGTAGTTCCAGATGAATTATGTATTGGCAAGACACTCCCGCTAACTAAATAGACAATAGTGTAGATAAATAAGGTTGGCAACAGACCAAAAGTTATATATCGTAGTATAAGGTGAGCTCTCGCAGACTGATTTGACTGGTATTTTGGGCACGAATTAAAACTATTTGTAATCTATAGGTAATTCTTTAATCGAGGAACAGAAGACTCTATTAGAGAGACTTCGTAGTTCCAGATGAATTATGTATTGGCAAGACACTCCCGCTAACTAAATAGACAATAGTGTAGATAAATAAGGTTGGCAACGGACCAAAAGTTATATATCGTAGTAAAAGGTGAGCTCTCGCAGACTGATTTGACTGGTATTTTGGGCACGAATTAAAACTATTTGTAATCTATAGGTAATTCTTTAATCGAGGAACAGAAGACTCTATTAGAGAGACTTCGTAGTTCCAGATGAATTATGTATTGGCAAGACACTCCCGCTAACTAAATAGACAATAGTGTAGATAAATAAGGTTGGCAACGGACCAAAAGTTATATATCGCAGTAAAAGGTGAGCTCTCGCAGACTGATTTGGAAAAGAACAGTCGAGTTAATTTTTTGGATAATTACAGGTTCTAGAAGTATGTAACTTGCTTGGAATTAATTCTCTCTCTTTTCTCTGAGTAACAACGTTTTGATGCTTTTAAAGTCAGGATCACTAAAAGGGCCATGTCCTCTACAGTGTTTTAATTTGTGCAAAGTGCACTTTCAGAGTCAGAACTCCATCGTCGAGCCTGATTTAGAGAAATGTAGCCTGGACCAAAACCGCCGGGCGACTCTCTTTGATCCAGGCTACACTCTAATCAGGCACTGATGATGAAGAACTGACTCTGAAAGTGAACTTCGCTTAAATTAAAATACTAGTAGTGGACAAGGCCTTTTCAGTGATCCTGATCAATTGGATCCTTTACCGATCAGAATTTCGGGAGAAAGCTTTTCAATTGGCTGAGCTGGCCGGTATTTTGGCCACGAATTAAAACCATTTGTAATCTATAGTTAATTCTTTAATCAAGAATCAGACTACTATAGAAGAGAGACTTTGTCGTTTCAGATGAATTATGCATTGACTAAACAGTCGCAATAACAAGTTAAGGTGCACAAGATTCAATATGCACCTCTACCTGAACTATATAACACATGCAGAATGTGCATTGCAATGCAGACTCAACTTGCTGTGTGCAATGAAGAACGTAGTGGGAAAGCATAGCATATGTAAATGTTTATTGCCACCAAGCTCTACATAATCCGAAGAGTAAACGCCACAGAAGTACCAGTGATCACACCTATTCTCTATTCGTACTAAGACTCTTGTTACGTGTTATTGCGGAGTTATCCAAATAAATAATTTACTTATTATTTATTAACGTCTACTTTTTGCAACTTATGCTAATTGGGACGGGTTATCTACAGGTTACCCTCCCTTTCTAAGCAGGGTGGGACTTAGGATGTTACCAAATAAATATGGCAAATAGCTAGGTCGTATCTTCCTCAAACTCTTAGAACCTTTGAGTAACAGAATAATAAACATTCTTCTACTTATTTTGGACCCAATTTTATTTATATACTCTTCACATTTTATGGCAAGAGTCTTCATTTTTTTTTTAATTCCCACCTCTGCCCCTGCTGTACCTTTGGGTTTCCCCATACCAGCGGTCTCCATTTATTAAGAGTATAATATTTTGAATAGATAAATTGGGCCAGGTAACTTAGCCTAACTCACCGAGCACGGCTAGGCATAAAAGTACAACATTTGGGAGATTTAGTTTAAGTCCGAAAAGTCCTAGGGGAACCCGCACCTGTGACTCCTTTGCGTCTGTTCAGAGAAGTGGCAGCAACAGCCTAATAAACTAGCCTACAATACCTAAAGCCTTGCATTGAAGGCAAGAGTATTCAATAAAAACATTTTTTCCAGTGCAAACTTTATTGAAACTGCCCTACATGTTTCGTGGCTTATTTGCCACCTTTTCAGGGGCTATCCCTTTTAAAAGAAAAATATATACAAAATTATTAAAAGCATTAATTTAACACATCCCTTAACCTACATCTATGATATATTTGTTGATATCATTATAAATTGCTACTTAAATTTCAGAAGTGCTCGTTTGCCTTTTACATTACGTTGCGACCGTCCTCACAGAGGAGGCTTATGATACTGAGAGGTTCCCGAGGTAGGTTAAGTCAGCTGAATATTTTTCCACGAGAATGACTCCTTCTCAGCTCAGTATAGAAATGTGATTGCGTCTGATTCGTTCGCGTTTTCAAGCACGCTACTTCTTGCAAAACTCGATTGTGGACTTTTCTTAACAAAGAGCCTCCTTCGTGCGAATATTTTAAACGCCATGTCAGCCGAACACAGAGTCGTGGTACAACCACAGTTAACGCTTACCTCGCATCAAGAGCCAAAATGGATCACGGCCACTTATAAAACATGAACTATGGTGTGATTCTTGTGAATCAACAGGCTTCATGGGGAGTATTATGAACGGGTGAAAGAGAAGAGCAAATATATAAAGTAGTACGGATAAAAGTGAGGATATGTAAAGGGAGACGCCAGTAATATGGATCTGTGTAAATGTGGACCACTCTAGAGCCCTCTGGGTCCTCTAAAGGGACGCCATACGAGTATGGGGCATCTTACGACCCCCCACCCCCACTATCCCAACACTCCATCCAACCATCTTGACTCTAGTTCTCACAATAACGCCTTTCATACTTCTTTCCTACAAAACCAATAATGATTTAAAGACGGTATTAAAGAATCTCGAGGTTTCCTTCAAATTTTCATAGAGTGCTCACGGAATTTTTGAACTCTCGGGTTAGGTATCTTATATGCATTTCCAATATATAGCAGAATTCATAAATAATAAGAACTTCCCATTTATGCTGTATTTCTTCATTGAATCCCGCGTTGTTTAATGTACACAAATTTGGCCATATCAAGTAGTAAATTACCTGCACACCCATGAATTTGTAAGGAAAAACGACTCATACATACGAGCAAAACAAAATCTTGAAAGAAAAAAAAACCAACTTGAACGTAAACTACTATTGCTCTATATGAAACGATAGTCTGAATACATCTATTTAGAGTAGCAAAATACATTTTCGTCTTCCCATCTTCTAAGTAGGATCAATAGACATTTCAAGAAAGTTTTCGAAAATCTGGTACAGTGGGTTCTTCTATCTTATTTTGACCCCAGAGGTGCCTAGTTCCAGATCGGAGAGTATACACCGGACTTTAATTAGCAGTCCAGATACCTGGATTTGTGGGCTTATATCCGACCTCTTGGTAGTGATTCTGCACCGTGAGCCAATTTCAATAATAAACAAGCTACTTGAATAATAAAGAAGTAGAATAATATGTGTAATGCCATATGAGTGCCACCAATGCCAGTGTTAGGCCCTGGTATATAACTCAATTCGTATCTAAGAGTTATTACTCATTTAATAAAAGAGCTCACTTATTAGACAAATGCGATTTATTTATTTATGATTATCCTGCATCTACCCAGATTATAATAGAAAAAATAGTGCGTCGGCAGAGTTCAGCCCAGTAGCATCACTATAGGCACGTTCTACGTACGCTCTGAGGATGGGAATGGAATTCCCGAAAGCGCTAAGCGTTTGTAAAAATAAATTGTGAGGAGCTAGAAAAGCGTTTGTGATTAACCAGAACTAAAATACTTCATTACATTAAAAGCTCTAAAAGTTTTAAAAAAACTTTGTTTTGAAATTTTGAGCAGGGCGGTTCCAAAGTTTTTCATTCTTATGGCCTTGTCTTGAAATGAGAACGTCAAGCGCCCTATACTGTTAACTTTGAGTTATAATTTCAGTAGGTTGGGATAAAAATATTTTCTAAATGAAATGTATGTGTGTCTTATGACCAATTTTTACACGATCCAGTAGAAGGCTTTGATGGCGATTTTTTCTGGATGACGTTTACCATTTCTCTGGGAAAAAACCAGACACAATTATTAGTAAACTGCAGCTTGATGGTAGTCAAACTGGAATCACATTTAATTAAATAGTCAGGAGTAATGATGATAATTCTAATTGTCTATTTAAAGCATGTTTTTTGCAGTAGAAAACTACCCATTTATTTACATGTATCTCCTATGTTTGTATTAATTATTTTCTCTTGATTTTATTCTTCTTGACATATTAGTTCATTGAATCAATTTTTGCTCATACTGGTAAATACTTTTAATTTAAAGAATCATTAATTATTTTATCTTTACGTTCCAATCTCAAAAGACCTAGGCTAGGCACATGCGCGGTCTCTAACAACCCCTCGCCCAACCCCACCCTATCCTCATTCCCCCTGCAAGTGCAGCGTGATCACATCAATTGAATTCTATTTACGTTATGTCCGAACTTTTGACATAAGAGTCGGCTCCACAGGCATCAAGTTCTGCTAATATTGTTTAATGTAGCTGAATATTTAAGAAAGAAAGCAGAGAAGCATACGCTTAAATATAGCTAACAGTCGAACGTATTACTGCTGAAGGGAGAACATGCAGAGCTTTAGTGCTTCGAAATGTTTGTTTACAACTCCGAGAGTAAAAAGACCGAAAAAAGAAAAGTGAGATTGGATCATTTACAAATAGCGTAGAACAAGTGAAGTGGTGAGTGGTGGGGGATGGCTACTTCCCCTACGGCCACGCCCTGGTTCTTTTGAGTGTGGTCAAGGCACAGATTTGAATATTTTTAATGCAAGAAAGATAAAAATTATCATCACTGTTCACAAGAAGAAAGGCTGGTAAATTATCATTCGAGTGACATCTAAAATTGTGCTTTGAACAAATTATGGAACTTAAGAGATGAGTCCTACAGGTGGTCGACTTCCGGAAACTAAAGCTTTTTGTGTGGGATCCTCAAAAAATCCGAAATTCTCCAGTGTTTCTCCCCCCCCCCCCTTGCTTTAAAAGTCTACCAGTTAAATTCATAATCTGGACACGAGTAAAATTCCTCTTTGATAAACTTTATTCTCGGTAGAAGAGCCGGCTAAACTAAGAGAAGAGGAAGAGGTAGGATTTAGTAAATTGTTAGAGTGAGGTAAGAAGCGCTCCGATTGGCTGCTCCCTTCATTTACATTCTATTGCATTACCTACCTCTTTTTCTATCTCCTCTTCCTACCTCGGCTCATTCTAACTCCGATCCCAGCCAGCTTAAACCGCACTACTTAATTACCATAATTTCATTATAATACTTTACAAGTGTCCGAGAGAGGGGGAAAAATAACATGGATTACTTCCATTTAAAAGCTCCTTTTTTTTTACTCCTATTAGAACATTTATCTATAGTATTGTCATTCTAATCTCATAACAACCAGCAATATTTTTTATTCTATGAGCATTCTAACTTGATACATTTTAAGAACCGTTAATCCACCGGAAGGATAAAGTTATAATAATAATAAAACTTCTTTTGGACTCTTGTGAGCTCAGATAAAGAATAATGGACCAAATAAGTAATTCTAGAAAAAAAAGATCCAGAAATGTACAACAGATACAGCTGGCCTATGAATCATCAAGAAGAGAAAGCGGCATAGAAGGTGAAACAGAAGGAAGAATGAAAACGGGAAGATTTAACACGTTAAGCGCTACGGTGGACATTTTAATTTTTCCACAGGTGTCAACCCGCGGTCACACTACGTGCTACATTTCGAGACCTTGAGTTCACCGGTGGTCACGTATTACATAAATTTAGGCTTGGTGAGCCTTAGGCTTGGTCTCAGAATGCAATTTTGTTTTTTTCAATGGACTTGAGCACGCGGGCCCGCAGCGTCATTCGAAGAATGGCCACCGGTGGGACCGTGGCACTCAACGTGTTAAATAAATTGGGTAATCTCACCGACCTGGCACAATAAATTGATCGCAAGGGGAAGCTCTGGATGATCCTGTCTTCTAACGTTAAGGCAACGTATTTCCACAGAGCATAGACATCTATTATCACTGCGAAACGCAGACAGCTCGATCTGACTCTGTAAGTTCTGTACAGGGAATGATAATTACAACTGATATCGTCAGGAAACGGATTCACACTAAACTGGAGTCAAACGTATGTACCTGCGATACAACCAAATACCAAGTATCGGGACGCATGTATTCTGAAACAACGGCACAAAACACCGGATCAACCTCTCCTTTTAACAGTTTCCAGTGAAATAAATATATCTCCTACCGGCTAGAAGACGCCGAAGGTCTACAGGTGTTTCATAAATCGCTAAACCAGCACAAACGTCAAATTCAAACTCAGATTCTGGACAGATGACAAGGAATCATTTTGATTACCTCTTATGCAAAATTATCTTAAGTGATTACTAAAAATATTTTAATTAACAAAAATAACGAACGTGTCCAGCAACAGATACTTTTGATCTGTGACTGATAGTAAAATGCTATGATTAGTATGACAAACATGTTGGGAACGGTTCAATAAGTTTGACAAGACGATCTATGACAAGATTTCACAAGGATTAAGTTTTTGTATTTTTATTCTGCTTCCGGAATCCCAGATTCAACGACCTCCTCAATGTGGAAGGTTTATATAGACCTTTGTATGTGGGACGAGCCCTTTATAACTGAATGGAATGACCCCTGATGAGTTGGTATATGGGATACGTAATATGGAGAGCATTTTTTAATAAAGTCTTCATGGGAAAAAGGAGATTTTGTTTGAGACCCTTGCTATTAAAGTATTAAGAGTAAACTATTTTTATTGTTTTCGTTAGACACTTTTAATTATGAATTATCGTTTACATATTACTGCTAAATATAATTTTGTATTTTATCTGTACTGAAACACTTATCAAATAAATGTCTAAGACCTACTACCCTCTCATACCTAACCGAAATCGAGACCGCTATTTTATTTATTGTATTTACAATTAGTGTATGCATCATTTATTTTAAACTTTGGTTATTTTAAAAAGGAAATCAGCATTGTTAATATAGAGATTGATATATAGATTATTAACTGGCGTACGTAAATAAAGAGTCAAAACCTGTATAATAAAAGCAGTCCTTATAGATGAAGCATTTT
Organism: Riptortus pedestris; assembly: GCA_019009955.1. Taxonomy (NCBI): domain Eukaryota; kingdom Metazoa; phylum Arthropoda; class Insecta; order Hemiptera; family Alydidae; genus Riptortus; species Riptortus pedestris. The sequence goes on from CM032231.1 coordinate 43,087,219, forward strand.
CAGCGGTAAGAGCCATTCGAAAAGCGTTCAATCGTTAGCGTCTAAAGCCCTTAATACCATAGAAATCGTTTGTTACTAAATGATAATGGGGTGAGGACAAGCATAACAGGTGGCACAAATCACCCGATGAGTTTCCCGTTCATATGACAATAGCTGGGTTAATACAGGGCAGAGAACTAAGCGGGAGATCAAAGTTGAGGAATAGCGGGAGTGCAAAGGACTTATGTCGTCCATAGAGCTCGACCAAAAGCCATTGTACGGGCTAGACGGACTTATAGAAAGCGCGGACTTTAGTGGCTTAAGAACTTCAAAGTCTACAAACTAAACCTGAAAGCCGTTTGAGAATGGCTAATAAGTTTCATAATATTAATGAAGTTTTACCATTAGTTTTGTACGATTTTTCAAAGTTTTCAATACAGACAATGAGAATTATAAACAATGTCCTTACATCACTAATAATTCAAAATTAGTGATCTCTCTCTCTCTCTCTCTCTCTCTCTCTCTCTCTCTCTCTCTCTCTCTCTCTCTCTCTCTCTCTCTCTCTCTCTCTCTCTCCTCTCTCCTCTCTCTCTCTCTCTCTCTCTCTCTCTCTCTTCCTCTCTCTCTCTCTCTCTCTCTCTCTCTCTCTCTCTCTCTCTCTCACTCTCTCTCTCTCTCCTCTCTCTCTCTCCTCTCTCTCTCTCTCTCTCTCTCTCTCTCTCTCTCTCTTCTCTCTCTCTCTCTCTCTCTTCTCTCTGTCTCCTCTCTCTCTCCTCTCTCTCTCTCTCTCTCTCTCTCTCTCTCTCACACACACACACACACACACACACACACACACACAAGCACACAAACACTTCCCCCCCTCTCTCTCTCTCTATCTCTCTCTCGACATTTTTTCAAAAATCGCATCATGCGTACGACCTCAATAGCTGATTTCTCTTAAGCGAAATCTACTTAAACTTCCGATACCAGAAATATTTCAGTTTTATAATCAAATGAGAGAAATAGGAAATAGTAAATTCCAAAGCAAAGCTTTTCTACAGTTTTTGAATAATTTTTGTTTTGTATTATTATTAAATTGCACATAAATATAATAAAAAAGTCCGTCACACAGGGGCTGCGTAAACTAAGCAGATTTCCCACGTGAAGTTTTACAATAGAGAAATCTGCCTAATAACAACTGTAGTAGTAAGAAACCTCTAAACCTAAAACATTATTTAGGGCGTAATAACCCAGTAGTTTCTAGCCCCAAAAAACAGTTAACCTAACCTCTAAACCTATTCACGGAGGACGAATAGTTATGGAAACGGCCACCAGAGCACTCGGCGGAAAGTCCGAACATAGCCTACTGATGACCACACGCAGAATACAAATGCAAATATCTCGGTTAGTATTCAAGATACAGAATAAATGTATAGAACAATATTTATAGTAAATTTAATTTGCAATAAGATTTATTCTATACAATTTTTCGATCCGACGCATAATAAAGGAGATATTTTGAATTTTCAAAAATCCCCCCTCTAAACCCCCCCTCCCACTGGTCCGATTTCAGCCATTAACGAACTTGATCTTCCTTTTTACATAAAACAATTAAATTCCGAGTTTGGTAACGATCAAACAAAAATTGCGACCGCTAGAGCGTTAACAGACAAATATATATGTATATGTATATGTATATATATATATATATATATATATATATATATATATATATATATAGATATAGATATATAGATAGATAGATATATTTATAATTTTGAACGGACCTCATTTTCGTCATCTCCTGGGTAGGATCGATGAACATTTGAAGAAATTTTTCAAAACTCGCATTATGAGTACGACCTCAATAGCTGATTTCCCTTAAGGGAAATCTGCTAAAAAACTAGTTAAATGTCATTTGAGAATATTAGAACAACGATCGTAGATCTTATTATTTTCAGATTTATCTAAAGAGAAATCGGCTAATGAGATTGAACTCATGATGCCTTTTTTGAACATTTCTTAAAATGCCCATTTATCCTGTCAAAGAGGTGATAATACACACACACACATATCTGTTAGCGCTCTAGCATGTTAACGCATTCAATATATAGCCTTTTTATTCTACTCTAAAGGTTACATTCGCTAATGTCTGAAATTGTGCTTGGAATAAGTGGAGGTATACGAAAATTCAATATTTTAAAATATTAGGGAACCAATCTCTTCTTTATCCTAAACAATTGTTTTGTAACTTTTTCCTAACTCAAACCTTAAGCGAGTTATTCGTAATCTGACGTTTTCTGTGTTCATGATACACAATTTCACGACACAACTTCTACTATAAATATAAATTTACATTTTAGATGAGTGATCTTTTTATTAAAATTTTGATGAGGACTATGAATGAATTTTCTATGGTTTTCTAGTCTGGATGAAAATGACGATGTAAATTTCTCTAATTTATTTTAATTTCTCCAATTGCTTCAGAAATCTCATACTATATTTTTTTTATTTGTAGTTGTAGACATTACTGAAGATGAGATTTTTAAGGAGCTCAGGTTAGCCATGGTAAACCTTGAGTGTCGAGTTCTATTTCCTCATGGGCAAAAGGAATTTATTTACTGACGGATTCATTAAATAAGATCCTTAGTCACACCATGACTATAAAAGCGTGGTAACCTGTAGATAACCATCTAGCCATAGTAGTAAAATATTGATACTAATCTATATATATATATATATATATATATATATATATATATATATATATATATATATATATATATATAAAATTGTAACCTCTGTCTGTACATTAATTTTTTTCGCGAAATTTCACGATAACTTTTCGTTTCACATGTCATAGACACCATAACTGCATTTTGTTTCTTTGGTGTCTGTTTGTTTGTTTGTTTGTATGTCTATTTGTTTGTTTGTTTGTTACCTTTTCACGCATAAACGGCTGACCGAATTTTATGAAACTTGGTATGTAGATTACTACTAGCCCAACTTAGACTTTAGGCTATATTAATATTCTCTAAGACGAACAGGAGTGGGGGTTATAGAGGAGGCATGAAATTAAAAATAGCGATATTTCATTTCCTATTGCTTTTTCAGCAAATATGCCCATAACAAAAGTTGTTTATTTTGTAATTTAGAGTAACTTTTGTTATATGCATTTTTGCCGTATACGGAAGTATAAATGAGTTATACACTAAAAACTATAGCGGGAGTCCACAATTTTATTTGGCACAAAAGACTCAACCGAACTAAGCCAAACTCGGTATGTGAATTAGTACTAATGCCTTCCTTATAATAAGCCATACTAACATTTCTAGGGGCGGGCAGGAGTGGGGGTTATATGGAAGGCCTGAAATTAAAAATAGTGATATATCGTTTCCTATTGCTTTTTCAGCAAATATGCACATTACGAAAGTTGTTTATTTTGTTATTTAAAGTAACTTTTGTAATATGCACTTTTGCCGTATACGGAAGCATAAATGAGTTATACGCTATAAACTAAAGCGGGAGTCCACAATTTTATTTGGCACTAAAGACTCAACCGAATTAAACCAAACTCGGTATGTGAATTAGTACTAACGCCTTCACTATAATAAGCTATACTAACATTTCTAGGGACGGGCAGGAGTGGGGGTTATAAGGAAGGCCTGAAATAAATAATAGTGATATTTCGTTTCCTATTGCATTTTCGGCAAATATGCACATGACAAAAGTTGTTTATTTTTTTTATTTAGAGAAATTTGCTCAACACTTTACTCGATATGAACTACCAGGTACCTGACCTGAAAAAATGAATTCAAATGTATGTCAATATTTTCTCCTTAATAATTCAAATGCATATCTATTCTATGCATAATGCACAGGAGACGGGAAATATGACAATATGCAGGACAGTGAAGTCTTACATAAAAAAATAATTTTATTATTAACAAATGCCAATAACGGGTATTAACCCTAAACACTGGAACGGGTAAATGTCAAAATATTGTGCAAAGTAAAGCCTTGCCAAAAATATACCATCACCATTCCGCCTCAAATGAATTCCCGAGCGAAGCCGGGTATCTGAGCTAGTACATAATAATATTTTTGGTATGTATAAAAAATGATGGTTTATTTTAACAGTATTAATAAACAAATTCATAATTAGAACCATAGACGTAATAAATATAAACCATAGGTGCCACCTTCGAACCATATTATAAAAGGTTTCTAACTTCTGTAGTAGTTACTATTTTAAGTTTACGGAGTTCAAATTGAAATTTGATAGCTGTGATTTTATATTTATAGGCAATTGGTAATTCGAATAATTCATATATCTACTGTTCTTCATGGGTGTGCTTATATAGTCCTGTATCGTATACGTATGTTTGTTATATATAACAAAATTAATGTATTAGTTAAGGGCACGAAAAATTCAATAAACATAAAATATATGAACATGATTTGCTCATTTAATGGAAAACATCCCTCTGTTGTTGGAATGTGTATAACGTTTTGTCAAAATCAAATACCTAAATGGATATTAAGTAAAAATATTATTTTAAAACTACTTTTTTTATATATAAATAATGTTGTTTACTTCTGTACGGTCGGTAACGGGGAGTGGAGGTTATTTATTCTAAGTAAAGCTGTTTTACAATTAGAAATACCAGTTTTAAAAAATGCATATTTTGTATACAAATAATAATGCAGAGTAAGTGAAGTGTAGGCTTGAATAGAGATTGGGGGGAGGGAGATTTTATTCAGTCAATCAGTTCTGAGTAATAGAGGGGCTGGGTGAAAAGTGGAAAAATCGGAGGTGGCCGTTGGTTGGGAATTCTGTAGTGGGTGTTAGCTAACAGGATCCCCTGATAGTGTGGCTTTACCCCCTGATTGGGGGATGTGTGCTGATGTAAATGGGAGTCTGCCCAATAGAGAGCGCTGATTGGTCCGCTATAAATAAGCCCGCATTGTCGACTCTATACGTCACCTTCCCAGAAAGCCGCCAGGGGGAGTTTTTAATCGGCTTGCTCAAAACCAGGTGTTTCTTTCCCCTCCATTAAAATGTCCTTTGTCCTCCGAAAACAGTACGTTTTATTATGTTTGTTTTTTTACTGTTACATTGTACGTTCTGTTATATTTGTTTATTTTTAAGAGCCTCGCGCTTAAGTATATAGCTCGTTTAAATTTTAAAAAAGAAAAGAAAAACTAATAGAAGAATGCAAAAAATCTACATATACAACAGAAACGCAACATGTAGAATGAAAGCCGAACACACAGATGAAAAAAGCTTTATTTTATTTTACTTCTATTTTTCTAATAAT
>CM032231.1:43097500-43325000 GCA_019009955.1 Riptortus pedestris
CTGTTCTTACTAATAAAGTACTAAAAATAAAAATTAGAGAAGAGGAGAAATTTGATAATGTTAGCTCAGATAAGATTTGCGGAATCTGAGACTATTTCTTAAATATTTAAAAATGTCAATATGTACTTCTCTAGTTGTACTATTTAGAATATTATGACGGTGTGAATTACTAAGAAATATTTTTGAGGATTACTAAACGCATTTGAAACTTTCTCCTATTTAATAGTAAACCAAATTTACTGGTCTTTCTAAAAAACGTTCCCAATTATCTTCTTTAAACTTGAGGAGAACACAGTTATTTTTAGTGTATTTAAATTACATAATTTGTCTATCACCATCGATGTGGGGCACAAACCAAAGAAAATAAAAACAATTTAATGAAATAAATCGCCAATAAATAAAAGTCAAAAGAAGATTAAGTCATCTCAGGCCACTTTCCTTCACGGTTGTCAATTCTTTGCAACAGAGCGCTTTCAGAGCATACGCTCCATCATCAGTGCCCTGTTCACAAAGATGTTACTGGAACCAAGGATTCCCTCTAAGGAGTGACAGGGAATACCAGTAACATACTTGTGAATTCCACTGATGGTGAAGTCGCAAAGAATAAAGAACTCTGAAGGAGCGGGGTCTTTCTTCTCTTACCTGAGATAATAGATTCCTTCACCATCAAAAATAGAAGATTAAGTGATGTTACTCTTTAATATAAAGTCACCAAATACAAGAATTTCATTTAAGTAACACTTTATATGGATTTATGCTATATTTTGATGTGGTACCTACTCAAGAACGAATGGGTAGTCCATACTCCCAAAAAGTCCCATACATAACCCCGAGGCAGGTTTAACGATTTGAAGTTGCTCTAGTGCCGAGCATAAATTCATATTTGATGTAACGGACGGGGTCAGAGTTAGCGGGCCGTGGGTCGGAGGGGCTCAGAATTGAGTTTTCGGTTTGGGCCCCCCCCCTCCAACTAAATTAGGCGCCTCCCTCTCGTAATGAATGTTGGCCTCAGCTATAGCATGGCCGGTGCTTCGGATCAGGCGCAGTTTACACAACAAATCACAACTCTTCCCTTGCCAACTTTCACTATCTCAAATATATAAATATATCGATGATATTTTACCAGGAACATATTAAAATAATCAATAGTTACCTATAGTATTAGATATTTTACAAGAAATCATCTAAGCACACTAACATACAAGCAGGTGCTATCCTTTTTCGTAAGATATGGACATGAACTATACATTTCGTAAGCCTTTACAAGTTTTCCCTCTGGTCATCGACTAACAGCCTAATTCTTACATTATTTGTGAAATTTTATTTATAGTAGCCCATCTTTTGCAACACTGCCTACCTCCGACGCGTTTTGTACCAGGCCCAGCCAGGGCGGGACTAAGGATTTTATTTAATGAGCTCTTTACTAAATAAATTTTCCACGACAGAATCCGACCCGGTACTCTAGATTTTCCAAAAATACATTAACTCTTATTGCTAACGTGAGCTCCAATAATTATAGTTATTTATTATTCAAGTGACGAAAGTAGATCATTTTACAACTCGAGTGAAACGTTTACCCACACGAGCGAAGCGAGTGTGGTAATTTCACGAGAGTTCTAAATTCTCGTGATAATAATTTTGTATTTTCTAGAAATTTCTTATGCAACTGAAGCTGATCAGAATGAATTATCTAGTTATTGTTCCCTTTACCTTTCAGGAAGGGAAATTATTTATTAAAGTGATTTCGAAATAGTTATTATTTACTTGCCACGTAGTGACAGTCCCACCTCTTAGGCGATCAGTAAGTATAGACCATAAGCTAATATTTCCTTAAAATAAAATACATTTATTCATTGAAAATCAAAATATGAAATTGTCTCTTCATCTTAAATGGATAATAGTTATTTATTATACAAGTGACGAAAGTAGATCATTTTACAACTCGAGAGAAACGTTTACCCACACGAGCGAAGCGAGTGTGGTAATTTCACGAGAGTTCTAAATTCTACTTTCGTCACGAGTGTAATATTAATTTTTTTCTGTAATCGTGTAATACATGATCAGATCTAACCAGAATATGAACAAAATTAGGATGTTGTAAAGATTATGGTATGTTGTTGGTAGGTTATAAGCATGGTTGTGAAAGGTTATAAGCATAGTTATAAAACAACTAGTGATGATTGTGAAGTAGTGCAGTTATAAACAAGTGCAGGTTATAAACAAGGAAGGTAATTATTATTTTATTTAAATTTTAAAATATATTGATTATTTCCACCAATAATTCATTCACATTTCAATTTATTTTGTTAAAATAAATTCTTACATTGTTAAGAAACATTTAAAAGCATTTAATTTCCAACTTCAAATTATGTTTTAATTTATACTTATTACTAATTAAGAAGGCAATTCACTTTCTTCACTTGTGAAGAAAGTGATTACTTTCTTCACTCTATTGCAAAATGTTTCACTTTCTTCACTCATTTCAGTTTATTAATGTTACCATTATTCATCGATTACAGAAAAAATCATTTATATCAATGTTACATTAATGTAAGAGGATCAAATCAAGCTCATGACAGGTGAAGAAACGGGTGGGAAATATTATAAACATATAAAACAACACATATATCAAAAACTAAAATGAATCAAACAAGTTCGTTTAAGAGCGTCACTGTAATTAAGTATTATGGGAGATAGCAGGCTACTTAAAACCAGTGAATCTTTAAAGTTATAAAGGATCTGTAATGCTAATTTCCCTCGCAATATGTGTTTCATTAAAAGTTCCACGTGTCAGAAATTAAGTATGTTCGTCACTAAAATCGCTATTAGATATTTGGAATAAAAATATTCTATGAGTTAGGAACGAGTGGTCTAATGTGAAGATCATTTTCTCTGTGTTAGTGCTCTATTACATAAATGCGATAATGTTTTCTGGACATTTTGACTGTCAAGAATTCCCTCACAACCTTAACAATCTAGTCATCAAGGCTGCTTGAAATCATTAAACAGGCAATGAAAACTATGTAATCAATGCATTTTAAGCCACAAGTTCTAAATCTTGTTCATCAAATCTTCATTAGTAAATGATAGGTTATGCCAATACTAGGTATGAAGATTTTTTTTCTTCTCCCGCGATTTGTCTCAAAGAAGGCCCAAGTTTCTGAGCCCTAGTCTCTTCGGAATAATGAAACTTATTTTCGTTATTGAGTTTCGTGACTTTGTTCGTATTGTCCGCTTTGCTCAATATCCTTTTAGAGAATTCAGGGCGGAAGGAAGGGATGAAGCTGTTGATAGTGATTTGGGCCAGGGTTGTCTCTGACTACCTGCCTAACTGCCTCTAGTTTATACGATTTAGGATCAAATGAATGAAAGCATCAACAAAATACAACAAATTTCATGTTATTTGCAATAATTAATGCATTCCTATCCTAATCCACTGTCCTAAAGCTCTCGTGTCTAGACTTTCTGAAATGTTTTTCAAACTAAAACAAATTTATTGAAATGAATTGACTAAATCCTCTGTAAACACAGTGGATGATGTTTTAAATTAAAAAAAGAAAAAAAAGGAACTTTAAACGAACGCTTGTAATTTTTGTTTTTTTTTAATTCACCCTTTCATCTAGAGATTTTGTCGAGCACAATGAATTGCCAAATCCAACACAATTAAGCCGTTTTTTTTTTAGACTAACTGTCGAACTCTCATCAAATATTCATGATATAGCTTTAAAATGAATTCATCCTGATGAATATGCATGTACCTGTTAATTATTTAAACTAATTCCTCCTTTTTTCATACTCCCAACATCTAATCTAAACTCTTCACTTGCCAATAACAATTTTAATTTAAAAAAACTCAATAATGATGAAATATTAAAAGCAATGAACTGAATATTATATTTATTGCCTCTCCCTAGTAAATTGAGTTTAGATTTTAATAATTCTGCAAAATATTTAAATCACTTCAAAAATAGAGAAAAACTCACTCAGGGAATTTTGCTAATAGTAATACATCATGCAAAATTTTAATCTATGTGAATTGAAATATTTAAGAAAACAAGACATTTCTGTTAAAAGTTTAATAGGGGTAGTGAAATTTGTAATAATAATTTCCTGACTTCCATCTTACAAGCCCATTTTATTGCCTTCAATGGATTGGAATAATGTGAAGAAGAAAAAACATGTACATCTGACGAATTCAACATATACAGAATAATTGGCCAAGGTAGATTAATGAGGACTTGAATGAGTTGAATGAAGGAAGATCTGGTTCATTCACAAATATGCATGTATATAATAACATAACAAGTACAGCGGTTTAAATTCTAAAGTATTATTAAACATTAATAGAATTAAAAGTCTCTCCTTATTGTAAAATTGAAAATATCTATATTTTTGGTGGAAAAGTGAATCCCGAATTTTCTGATTATTCACTCTTGAAAAGCAATACCGTATGTCAAAGAATGTCATGACGATTATATATATATATATATATTTTATGTTCCCTCATATAGAGCTTTGTGGAGTCCATTACACAAATCGCCTTTGGGTACTCTCAAAAGAAGCTAAAGAGCTTTGAATGTAAGTTGACCGTAGCCCCACAAAAAGCTCTTAAGCAAGAAGGGAGGGTCACTGAGAATGACCAGGACTTAGCTTGGATTTTTTATTGCTTCTGTTTCCTTTTATCTTTACTCAAAACATATTCCCAAAGAATCTGTGGTGCACTTATTTTCTCTGAGCGGGTTACTGAGAATTTTTTTTTTTTTTTGAGTGGCTGAACTCAGTAAAAATCTAGCGAATAGAATCATTTTAAAAGTGCACTTGAGTGTGCCTTTTATGAAAAGGGTTCCTATATTTCATATCGCAAGAATCAGATTTGTGTAATTTATATTTGAAGCACATATTCAGAAGGCACTGAGATACAGAAGACTCAGATACATCATCCCATTGTTCAACCATAAGTATACATATACGTATGTGTATGTAATGTATATGCTTCGTAGACTCTAATGTGAGTAGATTGAGGGATGGAAAAGAGAAGTTTCATATCAGAGATTTGCTGGAGCAATTGCTATGAAAGGATCTTTTTAAAATGTTTAGTACGCAACTCCCTCGTTTATAAGTTGAACAAGCCGAAAAGAATGTAGAGGCTAAATGCGAGTCGGTGGTAAGTTCACGAAACACCTAGGAGATTTAAATATATATTTATATTATTATATTTATTTATTTGAAGAGCTCCGCAACTAGGCGATGTCGCTCAGTACCATTTATTTGAATTCTCTAAAAGTAAAATTTTAAAATAAAGAAAAATGTTTTCGAAATTATTAAAACATAGTATAAAATATATGTAAATACAATTAAGGAAATGTTAAAATAAAGCTATGTAAAACTTTAAATTTTGAGATAAATCCTGACATGAGGGTATGGAAGTCTAAGACACAAGATTAAAAATGTGTTATACAGAGACTTAAAACGCAGAGAAATGAGTAGGGTAGGTGAGTTTTAAAGTTTGTTGTAAATGTCTGTTGTCTTCAAGTGGTTCAAGAGTGTTTTTATTTGTGGGCTACCTTCTGTTAATAGTTCGTACAAGTCGTTGGGTAAGTTCAAATGTTCACGTAATCGGCAGTCAGTCAGGAGATGTTTAGTGGTCAGTACTGTGTTACAGTGAGTGCATGTAGGTCGATCTTTTCGGTTTATGAGCTATGAATGTGAAAGTAGTGAATGTCCGATTCTAAGTCTAGTCAACACCACTTGATCTCGTCTGGTTAGATTCCCCAGAGATTTTCCTCTGTTTGGGTTGTCTAGTATTTCTAGGAGTTTGTTGTCGGTTTGTAGCCAGTCGGTAGTCCAGTCATTGAGTACATCTGTTTTAATTACCCGTTTCATGTCTTGTGCAGTCAGTCTGTCAATGTCCACAGTTCTTTTTCTGGCTGCTAATTTAGCTTGTTTGTCGATGTCAGTACTTTTTTTTATGTCTTTATGTCCCGGTAGCCATATCATAATTATGTCATACTCGTGTAGACTGTGTAGATTTGTGTAATAAGTGGGTGTGAATTGTAAAGATTTCCTATGGAGATATTATATAAATATTATATTATTATATAAATTATATATTTAAAGGAGTAGTATTTTAAACAAATAAGCTCAGATAAAAAGAGAGGAACATGCCAAAGCTTCACAATAGATTTAATAAGGTCTTTTACTTAGGCATTCTTAATTGAAAATTTAATCCCTTTTAATTCTCAGCTTTCTCAAGCAAATGTTATTATTAAATGCCGTTTCGGATATTATCTCTTTTGAAACTAAACTTATTTTCTTTTCATTGAAAGGAGAAAGGCAATTCAATACCCAAAGGAATATTTAAGTAATCCCTTAATGAGATTTAATTGAATAGTAAAGTGGTGTTTAGAGGGGATATCGATTGGAAGACAATAGGCCTTTACAATTGGCGCTTCTACCTCTCTGGCGGAGTATCTGCCTTGACTTGATTATTCATCCAAGAGACTCCAAAGACAATCCAGATGTTAAATCTGAGGAAAAGGGCGGGGGTGGGGGAGGGGCTGTTAATGTTTGGAGTCGTGGAACCTAATGGGATCCCCGCTAGAGAGCTCTGGTGATGGATGACATGCATCAATCCTACCTCCATCCTTCTACCTCCATGCCATCCATATATCTTGTATTTACCTTCTGCATTCCCTGTCTCTCTCATCCATATTTCCCTCAGAAAACGAAAGCTATGTGACAATATCAATTTACAACAAAAAAGACTTATTACTGCTGTCCGTAACTTTTTCACTTTAAACAATGTATTAAAGTTTCCTTCGGGCGTTACAGAACCAGAAGGGCCAAAACCTATTCCATCATATTAGAACTGTGCTGTCGACATTTAGGATTCTACTACTAAATTGAAGGGCAATTCTAAATTCCATTGATTTAATGCTCACATTTCAATGCCCGAACCTAACAGGAAAAAATTCCGTCACGCAGGGGCTGCCTAAACTAAGCAGATTTCCTCATACGAGTGCCGAACAGTTACGGAAACAGTCGAACTAGCTTTCGGCGGAAACGAATAGTTACCATAGCTCGTCCGGTACACTTAATAAAAAAGCAAATATCTCGGTTAATATTCAAGATAAAGAATACATGTATTGAACACTATTTATAGTAACTTTAATTTGCCATAAGATTGGTTCTATACAATATTTCGATCCGACGCATAATAACGGAGATAGTTTGAATTTTCGAAAATGGCCCCTCTAACCCCCCCCCCCCTCCTACTGGTTCGATATCAGCCATTAACGAACTTAATCTTTCTTTTTGCATAAAAAGATTATATATAGAGTTTTGTAACGACCAAAAAAAAAGAGCGACCAAGAGAGATTTAACAGACATATATATATATATATATATATATATATATATATATATATATATATATATATATGTATATAATTTTGAACAGACCTCATTTTCGTCATCTACTAGGTAGGATCGATGGACATTTGAAGAAAAATGTCGAAAGTACAACCTCAATAGCTGATTTCCCTTAAGGGAAATCTGCTAAAACTCTGACCTTGAATCCCTTGAGTCTGACTCTGGTGTGGCTAAAGGCCTCAAACATTTATAATGCCAACCAATAAAAAATGAAAGATTAAATAATTGTAACACAATCACTAATTTCATTAATATATTAAAAATTCATTTGTGGCTAACCATTTCCAAAATTAACTTTAACTTAACTAACAGGAATTAAACATGTAAATATTTGATCCACATTTTCCATGTCGCCTCTATTTTGTTTTTTATACTGTATTGAGCTCCTCTCTAACCAAAAAAATAAAATAATACAATCAATAATAACAATTAACAAACCAACAATAGCTAGACTACTTAAAGAGTATTTAAAAAGAGAAATGTCCTAATAGCTAGATTCTTCAAAAATAATGAACTGACTGTTCCAATAATTCAAATGTGAATGATGTACTGAGTTATTAGTCCGACTAATAACTTCTCGATTTATATTTCAAACAGTGAGAATTTCACGCATTTGAAATATTTCAATGTTAACTTTCAATTAATTCCGTTTGTTTCCGTTTGATAAGTTATTGATCATTTTCAATAGGTAATTACAGATTCGATCCATCAATAATGCTATCTCAGTGATTGAAGTATATTTCCATATAAATAGTGGTTTATCTAGAATGAACGAATGTTCATAAAAAATTACTGCATCTAAACTCGATTAACTTCTCACTTCAGCCATCGCAATCAAATCAACTCAGTTTTTATTGAAGTACATAAACAACCACACAACTGTTTCCCTTTTAAAATTGTTTTTAGTTGGCGTTGATATCTATTTTCAATTCCAATCCTTTTATATAAATTGCATTATTCCTTTTTCCAAATAATGAGTATAAATAGAGTTAGAGAATATAAATTCACTGAGAAACAGTTTATTTAGACTTTTTGACGTATTGCTATTTTCTCTTATCAGTGTATATTTTTATTTATTTATTTTAGAGCGTTCGCAGCGAAGCAAAATTGCTCATAAAAAAAATAACAATGTATATAAACAAAATGCGAAACTGAAAATAGTAACAAGAAAAAAATAGACAATACAATCTAAGAACGCAGACAAATAACAAAACGCAACTAAATAACAGAACGGAACTTAATATAACTCAACTAAATAACAGAACCCAATCAAATAACAAAACTCAACTAAATAACAGAACGCAAACAAATAACAAAACGTAACTAAATAACAGAACGCAACCAAATAACAAAATGTAACCAAAGAGACAAAAAAACACAAATCAACAAATAAAAAAAATAAACAAAAACAAAACATTAAATTCAAAAACAAAATATCTTGTTAGGAAACTAGATAATTAAAAACTATAAAATTACGTAAACAGTTATATACTTTCAATGGTTAAAAACAAGACTAAAATGAAATAAATAAAAATTAGTATGAATAAAACGAACAGATTAAATTTTCTAATATCTAAAATATTTACAATCATATGCTCTCACTTTCTTTATGACACACACACACACACACACACACACACACACACACACAAACATACACATGCAATAAAACAGTTTATCTGGAGTTTAAAATATTAAATTTAAGAAGGATTAAAAAGGATTTTAAAATTTAATACTTCTAAATTTGTGAGTATATGTTAATGTTATGTATCAGTGTATATGTATTTTTCTATACATGCTCACCCACCTGTTATTATTTATAGGTTAGATTGTGTCTATGTTAGGATAGCGGTTGTTTTCGAAAATGAAATACATTATATATATACCTTTAAATGACTCAGAAGAATTCGTTGACAATCTACACAAGTCCTCTCTGACAAAATGTTTGGTAAAACTCTTTTCTTTTTCAAGTAATCAATACGACATTGAAGAATTCTTTGGTCTTTGTCAAAACCGTGGAAATATTTCATGAAAATATACGCTTTTCTTCTTAGGCTTTAAGAAAAAGGAAGCATATACGTATTAAAAGAAAGGCATTAAACCTTCATATTTCTTTGACTGGACCAAATGCTGAAAAACAAAAGAAGAGAAGGACAAAAAAGTATTATTGATTAGGCCAAGCCAGTTCCATTAAAGGCCTCAGACCAAAAAATATTTGATCATTTCTAAATGATTTCTTCTTTTGATAACCCAGGCTTGGAGGCTCTTTTGTTGTTATGTTATTCTCTTTTTAGTGGAGTTTTGTCTTCTTTTTTTTATAAGAATGCTCGTTTGTGAGTTCAACCTAATTATAAACTAGAAAAGTCCGTCACGCAGGGGCTGCGTAAACTAAGCAGATTTCCCACGGGAAGTTATACAATAGAGAAATCTTCTTGCGAGAGCTGAACAGTTACGGCAAAGGGCCGAACTAGCTTCTGGCGGGAAATTCAAAAATCCGTTATCGGCCCAAATTTAATAAACATGCAAATATCTCGGTTAATATTCAAGATAGGGAATAAATGTATATAACAATATTTATAGTACATTTAATTTGCAATAAGATTGATTCTGTACAATTTTGCGATCTGACCCATAGTAACGGAGGTATTTCGAATTTTCGAAAATCCTCCCCTCTATACCCCCCCTACCACTGGTCCGATTTCAGCCGTTAACGAACTTGATCTTTCTTTTTACATAAAACAACTAAATATCGAGTTTGGTAACGATCAAACAAAAATTGCGACCGCTAGAGCGGTAACAGACAAATATATATATATATATATATATATATATATATATATATATATATATATATATATATATATATATACAGTTTTGAACGGACCTCATTTTCGTCATCTACTAGGTAGGATCGATGGACATTTGAAGAAAAATGTCGAAAATTCCGTCATGAGTACAACCTCAATAGCTGATTTCCCTTAAGGGAAATCTGCTAATAAAATAAAATAATTACAGAAGTCTCACCTTGCGATGATCTAGAAGTTATGATGATCAGGATATTGATAGTAGTCATGCTAATTTGAATTCCGTTTACAAAAACACATACCATACAACTTTTCCAATACTATAAGCAATATCTGGATGTAAGAATGAATAAATATACTTAATTAAGTGATTCATGCCATTTTTACAATATAACCGAACAAATTACACATCATTCGATATTCACAACTACTCTAGTGTTAAAAACAAGACAACTTTTCAGAAAAAAAACCATACTGTCGGGCTGTGCCAAAATTCTTCTGGCGATGGAAGCAGTGGCTACTAAAGTACATGTATATGTTGTTTAGATGCTTATAAAATATAAAATAAAGTATATATTAATGTGATAATTAGACCCCACTGTTTAAATGCTTATTACCCTGTTCTTTCTCTACATTATACTTGCCATGGCCAGTTTAGTCTAAAACTCCTGGAACAATTCTTTTACCTCGGTTAAATATAAAGTATTTATGAACCTTTATCAAGTTAATGTTCATTTAAGAATGTACATTGCGATTGTGGCTGTAACGAAAAGAGATCCCCTCGTCATGTTAGTGTTTTCTTTGTTTAAATCATACCCAACCATAAAGTTTCACCCCTAGTGGAATCTCTTCAAACATAATTGAATACACAGCAGGTTCCTATCGAGTATCCATTTTATATATTTGTTAGTTCGAAAATCCAAATTAAACATTTTAAACCGTCCAAGAAAACTAAATTGGCTGGTGAAAATTGTTCTGTCTCAATTAATCCTAAGGGAGAGGAGGCTAGAATGAAACTGTTTGAATAGGAAGGGATAGAATTTCAATCTAGATATTCAAATACGAGCCCTCCGACTTTAGTTGAACCCCCAACTAAATAGCTTACGGACTAGAATTTCACTTTATTCTAGAAATTGTTTTCCGTTGCTCCTTTTCTTATAAGACTTTTGACATTTTTTCGCTCTACACTTTCATCAAAAGTATTCATACTATTCACTGATTCTATTTCTCTTAGTTAATTCATTCAAGTCCACCTGTTTTAATATTTCGTGACAAAAACAGCACGACCCTTGTCGTTTCTTGCCAAGGAAAATATTGCATTATTCTCAGAAGGCAATGGTTTCGCCAAACTATATTTTTTGCTGCTTCCATTTTCTTTACTTAATTCAATCAAGTCTGGCTTGGTTAAAGCAAACTGAGGATAATCCTCGAGGTATTATGTACCATCAGTTCACATCACCAGGTTTATCAAATTTGTGCTGTCCTTGGTAAATGTATTGGAACATAGCGTTGAGATCGAGCTGTACAATACACAAGGATTAAAGTGCAAAATTAGTAGATCAAGTATTCATAGCATTCATTGGGAACTTTGTGATCATTACTCTTTCCTAGTTCTAGCATGTTCATATACTTATGATGAATTCTAACAAAGAACCATAGATTCGACTCAGATAATACGCTAGATAGCTCAATGGAATCAAATGCGTGCATTCTCTGCAGAACTCTCCAGAAAAGCAAAGTTGGAAATTTTCCAAGGATTAATCAGACCAGGAGTTGTGTGTAGGCAAAGATTGAAGATAATATGGAATCAGAAAGTATACCATAGTAGACAGCATATTATGTAACCTGTTTACATGGTAGACCAGGTAGGGAAGGAGATGGGCCATTGGAAAAAGAGTTGGTAACCTGTACACATGGCAACTGACGAAGCGAACATTACAATAATTGTTGATTAAAGACATCTACATCAAATTGTCAATCGAAGGCTAGAAAAAATGCAAATAAACTGTGTTTCGTTGAGCAATTGTATTATTAATGACTGTTTGTCAAAATAAAAAATAATAATTTATATTTTTGTTTTGGACGAATTAAGTTAAAATTTGCATTTTAATATTAACTAATTATTTTTATCAACAATTCCTGTTTTCATTTTTTTAATTGTTATTCTATTTACTGGCTTTAGATATATTTAATAATAACAAATATTGTAGCTAAACCAATAGATAAAAAGGTTTCAATGCATTTGTTCTGTCCATTTACTTCCTACATGAGGGGAAGGGGTATCGAAAAATTAATAGAGCAAAAAAAACATTTTGGCAACACCCTGAAACATAGCCTGCTTGCTTTTCTGAGTTCAAAGCGATCATTTTTCATACTCAAGCCTCTCTTGGCGCCTGCGCTGTCCGCCATAGAAAGATCCCAGGTTCGGGTAGCACTGCATAATATAAATGGAAACATAGGGAAGTCCTATATGCATATGTAAGTCTGAGGAGCGAGGAAATATCCATCATGGAAACAAACTTTGTTGTGTAAAATTAAACTACAAACTAAAACATACAAACAACACCAGGTTAATCCCAGTTAGGTAATGTTTCTTCATTGACACCGAGGATTAATAACAGAGCAAAATAAATAAAAAAATGTGATATTAAAATCTGAAATTCAATAATTATTATGATTATTTACTAACGCCCACATTTGCAACTATGGCTAATTTTAACGTGTACAGGTTACCAACAGTAATTTATGTTAAATTAAACTTATACGGAATCCAGCAATACTAATTATCCCAACGGATTAAATAGGTAAGATTTTGAGCACATGGTAATGTCACATAAAACCTATATATAAAAATCGTCTGAACTGTGAAGGGGAACATGGTACAAAAAAAGTCGCAGGGGCTGCGTTAACCAAGCAGATTTCCCCGTAATTGCATTTATCTCATGACGTAAAAGTTCAATGAGAACAATATTCGTTATTTAGGCTTCAAATAAAGTGCTGCAAAATATAACAGCTTATTGTACATGAGTAGGAGTGGGGGCTTATTGAAAGCCGAAAACTAAAAAGAGCAAATATCTCGGTTAACATTAAAGATAATGAAAACGTGTGCATGGCAACAATTATAGATCTTTTAAATTGCAATAGGATTGGTTACACATTTTCGATCCGACTAATAGTAACGGAGATATTTTGAATTTTGAAAATTCCTTCGCTCTAACCCCCCCCCCCCACTGGTCCCATTTCAGCCCTTTGTAAAATTGTAATTTCACGATAACTTTTTGTTTCACATGGCATAGACACCATAACAGCATTTTGTTTCTTGGTGTAGTTTGTTACCTTTTCACGCATAAACGGCTGAACCGAATTTTATGAAACTTGGTATGTATATTACTACTAACCCAACTTAGACTTCAGGATGTGTTAATATTCTCTGAGACGAACAGGAGTAGGAGTTGTAAGGGAAGCCTGAAATTAAAACAAAAGTTGTTTATTTTGTTATTTAGAGTAACTGTTCTTTCATACATTTTTTCGGGAACAATGTATGAAGCAAGTAATTTGCGTAGAAATATTTATATGCTCATCAATTCCTTCCAATATGAACTACTAGGTACCTCACCTGAAAAATTAATTCCAATCTATGTTAATATTTTGATCTTAATAATTCAATGCTATGCATAAAGCACAGGAGACGGGAAATACGACAATTTGGAGGACAGTGAAGTCTTGCATAAAAAATTAATTTTATAATTAAAAAATTCACAGCATAGGTATAAACCCTAAACACTGGGAGGGGTAAATGTCAAAATATTGTGCAAAATAAAGCCTTGCCAAAAAAATACCATCACCATTCAGCCTCAAATGAATTCCCGGGCGAAGCCGGGTAACTAAGCTAGTATATATATATATATATATATATAATTTCATTTTCGTCATCTCCTGGGTAGGATCGATGGACATTTGAAGAATATTTTCAATATAGCGTATATGAGTACGACCTCAATGATTCGTGGTTCTTTTATTTCTTTTATGATGTTAAAGCTGCAAAGGTCTACTAAGGAGAGTTTAATTACAAATAATCTTTTCCAGTGAAGAAGTATCGCTTCTTTAAGCGACTAAGAAACGAAACCTGTAAGATTTCCATTACCAGAGCTCTTGCTTTTCCCCTTTCAAGCGTAAATTACTTCTTCGCGAAAATTAACATAAAACATTATCTCCCTTTAATTAAGGGAAGTGTAATTCTGGGAAGAGCCCCACACTCACCCCCCCCCCCTCGCCCCCACCATGAAAACGTTCTATCGACGTTGAGTAAATGACTCCTTAGAAAGGGATTTTCAAACTCCCTTCCAGAGAAATGTCTTTCAAATTAAAAGTAATGCATTATAATACAGACTAACTTGGATAACGCTACCACCACTTACTTTATTCAGGTTTATATTTCATATTAATTCTGAAGATGAACAAGATTTATGTTGTACTCGTTTCTTTAAAGGTGTCGCCCAGGTCGACGGGGGGATTCGAGCTCGATAGAAGACAATGTCAGGATGGCTGAAAGTATTTAAAAGCTTTCTGATAAATTAAATAGACAGCATTTAATTATTTTAAGTGAGATGTTATCCCACCGTCTCCGTATATTCTTCGAACTTTTATTCTTTATTTATTTTCATTTTTCATGCTAGAAAATATTTCGTTAATGGAGTAATTGTTTATCATTTAATTTGGAGTATTTGAAATATTCCTAATATGAAGAACATAAGTAATAGGTATAGAATAAATCAATTTCACGAATAGTGTATATGAAACTGACACACTCAAAACAGATATGCACAGACGAACACATACACTCAGATACACACATGCACATCTTTATATATATAATTCTACTGTGGGTGTGTATGTCACTGAACTCCTCCTAAACGACTGGACCGATTTGAATGATTTTTTTTGTATGCGTTTGGATGTCGGTTGGTTTAGATTTACAAATCAGCCCGACAAATGGAGCAGGGGTGGGGGTTATAAGGCAGGCCTAAAATTAAAAATAGCGATTTTTAGTTTCCTATTGGTTTTTCGGCAAATATGCACAGGATAAAAGTGTGTTTTTTTTTTGTTATTTAGAGTAACTTTTGTTATATTCACTTTTGTCGTATAACAAAGTATGAACGAGATATACACTAAAAAATTAAAGTGGGATCCAACAATTTAATTGGGCACTAACGATTGAACCGAACTTAACAAAACTCTATATGTAAATTAGCATTAATTCTTCCATGATTATAAGCTCTATTAAATTTGATAGATTCGAACTGGAGTGGGCGTTATACAAATTTCGCGATATTTCATTTTCTATTTGTTTTTAGGCAAACTTGGACATAACAAAAGTCCTTTTTATGTTATTAAAAGTAGCTTTTGTTTTAAATATTTTTTGTATACCAATGTGTGAAGCAAGTAATTTGCATAGAAATATTGATATCCTCAACAATTCTTACCAATATGATCATTATTGGTTATAATGAATTGTTATTAGAAAAATTAATGTTATTTCAAAATAAAGAATAATGAAATTATTATATTATTTGTTTTTCATTTCATACTTTGTTTAATATCCTAATCGCTTGAAATATCATGCAGGACAACGTCTGTCGGGTCTGCTAGTTTTATATAATTATTCTCACACTACGTTAGTCCTCTAAGCCTCAGCTGATAAAAAAAAATAATTGTACAAATAAAATGAAACATTTAAAAGTTTTGTTAATTTTGAATAAATGAATATATTTATTGCTGATCTGGTTGGAGGTGGATTCTTTAAATAAAAACCTTACATATTAGTTTGTGTATACAGCCTAGATAAGAGTAAAGATCCCATAAAAGTTTAAAGAGACGGTGTGGGGAGGGGGTTGAGTTATTAAAATAAGCCAGCAACTCAAGGAGTACAGTGACATTCTCATATCCAGTAACTCTTCCAAAGTTTTTAGATACTCTGCCTTAATACTCAGTTCCGTACCGCAATATCCATATTTCTTATAAAATACACTCTAAGGCCTAAATATAGTATAATGTCAAGAAAAATATGATTTAAAAATAAATACATGATGCCACTGTTTTTTATTTTGGTTATCTTCAAATATATCTTTAAATAACCCTTAGAGTACACACAACGATATCAGTATAATCGATTTAACAACTAAATATGTTTGAGATTTATCAAATTATCTATTTTGCAATAATAAAGTTTTAAAGATATATAAAAGTTCATAATAAAACAATTAAAATGATGCAAAAAATCATTAATAAGGAATTTTGTATACTTTCGCCATGTGAACCCCCATTCGCCATTAGCTACACTTTCTGAAAAAAAATAATATAAACCCATTATTATCCTTATTCTTTTTTATTTTTTTTGTTATTAGGTTCAAAAGGTTTATTTGTGCCTAGGTGGTCAATGGTCCAATTTCGTTCCTTTTCTTTGGTAGTCCCTCTTTTCAAAGATATCCCGTCCACTCGTGGTCTCTCCTTCAGCCTCGCCTATGATGGGTCTCTCCCATTTTTTTCTATCGCCGATCCTGTGACAATTGCCAAAAAACACAGCAATATCTTTTTAAAATCAATTTTATGTATAAATACTTATCTTGCTGGCTTGTGTGCCCATATGTTGAACTATGATTTATATTTTTTTATTCTCCTTAGCCGTTAGCCGTATGAAAAATCGGTTAGAAATAAAGTTGTTGTTAATAAAATTTCCTGACTTTTAAGTTACATACATTTTTGCGTCCGGTCCAGGGTGAGGAAGTTATCTTCAATTCTTTGGCATGGATTCCGTATAAACCCCTCCCACCTCTAGGGTCGAACTCGACCTTTTATATACGATTAAAATTCAATTAAATTAAGAATATGCAGGTGTTGCAACACATTAGACCGGAAGTATACGTGTTTGTGTGTGTGTGTGTGTGTGTGTGTGTGTGTGTGAGCGAGAGAGAGAGAGAGAGTAAGAGAGTGAGAGAGAGAACGAGAGAGAGAGAGAGAGAGAGAGAGAGAGAGAGAGAGAGAGGAAGAGAGAAAGTGAGATAGAGGGAAAGAGAGAGATTGAAAAAAGTGTATGTGTATTTGTGTTTGAGTGTGACTATATACACTATTCCTGAAATGGATATCTCCTACTCCTAACCATTTTTTTTTTGGGCGATTCATAAAAGAAGTAATTGAGTTACTCCTAATTAAACGACGAACAATTTCTTTATTAATGAAAAATGAAAATAAATAAGGAATAAGCTTTCGTAGAATATCCGTAGATGGCGAGACAGCGTCTCACTTAAAATAATTAAATGCCGGTTGTTCAATTTGTCAGAAAGCTTTTAAATGCTCCCAGTCAACCAAAATTTGTCTGCAGCCCGAGCTGAAACCCCTCGCCGACCTGAGTGACACCTTAAGGGAATAAATCCTGTTCATCTTTCGAATTAATATGAAAAATAAACCTCAATAAATTAACTAAGTGGTGGTTGCGTTTTCCAAGTTAGTCCGCATTATAATGCTGTCATATTTATTTATCAGTTGAGGCTGAGCGTTGCAGACATATTCTGAGGGTACGTCATTGACTTTGTTACCTTATTTACGGTAACAATATTTTATATTTCTCAAAACATGGACAAACCATGCCAGCCATCTATAAATGTGTTTGTAACTAACTGTCTTTATTTAAATTTTCTTTGGGAATCTAAATTCAAAAAGGTTCACTTGAAAATGAATTAAAGATATATTCCCTTAAATAATTTACTGCAAGTCAAAAAAAATGGTTCTATCGCACTAAGAGAATCCAACATACATCTCTGACAAAATGAAGTATAAGCTCATTCTCTGTAATGTAGAAAAGTATTGGAAATATCGTTTGTAAAATTTGTTAAAACTAACGTGTAATTATTTAAAAAGATAAAAAAGTGTGTGTGTTCGACTCGTTTGAAGAATCGAAAGAATTCTTAGCTATAAATGTAATCCAAACTTTAGAAAGTTCATCCTGAATTTTTTGTAGACATTTTCTGATCTACTATTCCATCCATAAGTAGATATGTGACTGTGTTTAAATGTAGAGATTAAGGTAATTTAATATAATTAATAACTATTTAATTAACTAAAAATAGAACATTTTGTCATGAAATTGACTCTTTCTGTGATATGCGAGTGGGGATAGTAATTATGCTTAGTGTTTTGTTCTATTTCACATGTCACATCTTCCGAGGTGAAAACTCCCGTAGTATTAATGTGTGTTGTAATTTCATGTTTTGACCAGAGTATTTAGTCATTAAAAATATTTATTTAATACCATTCACAATTTGATTTAATTCTACAACTTTGAACCTGCAACTTTTTTATATCACAAGTATGCAAATAGCTATATAGTTCTCCTGATTTTCGACCTCTTATGACAAGTACTTCTCAATTAACGTTGACTGTTAATCGTAATTAGAAGAAGGTCATTGATTTTGATCATGTTTTTTTTACCTTTTTCTTCCATGTAAATGGTGTTAACTTTTATATAGGTATTGGCTTAGATACATGAATATATAATATTTGCGAAAAGGTTTTGTTTTCAGATATCAGCGGAATTATCCTTTTTAACCCTCCCTGAACCAGACTTTTACCTATGAATGTGATTATCTCGTATAACTCAAAAAGGCTGAGCTTAAAATGTTGAAATCTTCATCATTGTAACATGTTCTATAGCAATATGATAAACACTAAATGTCTGATATAAATGTTATTTATCTCTAACAGAAAAATTAGCAAATATGTAATCTCCCCAAACTTTATACCCTCTTTCCCATTAAATGGTTTTGCTTGACTACAGATCAAAATCTAAAAAAAACTTAAAGTCCAATTATTAAGATTAACGGACATTCTGTGGAAAAGTATAACATTTCCAATGTCTGACCTAAATTTCAAATGTTATTTCTTATTTACCAACGTCCGATTTGTGCTACTGAGGCTAATTCGGGAGGGAGGTTGTCTACAGGTGACCTCAGAATTTTTGTTAAAGAGTTTGTCACTAAAGAAATTCACAGTTAAAAACGGAACTCACTAATCTAAGTTTTAAGTGAGTTTAAGACGCCTTAATTCACATGGCTAACCTGAGCCTCCTGAAATAACTGTAAATGTTATTTACATTTAAAAAGAAAGTATTAGTTGAAGTGAAATTTGATAACCATCTGACATCTGTTCATCATATCTATAGTGTCAGAGTTGGGCAGTAATTAAATACTTTTGTAATTAACTACTTTTTCAACTATTAAATACTAGTTATGTAATTGCAACTACGGTTACAAAAATGTAGTTGGTAACTGTAGTTGCATTTTCTTGGTTTCGCAATTACAGTAATTGTAGTTGGTATTCATAAATCCAACTACTAGTTGAAATAAAAAGTAGTTATAAAAATATTTACAATTATTAGTTATTGAGTAATAACTAAAACTACATATAGGTCAGCTGTGGTTTTTACGTTCCAAAGAGCGAATATATTTTGATTGCCTCTATATAAATATTTACACTCGTGGTGGTGATGAATGGATCATCTGAGACGAGCCAAGTCCATTTGGTGCACAGAATATGCCAGAATAGCTGAAGGTGGACGCTCATCACATTCTCTTGTTCCGGCAATCGCATCTTGCCACTCTCGTGCAGGACACTCCAGTCTATCTTCTATATCCGTCACCAGTCCTCGGCGACCGAAAGATTTTTGGAACAAATTACAATGAGGCAGTGAAAATGAGGACGAGAACTCCTTATTTTTTGGTGCAGAGCAATAGAGAGATTATTTTCTTTTGCCGCGATGGCTAAAGCCCCAAAATCGAATAGCCTGTCTTACTAAAATTCTGAGTTAAAAGTAATTTTAATGGCTAATTTGTTTAAATTTTAAAGTTTAAAATTTTTATTTAATTTCATTAAATAAAAATAAATATAAAAAGGAATTAACTTATTATTTTTGTTAGTTTTCATTTATTTGCATTAAAATTATTTTCAGTTATTATAATAATGTAGTATATGTAATATAATAAACTTTTGAAAATAAAGACATTTGGATGTAGTTATTTCATAACAGCCTCAACTACTTCAGTCAGTGCTTCAGTTCAGTTGTGGGTGTTAAAGTAACTACCCAATTAACTGTAGTTGCAACAACAACTACAGTTACAATTACTAACTGTAGTTGTTTTTGGAACTACTGATTTTCTCAACTACTAACTGTAGTTGTGAAATTTCAATTACTTTAGTTGAAAAATGTAGTTGCCCATTACAAATAACTAGTTACACTAGTAGTTGTAATTGTAACTACATTTCAACTAATGTAGTTATAACTTGTAATTGTAATTACGATTTTGCTCAACTCTGTATAGTGCCAATAGTGCATTTCGAGTTACAATTAGGTTTTGTGATGCTCTCATTGATGTTTAATTTAGAATTATACAGTTACCATTTTATTGAATATATTATTTTTCTTAACTGACACTGGACCACTTTGTTTTAACACACAAAATTGACAAAATTATAAAGGAAACAATGTTCAGAGATAACTGAAAAGTTGATGTAACTCCTGGAACAAGTTGGAGACATGGATAAGAGAGTGTTTTAGGAGAGTGTTGTCTAACCTGGAATGGATGTTCCAGCTGGTTGAAGAAGATGTAAAGCTGACCCAAGTCTAGCTCAGAGAGGATTTGTTGCTCAAGTTAAAAGCCTATTAAGATCCAGGGCTGCTTAAGCAGACTCAGTTTCAGAGCCCCTTTCTCACTAACCTAAGCAACTTCTAAACCAACTTCCTTCATCAAAATAGATTTTCATATACCGTTTCATGGAAAGAGGGAAAATAAAAAGGCCTGATACACTAACAAATTGTATTTCGAAATAGATAAAAGCAAATCTTAAGGGGGGAATATGTACATGGGACAAAACAAAAAAATATGAATATCATTGACAAGAGAATTTCTCAACAGTCGCCTAAGGCACTCATAAAACACAGAAGCGGCACTTACAGCAACACTTTTAACCACACCCTATAACCGGGTGATGGATGTCATCTGCAGCATTCATTATAGCAAACGACTAACTTTGTCCAATGTCAAATCAGCTGACAGTGGTTATATCAGTCAAATGTTTAATGAATAACTTAATGTTCAGATGGATCAAAATCAGAATTTGGATAGAACAATAAAAGTCCGTCACGCAGGGGCTGCGTTAACTAAGCAGATTTCCCACGTGAAGTTTTACAATAGAGAAATTTCACGAGTGCCGAGCAGTTAAGGAAACGGCCGAACTAGCTTTTGGCGGGATTGTAACCCAGCCGTTAGCCGCCCAGATTTAATAAAAATGCAAATATCTCGGTTAATATTCAAGATAGAGAATAAATGTATAAACAATATTTATAGTAAATGTAATTTGCAATAAGATTGATTCTGTACACTTTTTCGCTCCGACGTATAGTAACGGAGATATTTTGAATATTTGAAAATCCTCCCCTCTAAACTTCCCCTCCCACTGGTCCGATTTTCGCCGTTAACGAACACGATCTGTCTTTTTACAAAATAGTTTAAATATCGAGTTTGGTTATCATCAAACAAAAATTGCGACCGCTAGAGCGTTAACAGACAAATATATACATACACACACACACACACACACACACACACAAACAAATATATATATAAAATTTTGAACGGAAATCATTTTCGTCATTTCATAGGTAGGATCGATGAACATTTGAAGAAATTTTTCGAAAATCGCGTCATGAGTACGACCTCAATAGCTGATTTCCCTTAAGGGAAATCTGCTAAAAAGAATATATGTAATGCTAGGAAAAGTATGATTTTTAAGAACAATGATAGTTGAGTAATAGTAATACTTACAATGTTAAGTACAATGTCCTCTTAAATCTTACGACCCCAAGTACAAAGCGTATTCATTTAGTCTGTTGTTTAAAGGAGTACATATATCTACACCACTAGGAATTAACAAACTATAGCTATATATCATTGTATTCGGTGGTGGAGGAGGAAGACAATGTGTTTGTTATGAGAAAGGAAAAGGTAAGGTTTCGTGTATGGCAACCATTATACTGATGTTTCTTCAACTCATGCCTTCCTTGCACGCACCATTTGGCTCTACATTCTAAGCCTTTCTTACTGACATGTTGCTCTTCCCAGCAACCAAGTATTTATAAAACCGATATCAAATGTACATGTAATCAACTATTTTTAGCACTTTTCTCTTAAGGGAAATCAGCTATTGAGGTCGTACTCATGAGGCAATTTTCGAAACATTTCTTCAAATGTGTATTGATCCTTCACAGGAGATGAGGAAAATGAGGTCCGTTCAAATATATATATATATATATATATATATATATATATATATATATATATATATATGTGTGTTGTGTGTGTGTCTATTAACACTCTAGCGGTCGCAACTTTCATTTAATCGTCTCCAAACTCGATATTTATTGGTTTTATGTAAAAAGAAAGATCAAGTTCTTTAACAACTGAAATCGGACCAGTGGAAGGGTGGGTTTAGAGGGGGTAATTTCGAAAATTCGAAATATCTCCGTTACTATACGTCGGATTGAAAAATGGCATAGAACCAATATTATTGCAAATTAAATTTACTATATATATTGTTAAATACATTTATTCTCTATCCTGAATATTAACCGAGATACTTGCATTTTTATTAAGTGTAACGGACGACCTATGGTCGGTAATATTCGTTCCCGCCGAAAGCTAGTTTGGCCGTTTCCGTAACTCTTCCGCCACTCGTATGGAGATTTCTCTATTGTAAAACTTTACGTGGGAAATCTGCATAGTTTACGCAGCCCCTGCGTAATGTACTTTTCCATTTATGTGATATTCATTAACCTGATATTTTCTTCTTGTTGATTATTCTCATTATCTTTATGTGTTTGCACTATGCATTAGTATTTTTCCTGTTCTTAGTTTTACTTTTCACTTCTTTAATCAGTGCTCAATTTGTTCATATATTTTTTGTTCGATTTCTATATGTGATTTTCCTTGATCAATACAACCTCGATGCTGCATAATAAATAAAATGTACCTTTAATACTAACCATGCAGGAGTCATTGTGCCTCTATTCTTTGTTTAAAATAGCATAGTAAATTTATGTAGACGTCTTGGTTCCTCCCTTCCTTAGCTAATGTATCATATACAGCTTTAACAAAAATAAGCTGTATCCATGGTACCTCTCTTTCTTCGTTAACACTTCATACACACACACACATAACGTATAACGATATTATTGCAGGAAAAGTTAAAAATAGAATATTATACATGCATTTTAGCTTCAAAATAAGTAAAAAGATCCCTCTCATTTATTTATCATCATTCATAGTGGACACAATACATATAATTTGGTTTGAATGTAAAAGTGGGGCTGTGATATTCTTCTGGACAGGAAGGTTTTGCAAAATACTCGCTGCGCTCAAGAAGAACGGTTGTGATAATATTTGTTTTCCAAAATATTTGTACAATGTTAGACAAATATAAGGCCAGAAGCTGGGGAAAACGTATTCCATCTCAATTTCTCTGTCTCTCTCTTCCTCTGTCTCTCTCTTCCCTTCTCTTCTCTCTCGCTCTATATTCCATATCATTGCTGTATTTGTGTTACATATTTAATGATTTTCCTC
Organism: Riptortus pedestris; assembly: GCA_019009955.1. Taxonomy (NCBI): domain Eukaryota; kingdom Metazoa; phylum Arthropoda; class Insecta; order Hemiptera; family Alydidae; genus Riptortus; species Riptortus pedestris. The sequence goes on from CM032231.1 coordinate 43,121,403, forward strand.
GCATATGGAAAATATTCTCCAATGAAATACAAGATAAAGGAATTTCATGAGTTTTGTGTATTTTTCATGTTTTATCTGCATTTATTTATTATACGTGGTTTTAAAGAAATTCAAATGTAGCGGCAACTTTTATTTTTTATTTTTCATTGGAATTCGATTATTCTCTTTGTCAGATAATAAAAAATGAGGTAAATTAGTTTGATCTTTTTGTGATTTCTCGTACTGTTTTTAATGTAGAGCTGAGCTCATTCATCTAATGTGTAATCACCAATATCTGAAAGAACACACTACATATAAAAATGTAGCCATATCATCTGATGAAAATCCTTGTCAATAAAATGGCTCAATCACTGGTCCATGACTGGTCTCGGAAACTATAACTTGTTACTGTATATGATCACTTTCAATTATTTGTAAGTCTGTATGGACTTCACTTCACAGTCTGTCATTGAACAAGCCTTCGCTTTTGACACCCTTAGAAAAATTGTATAGCTTCATGAACTTTCTACTAATTACAGAGCAGTTTTTTCGAGATTCTCCATTGGGCATTATTAGTTTTTTTGGTGGCCCGCACACGGTTATTTTCTAAGCCAGGGTTTATTTTCATGAACATTTGCTGATCCAGTAAATCGAGCACCATTTTGCTCAACACATTTCTCAAACTCCACGGACATCTCTTCCGCACTTAAATATACATGGCTCCATTGCTGGAATCCATCCTTTTGAAATGGCCTATATTTGAAACGCATATCCCTGACCCAAAAAGAAACTGATTTATGCCGTGCGATATATTTGTTAACATGAGCAGCTGCCCACACCTAGCATAGTAAGAAATCTTAACACCTTCAGCCGGCTCCCCGATAGAGAACCCGAAGGAGTAATATCCAAGTCCAAGATCATCAAATTTCATTCTTTCTATCTCCTTTTGATGATGTACTGTAGATCCGTTTTTGTTTTTGTACAAGCAATATTGTGGTTCACGTTTTATGAAATTTATTTACTTCGACTAATGAAAATATGTAAAAAGTCCGTCACGCAGGGACTGCGTAAACTAAGCAGATTTCCCTCGTGATGTTTAACAAAACATCACAATAACACCGTCAATATTAAATGAATAAATACAAAAGGAATACAGACGGAAGTATCTGAAACGTAAATAGTAAACAGTTCTGCCAACTTCTTACCGGAAAGAAAAACAATTACTGTAATATATCTGAATATAACGTATTAATATGATTGGAAACTATTTACTATAACTAGCACTGTAATTTATAATGAATCAGAATAATTTTTATCTCAACCAATCAAATTTAAGTAGTCCAAACACTTAAGAAGGGAGGGGGGTCACCAGAACATATTTGCATGTATCTCGTATAATAAAGGTCTCTGGAAAGCAATATTTGGTATTTTCGAATGGTGTGGTTTATTACATAACCGAGTATTGTTTATGTAATGTGAGTAGAAGTGGGGGTTAGCTGAAGGCTGAAAACTAAAAAAATGCAAATATCTCGGTTAATATTCAAGAAAAAGAATAAATATATATAACAATTTTTATAGTACATACAATTTGCAATAAGATTGTTTCTATACAATTTTTCGTATTCTAACGGAGATATTACGAATTTTCGAAAAAACCCCCCTCTAAACCCTCCCCCTCCCACTGGTCTGATTTCAGCCATTAACGAACTTGATCTGTTTTTTTTTGCTTAAAACGTTTAAATATCGAGTTTGGTAACGATCAAACAAAAATTGCGACCCCTAGAGCGTTAATAGACCAATATATATATATATATATATATATATATATATATATATATATATATATAGAGATAGATAGATAGATAGAAAAATTTTGAAACTCGCGTCATGAGCACGACCTCAATAGTTGATTTCCCTTACGGGAAATCTGCTAAAACGAAATTATTCAAACAAGCTTCGTAATGATATTTCATGCATTCTATGGTCTGTACACTCACTGAATACCAATAATGCAGCCCAATGTATCACTAGTGCTTAGATATACCTAAATTTTGTATTACAATTCTAACCGTTATCCTCTGAAATTTCATTGATTGACCATTACTACATATGAACAAACAAAATTTTTACAGTCCTTGGCCGTTATGATTCATCTAGTTTAATACCAAAGTATATATCGTTTGTTCAAGCAGTTGTATTGTTGTATTGGGAAGGATTAGTTGGACTTGGGCCAAGGGTATCCAAATACAGAGAGTAATTTATACGAATATAAGGAAATATATTCCGGTTTACGCCAAAATAAATTTCCCAAGTAACTGTAATTTTTTTTAATAAATACAATTTTGACAGAAATAGAAAAACCTACAAAGAAAACATTTATTTTATCATAATAATTTACATTTAGCCAGACTTTGATCAATTGACTAATGATTTTCTTTTATTAAACTCAGTAAATGATATCACCCATGTTTTTCTCAAGCATTAGAAGGTTAAATGTAAACTTATAGTTCTGTATTGTTGTGTCGTATTTTCCTTTCCAAGTTTTTGCTAGTCAAAGGTTATAGTGTGATTCTATTGAAAGAGAAATTGAAATTTCCCACACTCGATACTGTATAAAAGATCCTTAAGAAGTGTGAAAATACAAGACAGGGCCATAACTTTTCCTTTATGTGTAGGTGGTTTTAGAATGTTTCGGGCCAAGTCCTCTATCATCCATTGTCCGAGTCTCTTATGGATGTCTAAGGATATCCACTTGTTGCTATGGAAGTACCCTTTTATCGGAAATATCTAGTTTTCCCTTGACTTAACAGAAACTTATTATAGAACTTATCGTTGTATCACTTTACCAAACCTTTCTTGAGCCTTATTCAAGCATATCAGTTGGATTTAATATGATTAGTAATATATATATATATATATATATATATATATATATATATAAAATTGTATCCTCTGTCTGTACATTGATTTTTTTCTCAAAATTACACAACACTTTTACGTTTCACATGTCATAGACACCATAACTGCATTTTGTTTCTTTCGTGTATGTTTAAACGGCTGAACCGAATTTTATAAAACATGGTATGTATATTACTACTGACTCAACTTAGACTTTAGGCTATATTAATATTCTCTGAGACGAACAGGAGTCGGGGTTATAAGGGAGGCCTGAAATTAAAAATAGCGATATTTCGTTTCCTATTGGTTTTTTGGCAATTATGCACATAACAAAACCTGTTTATTTTGTTATTTAGAGTAATGTTAGTCATATTCACTTTTGTTTTATAACAAAGTATAAACGAGATATACACTAAAAAGAAAAGCGGGAGCCGACAGTTTTATTGGGCTCTGATAATTGAACGAGACTTAACAAAACTCGGTATGGGAGTTAGCACTAACTCCTCCATAATAAACGGTTGTAGGGGAGGCCAGAAATTAAAAATAGTGATGTCTCGTTTTCGATTGGTTTTTCGTCTAATATGTACATGACAAAAGTTGTTTATTTAGTTATTTAGAGTAACTTTTATTATGTTCACTTTTGTCATATACCAAGTATAAACGAGATATACACTGAAAACTAAAACGATAGCCGACAATTTTATTTGGCACTAACGATTGAACGGAACTCAACAAAACTCGGCACGTGAATTAGCATTAATTCTTCCACGATTATAAGCTACATTATTTTTTTTTAGGTTCAAATGGGAGTGGGGGCTATAAGAGAAGCCAGAAATAAAAATTCGCGATATTTCATTTCCTGATCGTTTTTCAGTCACTATTCGTCTTTGTACCGTATCAAGGAAAAGAAAGTTTCATTCAAACGTAGTTTGGCGGGCACAATACTTTCTATGATTATGAATTATATAAGCTGACGTGTATCGATCGACCTACGCACCAACAAACATCTGAGACATTCATGTGTCAAAGTCCTTCATATGCTGTCTTGGGAATATTCTTTCCACGTTCGGGAATGTAATGCAGACTAATTTGAACTAAACTAGACATAGAAATAATTTAGAGGAGCAGTATGATATACAAAGTTCTCAATGAGCAGTATAAGATACAATAAGAGACGCAATGAAACAAATATCGCCGTTTATTTTCTCAAAAAACATTTTGAAATAAGGCTTCATATACATTTCATTTGGTGGCATTAGTAGCAAAAATGTGCGCATTATTTTTTGGAGCTTCTGCTTTTGGGAGAACATGTTTATAATCTCAATTTTGTGGGCCCGCGTCTCAGATTTTGAGTTTCCGTTCTACTTTCCATAATCGTGGCCATCAAAATGAATATTTATCCTGTAGAAGGGCTTTGAATTAATACTGGGCAAGGAAATTGAGAATTTATAGCCGATACCCAACCATCCTTTACTATCATCCAATAAACTTCGGCCAACCAACTACTGAGAGAAGAAATACATTAGTTTATTCCGGAGAGCGGAACTTAGCATGGCAGTTGGTCACCAATTTCGAATTTAATTGTACATTCAGTGAAAGATTCGAAAACATATCTATGACACAATACCTATTATGTCTAATACCCAACAACATTCAAAGTGGCCAACTTGTTTAATGAGCAGAAATTGTTAGACATTAAAGAGTATTTATTACCTTAAGTTTCTCCAATAGACTAGAATTCAATAATACACCACAACATTTGTCTGAAACACAAAAAATGTTTTTCCATCAACAACTTAACTAAAGAGCAAAGTCGCTCCACAATGTGATGATTATAACTGCATGGGGCATCATCATTGTATCATAATAATGGATTTGGGTGTAATAATAATAATAATAAAGTATGTTTATTTTGAAATTTTAAATAATTTACATGTTAAATATACACTTAAGTTATCATAATAATATATTTCCTTATACTATATATAACATACACATGGACTCATAAGTCCGTCTGTTGAGTTCGGCCATTATTTACTAAATTATTAATCAGCATGATTGATTACTGCTATATAGATAAACATAACATTAACATAATATTACAATATTCTAAATAAAACAAATAATCTTTTATAAGAATTCTATTTTTAAAAACAACAACAAAAAAAACTAATTATTAATATTTATTTACAAATAAAAAAAAATAAAGGAATAATAAATAGAAAAACTTATCCATATTATACTTAGCTACTAGTAACTTTCTATATCTCTGTGCAACACATAGATATTTATAAAGGGCCTGCCAATCTTTGCCATTCATAAACAAAATAAATTCATTTTGGCTAAATTTTGATGAGCCAAGGAACTGTTTCCTAAATTCACTAAGCACTGGGCATACTGCTATAAAATGATATGTATTTTCTAATGCATTCATATTACATAAGAAGCATATCCATAGGCCTTCAGTTCTACATGCTGAATAATTCAGATTTTACATTTCCCCCCTTGCTTTCATTATAAGGCTTGTGAAATGTAAACTATCATTGCTGTCCTAATAACTATTACTCTCTAAAATTACATTGAGATTCTTGTAATTAGAGTGAAACCTAGAATGATTTGCCTTTCCCAACATTTTTCAATATTGAAGGATTCGGGTGTATTTTCAATTAATGAAAAGTTAGTATCTTAAAGCTTCTATCAAGGAATAATATCTCCAACATTGATCATCTCCTCGACCGAAAACCTAAGGTGTCCATAGTCTTTACTGGGAGCAATTTCATTTACCCCGAGGCTCCTCCAGCTCAAAAAGGATGGGAGCTGAAAGAATTATTAGAAGTAATATTTACTCAGCTGGAGTGATAAGTGTTGGGAAGGTGAAATCGACAGTTAGAAGATAGTTATAGCTACTTGCGTCAGTATATTACTGGGAGGTTCTGAAGGAGCCGGGGGTAGGGTTCGAAGGAGATAGGGCGGTTTAGGGGAGAGACTGTTTGTTCGGAGCTAAGACAAATATTGGATGGAGTGTACACACTCATCCACCTCCTTTGGGATTACTCCCAGCAACCATAGGCTCGGGCCAACATCACCAATCAGCTGATAACCTTCCATAGCCACCAATTACACTCCATAATTATGTTACAGCCTTCATGATCTCTCTAATTTCATGTCTGTTAAGAATATTGATTAAGCCATTTTAATAAATTTAGCGTCGCTTTTTTTTTCTGCAACTGTTCTATTTCATGTAGTGAATTAATTGCAGAGAGAGAGAGAGAGCTAATTAGTTGTTATCTATATACGTAACTAATCTGTATCATATATTATTTCTCAAAAACATTTCACCCAGCCGACCAATACCAACAGAAGCAAAGGTTTATAAAAAGCACCTTGTATAATGAGCAGGCATCGTTAGGCATAGAGAATATTTATTACGTCGTTTCTATTGCTTTAAGGCGTATGATTCTCCAAAGGACTAAGGTTCATACTCAATAATACACCAACATTGTTCTGAAATACGAATAAAGTCCGTCCGCAGGGGCTGCGTAAACTAAGCAGATTCCCCACGTGTAGTTTTACAATAGAGAAACTTCGCGAGAGCCGAACAGTTACGAAAACGGCCAAACTAGCTCATGACGGGAAACTGACGCCCGACCGTTATCCGCCCTCATTTAATAACAATGCAAATATCTGAGTTAATATTCAAGATAGGGAATAAATGTATATAACAACATTTATAGAACATTACATTTGCAATATGATTGCTTCTACGCAATTTTTCCATCAGACTCATAATAACGGAGATATTTAGCATTTTCAAAATTCTCCCCCTCTAAACCCCCCCCTCCCCCTGGTCCGGTTTCAGCCGTTAACGAACTTGATATTTCTTTTTACATAAAACGACTAAATATCGAGATTGGTAACGATTATACAATTATTGCGACCGCTAGAGAGTTAACATATATATATATATATATATATATATATATATATATATATATATATATATACACACACACAGTTTTGAACGGACCTCATTTCCGTCATCTACTAGGTAGGATCAATGGACATTTGAAGTAAAATGTCGAAAACCGCGTCATGAGTACGACCACAATAGCTGATTTTCCTTGGGGGACGTTTTTCTATCAACAACTTAACCAAAGTGCAAAGTCGCTCAAAAATGTGATGATCATAATGCTCGTAAACGTGCAGAGTGCGTCATTCAATCACATTATCTTTCAACTATATTACTCTTTATTAATCAAGTAAGCAAGGTTAAAGCCCAATAATATAATATAATAATCCAGCGAACAGAAAAATCTGTCTCTGCGTAAAAGTAGGTTTCTCACGTATAATCGCATAACAGAGACGAATATTATTATTATTATTTATTAACGTCCACTTTTTGCAACTCAGGCTAATTGGGACGGGTTATCTACAGGTTACTACCCTTTTCTAGCCAGGGTGGGATTTTAGGATGTTATTTAATGAATTTCGTCACTAAATAATTTCCTTTGCCCAGGCAAGAATCGAACTCGCCACTCTAGGTTTGCCATGTGAGATAAAGGTCAACGCTTTAACTCGCATGGAATATGAAATTCGAAAGCACTTTCAACCGAAAACAATAACTTATATAAGAGGGCTAAGAATTTCGGACGAGCGGGAGTATGGTTACACTCAAATTAAAAAAATTATATCTGAACATTAACAGAAAAGTAAATTGATAGAAGTGTGTGTGTGAGTGTGGGAGGCGGGGTGTAGATTTTTTGTGTAGGTGAGTCTGTGCGTGAGTGTAAAATTATAAAATTAAAATTAAAGTTTTGCGTAAAAATAGTCCTTAATGTTAAAATTCAGCTCAGAATGATGGATGATTCAGAGAGGAATTTATTACAACTATTATTTGTCAAATCGTAAATATCTCCTTTGTATAGAAAAATGTTTTACCTCGAATCCTTGATAAAAATATAATTTTCTGGAATTGTTTTATACATTTGTTTGTTACTCGTTAATTTTAACATTTTGTTTGTGATTATAGTTTTGAGGCTTCAGAATGTTATAATTACGACATACTGTTTAGATTGGATGTTTGGAAAGTGGGAATTCAAGGTCAGTAGTGATAATCTTTATTATTGGATCACTGAAGTGGCGAAATGGCTAACGAGAGAATCGTGCTTTCCCTAACGCGCCACTAGAGTGATAGGTTTTTAATTATAATTGGCAATTATAGTTGACCCACCCACCCCTTTTGGCAAATTGTCAACGGTTAGATGAATAATATGCGTAGGCTTTGGCAATTTGGATCATCCATATCCAGGAATAAGCTAGTAACGATGGTGTTTGAATGGTGTAGCCATAGTTGGGGGCGGATATTTGGTGGTACGGTCAATGTAATTACTGCTCTATATGCTCGTGTCACTGCCAGATTAATAGCCCACTATGTAAATTCACTATCGATACTACCGGAACGCCCATTAATAATCGACCTTACACTGTATAATTTGGTAATATTGCCTCTAATCAACAAATAATCCTACAGCTATAGGATTATTAACTCATATTGTTTTATTGACTTAAGACTGCTCCTCAAAGGTAATTAAATTATTTTATATATCTGATTTACTTATGGGGCTTCTCATTTAACTAATATTAGGCTCATAAAAACGTTTCAGAAATAATAAAAGTCTAAGTGAAAATGTAATATTTTTATTAACGTCATACTGTAAAAAATAAATAAATAAATAAAAGATTAAGAACCGGTCTCAAATAATATTCGACAGCTTCACAATCAATGGAAATACAAAACGCGAGCCAAGTGTTACAAAGAATATAGAAAATAAATAAATAAAATACAAAATTCCATTGTATCAAAGTAATGTGTTTCCTGTACATTTTTATTCTGTGTGAAAGTTTATGAGAACTCGAGAGTATAAGAAAAGGGAAATTATATTTAGACAATTTATTAGAAGCAGTATAATTAGTGATATTTTGTATCAGTAAATAAGTCAACTGGTATACGATGTTAGTTATTCAGTCTACACTGCATATAGAAGAATATGAAACTTAATTATTTAATTTATTTAGTCAGCTTCATGTTTAAATGTGAATCATTCGTACAATCCTAAACTCTTTAGTAAAATAGAAAGTGATGGGAACCAAATACAAAATCTGGAAAATATAATTGCTATAAACATCATCGAAATCTTAAATGCTGTGTTCACATAAAAAAATGCATATATATATTACATATTAAAGACATTTCAGGATATTTTTAAAACTTATACTAAAAGACTGAAATCCTTTAGTATCAGTTTTTAAAAGATCCTGAAATGTCCTTAATATGCACTGTGGGTTTGGAAAGAAAGATTCGAGAAGCTTAAAGCTAAATTGACTTAAAGAGAGTTAAAGAATCAAAAGAATTTTATTATCTAAAATATTAACAAATAATAATTTACAATAGAAGTAAATACAATTTTTCAAGCTTATTGGCTTTTTTAAATATTCCACATTACTTGTATCTATTTTTATTCTAATATCTAAATGTATAAAAAGGGAAAAGAATACAAAAAAAAACCAAATAACTTAAAGACAGGGCAGACTGCAGAAAGAAAGAGAAAACAGTAAAAAATCATTCTTCCAAGGTTTTGACGTACTAAGAAAAAGATTAATTATTTAAGAATGGCCGATGCAACAGAAATATAAGACAAGCTAAGGAAACGGCCAGGGTCCCGAATATAATCTACATGGTAATTGATAACTAAAAATGGTGAGTATTGGAAGATGTGTAAGTTTACTGCCTCGTCCGAGTTGAAATTAAGGAATTATTTCGATTTTATTATATTTTGCCTCCTCTATAAATCCCCACTCTTCCGATAAAAACAATGCTTGAAATATGATGGTTTGTCGTGTACTGGCTTATTGCTAATGTGAATTTCATGAATGAATGTGGGTGTACACAGAAGGCTGAATATAAAAACAAATATATGCAGATCTCTTGGTTAATATTAGGGTTGTAGAACAAAGAAAAGGAAAGTTGTCAGGAATTAAATCTGCAATAAGTTTGATTGATACAATTTTCCCATCCGACTCATAATAACGGAGATATTTCTAATTTTTTGGATTCCTTCCTCTAAAATCCTCGCCAAATATGATCTTTTTTTGTACGTGGAACACATAAATATCAAGTAAAAATTACAGCCACTAGAGCGATAACATATAAATATATATAATAATTAGAATTTCAGTGAATTTTTTACATCAATGAGCAAACATCTTAAACTTTAGGGAACGTGCAAAAACTACTGCCAAGTAATTCGAAACAAGTATATATCTAGTAAAGTGAAATGAAATCAGGTCTCACTAGTAAAACGACACTCATGTCGTTCAACGCAGGTCAACACATATAATTTCTATTACTTTTAAATTTAAAATCCGTGCGCAAAAATAATTTAAACATACATTTTACAAGCAAACTCTGCTTTTATTTAAGCGTTATATTTCTTTTCAAACGCTTCAAGCTGAGTCGGTCCAATAGAGCTAAATTGAACTAACCGATAATTTGCCCAAATCAAAGTTGTAATTATTCCAATCGAGTAACCGGTTTCTGAAGTTGTGTGGATGAAGTTGAGTCAAACTAACTTTGCCAATGATTAATCTGACTCATGCGAGTTGGATGACGGCATGGTATAATCAACCGGGCTAACATTAGTTGGAACATGGAATTCTCTCGTCCCTCAAGTAGGCTTAATATTCCAATCGCCATGTTACACCTATTCATTGGGATTTTATATTGTGTCAAACTGAGCAAATTCCGCCAAAAATAATAAGTAATAAAAAATGTTAATATATAAATATACTTTATTTTTATTTTTATTTATTTTGGAGCGTAAAACATACAAAAATGACAGTAACAAGACAATACAAACTAAGAACGCAAACAAATAGCAAAACGCAACTAAATAACAGAACGCAACAAAATCACAAAACGCAACTAAATAAATCTCAACTAAATAACAGAACGCAATCAAATAACAAAACTCGACGAAAAACAACAAAAAACCGGAAACAACAAATAAAATAAATAAACAAAAACAAAACATTAAATTCAATAATAAAAAATCTTGTAAGGAAGCTAGAAAGTTAAAAACTATAAAGACTAATAAAATTTCCTAAACAATTATATACTTTCTATGGTTAAAATCAAAACTAAAATCAAATAAATAAAAATAAAATGATACAATAAAAATGAAAATAAATATGCTGCACCCGATATTTGAACTAAACTGCCATTCTGGTCCTATTGAAGATTACTGACTACAACAAGGGTATCATTGTGTATCAACTAATAAAAAATCTCATTGAATTATTGACATAGAGTTTATTCAAAAGTGTTTAACTTCCCAATGATATGTATAGAAACCACCTGAGAATAATTAGTGCTTTCCAAACTGGACTCTGAAGTCTTAAGACCAACGGAAATCTAACGGTGTTGAATTTATTGATCAAAACTGTAGTGTTAATACTGATGGGACACTTTGATCAAACGCTTAAAGATTTGAACGCAAGGACGTAGGAACCAAAAAGAGAAAAGTGGGAGGGTTGCTCTAGAAAAGGAAGACTCGAGAAGAGAAACAAAACTTTATGAAAGCTAAGAGGCTAAGAGCAGTGGGATATGTGACTAGAATTATGCAGCCAGCTGTGTATCATATAATAAAAGCAACTGTGGTTTGTTGCCGAAATAGTTTGACAGAGTAAGAAGTGTTTTCATATCTGTATCGACTGTTTTATGTGCAAAGTCGTACGTCCGCGTTTCGACTCATCTAGGATTTCGTAAATGTTCGAAGGACATTAATTTAAGAAGTAAACGTTCAAAATGTCCTTATCGTACGAAGTACCTTCGTAAAATATATTATTTGAGCATTTTTTACTCCCTTGTACTAAAGTAAAGAAAGTACTGCAATGGCGAAATTTTTCAGCTTTTAGATTTCTACGAAGATATCCATTTTGACGATTTCTGAACCCCTTATGACTATTTTCGACGTTACGTCGGTACTTACCGTAATTTCTTACTTGGCATAAATAAAAAATGATAGCCTTAGAACGTTGATATTGCATATTTGTTATTGATGTGACATCTACTTAGGCGTCTTCCCTTTCCATCGAAATCGACTGAGAAGTAGGAAAGCTTTAGAGGGGAGAGAAAATAAAAAAAATTAAATTTCTCCGTACCCATTGGATATACAACAAATTTGGACCAGTTTTACGTACCATAGAAAGACCTATAAATACTCTAGAACTTATGTGGGCAACAACTGGCCCACTGTAAAATTTTATCTGGTCCGCAAAAAATTTTGAAAAACCCAATTAAACAAAACTATTACATTACTTACTCCATATGAGGAAGATGGGGAGAGATTTTTGTGTTTGACAGTAGGTTTAAATCCGAACAGTTCTTTTCAATTATGAAAGTTAATAAATCAAATCATCATACAAGGCTGGCTGAAAATAATTTGGAAAATTCTTTACGTCTTTGTATCAGTGGAATTAATCCATCGATGGATCAGTTTCCCAAATTCAAGCTAAAATGTCATATAGATTTTGGTGTCACTATTTATTATTAATATCGTTATTTGTAATAATTCCAAATTTTATGATTTAATTATAATGTTGTGCCTTTTTTTTTTCATTTTGTTATTTTATTAAATTGTATTATAGTTACATTGTCGTATAATTTCATGTCTTATATCTATCGTTAAAAATTATAAACACTACTTTAAAATGCACAACTTTTAAACGCGGTATTTGCACACTAAAGTTTGTCCCACAACATGTCCAAGGCTGTCCATACCTGTTCTAAAATGTCACAGAAACGTTCTAAGAGATTTTTATATCCAAACCACCGGAACGGATATATCGTATGTCCTTTTCAAATGATTTTTTTTGTTTATTTAATTTAATTGAAACACAAAGAAGACATGGGGTACCCAACATCAATTTTTTTCTCCATTAACTCCCCAACAATACAGACGCATTCGACCTACGTCAAAAGGAGAAAATGAAATAGATAGACTGTATTATAAGTTGTAAGGGGGAAAAGGATGAATAAATTTAATTTGTGATAAACTGTTACAAAGTGTAAAAACAAAAGTTATGAAGATGGTAAAAGAAAGAGCCATTACTCCAGATTGAAGTTCACCATTACAAGTTAGCCGGGTTATATTGACCACTTGTTCAAGTAATTTACCCGCGATTCGGCTTTAATAGTTTTTCTCTTTTTCCTCCAACGCTCTCAAAGTTAATTGAAACTATTCCATCTTCCCTTTCTCTCGATCTAACAGGTTCGACTCACTTTACAATTCAGCCTCCTTCGGAGAACTAATATAAAGAGTGATTCTCTGCCTGTCCGCATAGAATTCCCCTTTGAGGATACTCCTTGATTTTATCCTCAATTGAGTAAAATGAAAAGGAAATTTATATTACCTCTCTCCTGGGAATATTTCCCTGTGAAAATATCTCAACCGTGGAACGCCACTTTTGTTTTTTATTGTCACAAATAAAACGTTTTACTGACGCCTCCTAGACGCAGTTACAGAACACTCTGACAACCACCCAGTGTGTGCTTCATTTCCTCATTGTTATCAATTTAAAATCGAACTAAAATCTTTTTTTTTGGAAGCGTTGCATAAAGATAAAATAAAAGATAAAATTTCAAAAAAATAGTTATTTATTATACAAGTGACGAAAGTAGATCATTTTACAACTCGAGTGAAACGTTTACCCACACGAGCGAAGCAAGTGTGGTAATTTCACGAGAGTTGTAAATTCTACTTTCGTCACGAGTGTAATATTAAATTTTTTCTGTAATCTTGTAATACATGATCAGATCTAACCAGAATATGAACAAAATTAGGATGTTGTGAAGATTATGGTATGTTGTTGGTAGGTTATAAGCATGGTTGTGAAAGGTTATAAGCTTAGTTATAAAACAACTAATGATGATTGTGAAGTAGTGCAGTTATAAACAAGTGCAGGTTATAAACAAGGAAGGTTATTATTATTATATTTAAATTTTAAAATTTATTGATTATTTCAACCAATAATTCATTCACATTTCAATTTATTTTGTTAAAATAAATTCTTACAATGTTAAGAAACATTTAAAAGCATTTAATTTCCAACTTCAAATTATTTTTTAATTTATACTTATTACTAATTAAGAAGGCAATTCACTTTCTTCACTCTATTGCAAAATGTTTCACTTTCTTCACTCATTTCAGTTTAGTAATGTTACCATTATTCAACGATTACAGAAAAAAAAAATAATGCAATAATATGTGAATAAATATTGGGGCTCACTCAATCTCACTTGGGAATAGCTTCAGTCGTGAGCTCAATTCACACCTGGCTATATGAATTTATTTAATGACAAACTCATTAAAAAAAGTCCTTAGTCCCATCCTGGCTAGAAATGGTTTCTAACCCGTCCCAATTTGTCTTCGTAGCATAAATCAGACATAAATAAATAGCAAATGTTAATACCATATGAATGTGGTATTTCAACTTTATTCGAGTTATTCTTACAGCGTCTTACAAACATGAGTAAATATGTATAGCGTGGATGGAAGTACTGTCAGGAAGTTGTCCAACAGAATAAAACCGTCCACCTTCCTCAGTTTTCAGCAGATTTCCCCTAATGGAAATCAGCTATTGAAGTCGTACTAATGACTCGATTTTCGAAAAATATCCTCAAATGTCCATCAACCCTTTCCAGGAGATGACGAAAAATAGGGCTGCTCAAAACTGTATACATATATATGTATTTGTCTGTTATCACTCTAGCGGTCGAAAAAAAAAAATATAAAATTCATTAATGTTAGAAATCGGAAGGGGAGGGTTTTGGGGTAAGTTCCAAAATTTGAAATATCTCCATTACAATAAGTCGGGTGGAAAAGTGTACATATCTATTCTATAGCAAATTAAATTACCTAAATGTGTTGTTAAGTTCGTTTTTTCAGTATCTTGATTATTAACCTACTTACTTGCATTTTAGCAGATTTTGCTTAAGGGAAATCATCTATTGAGATCGTACTCATTTTGGCAAAATTTCCTCAAATGTCCATCGATCCTACCCAGCAGAAAAAAAATTGTGACCGCTAGGGCGTTCATAGTTCATGAATTTCATAGTTTTCAGCCTTCAGCCCCACTTCTACTCATGTTAAACTAACAATACTCGATTATGTAATAAACCACATTATTTGAACCTTAATATCAAATGTTGTTTTCAAGAGACCTTTATTACAAGATATAACGTATGTGCAAATATGTTCTGGCGACACCCCCCCCCGTCTTAAGTTTTTGGACTACTTAAATTTGATTGATTGTGATAAAAATTGTTCCGATTCATTATAAATTACAGTACTAGATACAGTAAATAGTTTTCAATCAAATTAATATTCAAGATGGTGTTGTGTTACCAGTATGTAGATCTGTCTGCTTAGTTTACGCAGCCCCTGTGTGACGGACTTTTATTTAGTTTTCGGCCTTCAGTAAACACTCACTCCTACTCACGTCATATTAACAATAAGCTGTTATATTATATTTGAAGCCTAAATACCAAATATTGTCCTGCATGACCCACCTAAGCAATCATAAAATGAGAAATAACAAGTTTAAAGTGTTACTGAAATGTGCATTTACCTCTTTCACAACTGACTCTTCATTGTGAGACTACAGACTGAAACAACAAAACTAGCCGTTTGATCCAAGGTCTATAAACAGCTGGGAATATCAGCTGATGGATTGGAGCTTCTCTATACAGCCCTCTCTAGCTTGATTAGGGAAAAGCTGCCTCTTTAGGCTAATTGGAAGAATCGTTCTTTTAGCTAATGACCTCTTCAAGAGGAGCAAGAAGGTTCTCAGTCGTTTAGCATTTATAATTATACTCTAACTTATCAGGGCGTAGCGCATTTCCCTCATGAGTAATCAGATGTTGAGGTTATAACTATTAAGCATTTTTCAAAATTTCAGAAAATCCATCTATTGCATCATGGATATGACGAAAATTAGCTGAGACCAAAATTATTTATATAAAATAATGATTTTTATGCCATGAGTTCAGAAAATAAAATTTTCTTCATATAGGCATTTATTATATTACACACGTGTTCTGAGTATAATACATTCGTCTTTAAAGCTAAAATTGGTTAAAAACATTTTAGCATCTCTTTAAATGAACTATATAGAATAGTTGCCTCGCGCTTAATTGATTTCAAAACGTGCTAAACAGTTTTTAGAAGTTCGTTAATGGATGAAATCGGACCAGTGGGAGGGGGGTTTAGAGGGTGGATTATTGAAAATCTCCGTTATTATGCGTCGGATCGAAAACGTATATAGAATCAATCTTATTGCAAATTGAATATACTATAAATATTGTTCTTTACATTTATTCTCTATATATGAATATTAACCGAGATATTTGGATTTGTATTGTGTGTGTGGTCGGCAGAAGGAGAGCTAGTGCGGCCGTTTCCGTAACTATTCGTCCCTCGTGAATAGTTCTAGAGATACCTTCCTACTACTGTTGTTATTAGTAGGCAGATTTCTCTATTGTAAAACTTCACGTGGGAAATCTGCTTAGTTTACGCAGCCCCTGCATGACGGAATTTTCTACTTCGAGTAGCTTAGTCAGGAGAAATAAAGAATAGATCTTCAGATGAGATTGCCAGCATGTCATTCCAACACTTGGGAAATCTGGCAAGTTTGCGCCGCCCTGCCCTGCTTTGCTTCATTATCATTTGGCCCGGAGCCGTGACGTTCAATGGATTGATGGTCCTAGGAAAGGACTGAAGCCCAGGTGCTTTACGACTAGCCTGATACGGTCTAGCGAGCTGGTTAAAATCCCCTGATTAGCATAGATGTTAACTCATCCCGGTATTGGTTATGGATTGAGGTGTACTATTGATGGGAGGTGGGGTGACAGTGTATCCATCATATCGGCAACATCTCCTCCTGCCTCTCTGAATTAAAGCCCGTCTCATACCTCTACCTGCTTCTTCATCACTCATATTTATTCTCGATCCATCGATTCGAAATTGGAATGGCTAAGCAGGGTTTTGCCAAAAGCCCGAGAGAGATCTGAGTGGTAACTATACATATGAAAGAACAACCCCCGATTTGTGGGAAGTGTAACACAGTCTTGACTATCACCATATATTAATGGAATGTCATAAGTATACAGGTATTCGAAACGAATGCAATATTCCCAATGATATAGAAGTGGCACTTGGAAATGCCCCAAAGAGCTAGATGAATTGTTTAATTTTGTGGAAATTACGAATTTATACAATGAAATTTAAAGTACATGCTCCATCTTCAATGAAACAAACGAAAGAAACCATACCTACCTTTCAAGAGGACTCCGCATGGTGCTGCCCTCTATGTGTCAGTCCTGGGAACTACCTAGCTCCAGCTGTTAGAGAACAAAAGAAGTAGAAGAAAAAAGTCCGCCACGCAGGGGCTGCGTAAACTAAGCGTCCATACGAGAGCCAAACAGTTACGGGAAATGGCCGAACTAGCTTTTGGCGGGAAATTCAGTCATCCGTTATCGGCCCAGAATTAACAAAAATGCAAATATCTCGGTTAGTATTCAAGATAGAGAATAAATGTATAGAACAATATTTATAGTAAATGTAATTTGCAATAAGATTGGTTCCGTACACTTTTTCGCTCCGACGTATAGTAACGGAGATATTTTGAATATTCGAAAATCCCCCCTCTAAACCCCCCCTCCCACTGGTCCGATTTCAGCCATTAACGAACTTGATCTGTCGTTTTACATAAAACGGTTAAATATCGAGTTTGGTAACGGTCCTCATTTTCGTCATCTACTAGGTAGGATCGATGGGCATTTGAAAGAATTTCTCTAATGTATATATTCAATGTATATTATATGTATTATGTAGTAACACTTTCAATAGACCCATTTGTTTTATCACCATCTATCCACATTTATACAGTCCACCCTCATTAATGCCAGCACTTGCATAAACCCAAATAGTGAGAGGGTAATATTCATTTCCAAATGAATTACCCCATCGCATTATACACTACAAGTTTTATGTATCCTCGTTTATATTGTTAAAATGGAGATATGGATGATAACCTCCGTAATTTTTCGCCCTAAAACCCTGTGAAGCAAACACACAGATCTCTCACTCGCTGGATGATACACTGATTATCCCATGTAATATCTTTTTCTATGAAATAAACGTCCGTCACGCAGGGGCTGCGTAAACTAAGTAGATTTCCCACGTGAAGTTTTACAATAGAGAAATTTCGCGAGAGTTGAACGGCCACGGAAACAGCCGAACTAGCTTTTGACGGAAGCTCACGACTAGACCCGAATTTAGCCGATCTCATCTGGTCCGTTATTGCTCACACTTAGTAAAAATGCAAATATCTCGGTTAATATTTAAGCTAGAGAATAAATGTGTATTACAATATATATAGTAAATTTAATTGGCAATAAGATTGTTTCTAAACAATTTTTCGACGTATAGTAACGGAGATATTTCGAATTTTTGAAAATCCTCTCCTCTAACCCCCCCCCCCTTCCACTAGTTCAATTTCAGCCATTAACGAACTTGATCTTTATTTTTACATAAAACGTTTAAATATCGAGTTTGGTAACGATTAAGCAAAAATTGCGACCTCTAGAGCATTAACAGGCATATATATATTTTGAATGGACCTCATTTTCGTCATCTCTTGGGTAGGATCAATGGACATTTGAAGACATTTTTTTAAATTTCTCGCCATGATTCCCCGTAAGGGATATCTGCTAAAATCCGATGAGGAGAAGTCGAAGATTACTAAAGGCCACGAAACGAATGGAAGCTCGCTCGAGCCACGAGAAAATGTACAGAGCAACAACTGTTGAGCATTAATTATTTTTAGAATATAACGGAGATATTTTGAATTTTCAAATTCCCCCACCCCATTTCCTGCACCGATTACAGCCACTAATGAATATGACTTTGAAATAAAATATTACATGAAATCAACATTTTCCTGGGAAATAAATAATATATTAATTGATGGCACACAACGTATTTCATCTAATAAATATCTGTTAAAAAATATTTCGTATTCATACGTACGATATGGCGTTTCAGGATTGACTTCGTGTTAACGTACGATGACGAAAAGCGGAGGGTTCACTAACGGCAGGAAATCATTGAAAAAGAAATAATTCGGTTAAAATATGACATGGAGAAAGTTTATAGAACAATGTTTACAGAAATTTATATTTGCAATAAGATTAAATTAATAAAAGTATTTTTTCTGTAATCGTTGAATAATGGTAACATTACTAAACTGAAATGAGTGAAGAAAGTGAAACATTTTGCAATAGAGTGAAGAAAGTAATCACTTTCTTCACAAGTGAAGAAAGTGAATTGCCTTCTTAATTAGTAATAAGTATAAATTAAAAAATAATTTGAAGTTGGAAATTAAATGCTTTTAAATGTTTCTTAACATTGTAAGAATTTATTTTAACAAAATAAATTGAAATGTGAATGAATTATTGGTGTAAATAATCAATATATTTTAAAATTTAAATATAATAATAATTACCTTCCTTGTTTTTAACCTGTACTTGTTTATAACTGCACTACTTCACAATCATCACTAGTTGTTTTATAACTATGCTTATAACCTTTCACAATCATGCTTATAACCTACCAACAACATACCATAATCTTCACAACATCCTAATTTTGTTCATATTCTGGTTAGATCTGATCATGTATTACACGATTACAGAAAAAATTTAATATTACACTCGTTACGAAAGTAGAATTTACAACTCTCGTGAAATTACCACACTCGCTTCGCTCGTGTGGGTAAACATTTCACTCGAGTTGTAAAATGATCTACTTTCGTCACTTGCATAATAAATAACTATTATCCATTTAAGATGAAGAGACAATTTCATATTTTGATTTTCAATGAATAAATGTATTTTATTTTAAGGAAATATTAGCTTATGATCTATACTTACTGATCGCCTAAGAGGTGGGACTGTCACTACGTGGCAAGTAAATAATAACTATTTCGAAATTACTTTAATAAATAATTTCCCTTCATGAAAGGTAAAGGGAACAATAACTAGATAATTCATTCTGATCAGCTTCAGTTGCATAAGAAATTTCTAGAAAATACAAAATTATTATCACTTCTTTAATCATTGTCGTTTAAGTTCAGTAAACCTTGACTTCACGAAGTTATATAAAGCAAAATGGAATAAGGAAGTGCAAAGAGAAGTAATTAATAAACAATCCGATGCTATTGTGCATCCGACCAAGTTGTTTCCTCCTTTTTTTCTTTCTTTTAAATACCTCATTTGTAAACAGAAAGTTTCCTTTCAATGTATTTCATTATTCCTCCTCCAATGCCTTTCATTGATAAGAGAGTTTTATCATTTATTTATTAGATCATTGTTGGAAGCCGCAATACAAGTTTTTAATTATGAACTAATTAAGTCATTACTTTGTTTAGACGGCCAACAGTTAGACAGATTTATTACTTCCACTGAATTAAATTTCTTTGTTATGAATTTCTATTATAAATACAACGATGAAGTTATCTTACACTCGGAATTTCTGAAAATTCATTTAGTATCTTATAATTTGCTTCATCGTATTTATCTTAAATAAAATAAGACCATACTTATTGCTAATAGCTTTTATTATAAATCACGTATAAAAAATAAAATTTAATATGCAAGGATGATTTAGAAATAATATAATTAAAAAGAGCTCCAGCTTTTGTGAATTGTTCTTTCTTCATTATTTGTTTATTATTTATATATTCTACATACTTAAATGATAATAAACATAGTTGTAAATTTAACATTTTTCCTCTTTTTTTTTCGTCTTTGTGTTCGAATGCCATATTAAAATTTTGTGAGTATTATTAATACTATCAAATTGATTTGAAAATTAGTCCAGCTTATCATTGTACATAGTAGATTGGTTCAGCTAATACTTTTGTTATACCTATCGGTAGATGTCGTCATTAACGTTAGAATGTATTATTTTCAAATATTTATTATTATTCATTATTCCTCGTATTGTTTTAAACTTGTGTATATATATTATGCAATATAATTGTAACGAATCTGTACCATGCTCTTCGTCGTTTCATATGTCTATTATTGTAGACCAACTGTTCATCTGGTGAAGTCTTTCTTTTGATTAGTAATGTTCTCAGTGGCATAAATATTGACTGTGAACTAGTGTTTTTTTTCATTGATGATACCTCCATTGAATGTCATCTTTTTATATATTTCCTAATTTTCTTAATTGTGTTCCTGTGTAACAGTTTCATGATGTGTTAAATCTGTTGTCATGACAATTATCGTTCATGTCGTTGCAGAATTTGATTGTTCGGTCTAAAGGAACGTATTTGTTCATTATATCTCGTCTTAGTACTAAGTTACTATAATTTTTATATTTGCCTTTAATTTTATGTATACCGTTAGTTTCGTATACAATTTTGAATGATTTGTTGCTTCCTTCATTCTGCTTTAAGTTTGTGACCTTGGTTATTTCCAATCCAGCGTTGGTAAAATCTTGACAATGTTCTTATTTGTGTTGTCTGTGGTATATGTTTTGTTTCCGTTTTTGGGTGTAATTTTGTATATTGTATTATGTTCTTTTTCGAGAGCAGTTGTGTTTCAAACGCTGTACCTTGTAGCGAAATGCAGTTACCTTGTATTGTATAGGATGGTTTGATGTAGCGTGTGTTGCAGTATATGTGGTAATTAATTTCCTGTAAATTCTCAATTCCAGGATGTTTCTTTTTTACTAATCGCGAGACCTAGGACGTTTAAGTGTTTATTTGTTCCGTTTTCATTGTATATATTAGGCGTTCTCGATTTATATATTTTAAAATATCTTCTATTGGTGCAGTAATATGTTTTGTGTTCCTCTCTGAGTGTTGCATGAATTCATAGTATTTTAAGAACATTTGCATAAAGACATAAAAACTCTAACACTTATGTTTTCAATATATTATTCAAGATGTGCTTAACGCCGCAGAAACAACTGTGCATTAATAGTATGCAGCAGAAGATGGCTGAATCGTTAAATTTAATTATCAAAATTGTTATTAATTTACATAAATTTGTTTGAATATGACATAAAAGCGGTTAAATGAGATTTTACTTGCAATATTCGAGGGAGCCACTGGTTTATACAATAATTAGCTACGTCAGTATTGTTGTTTGCCAACCGTCCCAGAGCAGGTTTTCCTTGATGGCTGCCTCGCATAGCGTGGGCTTGACAAGGTTCTGAGAACATTAAGACCTCCAGCAAAAACCAGGAAGGCTCGACTGTTTTGCGGGTTCGGTATCATCAAAAGGGCTTAAAGTTCTTTACATAATCAACTAATGAGGAAGCCACCCTCGTCTAAACTATCAATCTCTCTCACTCTCTATCACTATCGGCATCTCAGCTGGTTCTTATCACTAGTACTCTAAACGTCTTTTTCATACAAAAGGAAATGATTTTTTTTCGGAGAATTTCCGTTTTCATTGATTTCTCTACAAATATTGCCTTAAATTCCACCTTTCTCGAGATATTCCTTAAAGTAAATTCAGTATTTAGGTTGTTCATATGTGATAAGACATTTCAAATTAACTCAAACACTGCCGAACAGTTAGGTAGGCTTCACAATAAGCCGTCTTGTTAAAAAAAAAAATAAATAAAATAAATTAAAATACCTCCCTTCTCTAGCTTAACGTCAATCTTTTATTTCCCCGAGTAATGTCTCCTTCATTAAGGGTCAGATGAAATAAATAAGACATATTTATGACTGAAATAAGACATTTTGTTATATGTTGGCCTATTGTCAATGTGGAGAAGATCAGGAAAGGGGAGGTTTACTTAAGTCTGAAAAACGTAAAATACAATTTCTTCAGATAATATTAGATTTTGAGAAAAGATATTTAGAACAGTCAGTAGTAGATAATACAATTTGAAACAATACTGTTTATTTAAATTTTTGGAGCCTACTCTTAGTATCAGATATATTTATAGATGTTTTATTTTATATATTCCTTACAACAGATGATCTGCTTATTTATTTGAAAGTGAAGCCACATTTAGTCAAAACAAAAACTTGATTTCTTCCTTAAAATGACTTATTTATTACATTACAATGAAGTTTGTATCAATGCGTTATATACTTTTTGATTTAAATTTTACTCTTTTAAAAATTTAAATTGTATAATTTGAAAAGGCCTATAACGGAATACATAATTAATGCATTGTATATATATATATATATATATATATATATATATATATATATATATATATATGTATATATACATGGATAAGTATTTTTGATCCATCTCCCATATTTTATACTAATTGTTTGTTTGTTTTTTAATTTATTTAAAAATAATATATACAGAATTAATAGACATTGTCTATATTGTGACCTTCTCAGTATAAAGATTGGCTAATCAACGCTTTTTAATCATTGACTTGTTTTTATACAACCAATATAGAGGTGTTTTAAAGAATGTAAAAAAAAAAATGTGTTAAGTATAACATTTAAAACAAATCAAACTATATGTAAATTTGAGTAGAACTCATTTTGATTATCTTCTGTGATAGATTGATATTTATCCTATAAAATAGCACCAAGCTAAAATTTCTAAACTACTAATAATAACTGAACTGTGGTTCCTAATAATTTAGGTATTGTGGAGACCTCGTTAATCATAAACTACGTAGAACCATTAGAAAAAAAATTATGAAACGTTCTATAGAGCATCTATAAAATTAGTCTATTACGATGAAATATGTGAATTCTATATATTAATAATGTGTAAATAAATGTAATAATACGTTTTTAGTTTTAGATTTGCATTACAGGCAATGTAAAATGTCTACTTTCTGTCTCTTCATATAATATCAGTCATTCATAAAAAAAAAAATCAAACTAAAATTATAGTAAAATCTTATTATTATTAATATTATTTATTAACGTCCACTTTTTGCAACTCAGACTAATTGGGACGGATTATCTACAGGTCACCACCCTTTTCTAGCCAAAGTGGGACTTAGGATTTTATTTAATGAATTTCGTCACTAAATATGTAAAATCTAAGAGATGAAATTTTAACCAGCTGTTATTTATTAATGAAAATATTCGATTTTTATGTATATAATTCACTTTCAAATGTGTTACAAACTCCTTAAGACCTCACCCCATTACATTACTAACAGACCCGCACATCAAAAGTAAGTTGCGAAATGAGTATAAATAACGTTGCTTAGATATATCAAGGGAATAATAACATTTCTTTATAGAAAAAGGAAGAGATATGGCAGCTGAGCTCTGAGAAGAACCCATTCCATCGTATTTAATGATTTGAAACTGGTCTCTTTGGCCAATATCGAAGAATGAAATGAGAGAAAGAGGGCTGAGAAATCCTCCCTTATGTTTATATTCCATGCATTTCCTAACATATGTCCTTTCCACCTTTTTCTATTCCCTTTGATATCCTGCAAACAGCTTCCGTTTTTCTTACAGACACTGAACTCTTTTTTGTTGGAAAATAAATATTTCACGGAGACTCAATTAAATATAACATGAATACACAAATTACGACTCAGATAAACCTATTTCAGAATTACCAAAACTGAACTTTGAATATCACATCCTGAGCAGAAGTGGTTTTAGTGAGGTTTTCCTTGAGCAGAGAATAAGAAACCATTTTCAGATTTCTTAATTTAATGTCAGAAATTTTGTGAAACACTCTTTTATGGAAGTCCCACATTGCTTGAACTTGGTGTACCGAAATGCTAAACATTGTCCAGCTGGGCAGAGCAAAACTGTTTTTACAGATCTGAAGTCACTTGCACAAACGGCAAAACAGTCGTGCTTACCGTTTTCAATATTTAATATGAAGTTTTTATTGAATTTTACTTTATGAGTACACCAAATAAAATTTTATAAAACAATTTTTCAAATATTTTTATTAATAATAATATATGATAGACCAGTGGTCGGCAAACTGCAACTCCAGAGCCACGTGTGGTTCATTTTCTCCTTAAGTGCGGCTCTGGCACAAATATCAACGGGAGGAGCATTAATATTTTGATTTAAAAAAAAAAAAAAAAAAAAATACTTGGTGAAAAAATACATCTTATTTTAATAAATTAAAATTTTTCTATGAACCGAAAACATGTATAGTTTTTTGTTAGAGTTTCAAGATAGATAGGTAATTAAAATTTTATATTGTTTTAAAAATACTTAACGAGGATTGAGAAGTCGTCTTATTGATGAAAACTTGGAATCATGCCTAAAATTAAAAACAACAACATATAAATCTGATACACAAATTTTCCAAGGAGATGGAAGCAAATTGTTGTTATTAATAAATATTTATTAAGTATGAAATTTGGTTTTTTTAGTGTACTACTTATTTAGTGTAATAAAAGTTTACTAAACAAGTAGATTTTGCTAACAATTTTTTTTGAAATTGTTGTAATGTTCATATTTATCTCTTTGGCTAAAAAGTTTGCCGACCACTGAGATAGAAAAGTAATTTTATATTTTATCAAATCAAATAATATTAAATCAATATATAAAAAAATAAAATTTCCTATTGCGTTATTTTCTTCTAAAAACATTACATATGTTTTTAAAAAAATATAATAGGAAATAGAACTATGCTCAAGGACTATTCCGCAGTAATAAATTATATTTTCTTCCATTTCATTGAATAATGTAAACAACTTGTGGTTCACTGCAAAAAGAAGACATCTATTGTCGAAGAATGTAGCATGCCATGAGTCTGTGTTGTGCTCAAAATTTACAGACTAATATTGAAGAATAGTGAGCACCCGCCTGTTAATTTTTAACGAGGAGAAAAATGGACCGAAGAAAGGCTCTAATGATAAAATATTGAACTGCATCGAGAGAGGTTTATATCTCACTCGAATCGGGGACTGCAATGCACCAGTCGGGGTTATACCACAAGCAATCCAACACCACCGTCATGTTCTCGCAGATGATTACATGGTTTAAATATTCAAAGGGTTGTTTGAAATAAAGAAGTCTAAGAGAGAAATGTTATGATTTCTGGCCATGATGGTTGGAGGAAACCGGTAAAAACCCGGTTCATGTGATTTAAGATATTTCTGTGGACCCTGAAGGGCTTGTGATACATCATAAAGAAAATGTATAAAAATTTCCCAAGGTCTTGTTCCTCCTATAATTCCTAAAATTAAGTTACTAGCATCTTAGTTAAAAGTGCTAAAGTTCGAGTAATTTGAACTATTTTATCCTAAATAATCGTAAATCCTGCTACTATTTAGACTAGAAAGCAATGTAAAACTTTTTAGCTTTTGAGGTCGTACTAATTAAGCGATTTTCAAAAATTGCCTCAAATATGCATCGATCCTACCCAGAAGATGACGACAATGACGCCCGTTCAAAACTTATAATATATACATATTTAAATAATTATAATAAAATATGTATGAAAGCTGTAGCTGTTCACAATTTTTTTTTATCGTTACCAAACTTGATATTTAAACGTTTTATGTATAACTAAAGATCGGGTTCGTTAATAGTTGAAATTTGATCCTTGGAAACGAGGGTGCAGAGGGGGTCTTATAGTTTAATGATTTTTGAATTTTGATACTCATAGGCTAATTATTTTATCTTGTCAATTTATTTACAAGGTTTTAGGTGTCCTTACTAGTTATTTTACTGTGTACACTATTTAGTCCAATCTATATCTAGGAACCCTGAAAATATCCCAACAAGAATGGGATGACTAGAAAATGTGAACTCCCCTAATTAATAGAGTCACCAATCTCACGGTTCATCTAAATGTTTTCATCTACTTGGTATTTTCATTCTACTTTAACTCCTAGACCGCTTTTCCTACTTGTGTAAACTCTACCACAGCATCTTCTGTGATATTTATTACCCCGAAAATTCTTAATATCACCGTTATTATGTGTTGGATATCAATACAAATATGTGCTGCACATGGGAAGCCTATTTTCTTAACGCAGCCCCTGCGTGAGGGGCTTTTTATAATTGTAGTTTTTTTTTTAAATTATCCCCTGTTACAACGAAACATCTGCTGTTGGACATATTTGAAATTCAATTTCAAATATCTAGACATTTTTACATGAGTAGAATATGAAATTGATATTAAAATATAATACAAATTTATATTAAAATATTTAAATTAAACATTCATTAGATGGAACCATAAGAATAATTCCATGTCTTTCAAATTTGCTAATTTAAAGCTCTTATTGCAAATGAAATATTTTGTAAACCCTGGAATAAAAGTAAGTCGGCATAAACTGAATAGTAATCCCCCCCCCCTTCTTTTGTTATAGAGTTACTAAAATTTGAGTGATTCAGATAAAAATTATTTTTGATTCGTTATAAATTAGATTATTAGATATAGTAAAGAGTTTTCAATAAATTAGATTTGTTATATTCAGATATATTTCAGTAATTGTTTTTCTTTCCGGTGAAGAATATTTCTATCTATCTATTCAGCTGTGAGAGATATGCTGGTCTGTCTGTTTACAATTCAGGCGTTTTAAGTTTGGGTGGTTATTAAAATTGATTGGAAGATTTTACATTGCCGTTTATATTTATTCACCTAATATTCAAGGTGGTGTTGAGTGTTACTAGTATGTAGATTTATTTCTAATGCGAAACTTCACGAAGAAAATCTGCTTAGTTTACAAAGCCCCTGCGTGACAGATTTTTTAAGTTCGAAGCTAGGCTGAGACTTTGACCCTACCAATGAGAAAAAAGTCCGTCACGCAGGGGCTGCGTAAACTAAGCAGATTTCCCACGTGAAGTTATACAATAGAGAAATCTGCTTAATAACAACTGTAGTAGTAAGAACCTATTCACGAGGGACGATAGTTATGGAAACGGCCGCCAGAGCTCTCGTCGGAAAATCCGAAAATCCGTTATTGGTGACACGCAGAATACAAATGCAAATATCTCGGTTAATATTCAAGATAAGGAATAAATCTATATAAAAATATTTATAGTAAATTTAATTTGCAATACGATTGATTCTGTACAATTTTGCGATCTGACGTAAAGTAACGGAGATATTTCGAATTTTCGAAAATCCTCCCCTCTAAACCCCCCCTCCCACTGGTCCGATTTCAGCCGTTAACGAACTTGATCTTTCTTTTTACATAAAACGCTTAAATATGAAGTTTGGTAACGATCAAACAAAAATTGCGACCGCTAGAGCGGTAACAGACAAATATATATATATATATATATATATATATATATATATATATATATATATATATATATATATATATATATATACATTTTTGAACGGACCTCATTTTCGTATCTACTATGTATGATCGATGGACATTTGAAGAAAAAAGTCGATAATTCCGTCATGAGTACAACCTCAATAGCTGATTTCCCTTAAGGGAAATCTGCTAAAAGTCCATCACGCAGGGTCTGCGTAAACTAAGTTTTACAATAGAGAAATCTGCCCAGTAGTAAAGAATCTCTAAACCAATTCACGAGGGACGAACAGTTACGTGAACAGCCGAACTAGCTTTTGGCAGAAAGTCCCGAACATAGCCGACTTCTGCCGACCACTCACACAATATAAATGCAAATATCTCGGCTAATATTCAAGATACAGAATAAATGTATAGAAAAATATTTATATTCAATTTAATTTTCAATAAGATTTATTTCATACAATTTTTCGATCCGGAGATATTTCGAAATTTCAAAAATCCCCCCTCTAAACCCCCCCTCTCTCTGTTCCGATTTCAGCCATTAACGAACTTGATCTTTCTTTATACATAAAACGATTAAATTCCGAGTTAGGTAACGATAAAACAAAATTGCGACTGCTAGGGCGTTGACAGACAAATATATATATATATATATATATATATATATATATATATATATAAAATGAATATTACTTACGCTGAATAGAACGTTGTAGCTAGTAGCCAAAGAATGGACGATGAAGGTTAAATTATATAAGGATTGTCGACTATGCCAATGTTTGGTTCCGTTTTCCAGTGGATAGAGAAAGTATTAAATTTCTAAAACACATTATACTGCATTGAAAATATTTTAATTAACGCTTGAGGGCATTAATAAAATGAGTAAAGTGAGAAAAAAAGGAGTTATTCCAAAGTTAGAACTTCCAAGAATAAGAGATTGAGAGAGGCAGGGGTAGGGTAGAGATAGAGTTAGAGAGAGAAAGAGAGAGAGTGTGAGAGAGAGAGAGCGTGATACTCTCTTCGAAAGAGAGATACCACATGTCCCGCGATTTCCAGCCCCTGCTCTAGTTTCTAAATGCTTCTGGTTAGGAAGAAAGTAGTTGAAACCTTTGCCTCAGGAAAGTCTGAGCCAACCCATTTTCTTCTGGTGACACTTTCCCTTTTACTTTCCAACTTGAATCATTGCGTCTCAACTTTTAAATTATTTAGGAGTTTGAAAAAGTCATCTACAATTCTCATGCTGCAACTGAGTATATATTTCGTTTTTTTCTTTCACCCTATAAATACTCTATGAACTAAACGAATCATTATAGTTTGACAATGCTATGTTTTTACAAAAATGCGGCTGATTATTATGTGGGAGGTTTATGCTCAGTAAAAATTAGAATAAAAACCATATCGAGGGAAAGCCCAACCGATAAGGAGTTTGTGATTACGACATATTAAGGGGAATTTAAAAATTTACGCATGATTTTGGCAGTAACAAGAAGTACCCCTTGCTGTGCTTCTTTTATAACTGTTGTTGGCAGAATCATGTTTTTGGTGCCTGCTTTTGTTGTTTTTAGCACGAGTCCATCTGAAATTACTATAATAGGCGTAACCATGGCAGATTTCAGTTTAAACACCTCTTTGAGCTCGATAGCCAATTCTTGATATTTTCTTAATTTTTCGGAATTGGATTTTCGAATATTCTCATCATTGGACACTGCAAAGTCAATAATATCAGCTGTCTTATTGATCTTGTCAATAATGAGCATATCCGGTTTGTTATGATCCACAGTATGGTCAGTTATCATCGCTTCGTCCCAGTACATCTTTATTATTATTATTAATCATATCGTTTTGGAATTTAATAGACGAATTTGTTCATCGTGCATTCTGTTAAGACCTTACCTGTAATATAAATTCAGGAGTCAGGACAAATAAAAAAAAAAATCATATTCATAAACCTATATGATAAAATACCATTAATTCAAAACTGTTTGTGTGTGAATAAATATGTAAACAGATAAATATTTAGATCCAGTTGAATTTGAGTGCAAATTGTCATTGAACGCTGTGTCATTGCTGTTTTGGTAGAGTTCCTATGGCTGGGAGTGCATTAAATGAAAATAATAATGAAGAAATGTCTCTGAAATGTTCATATCTCTAACTTATGTTAAAATTATTGTTGTTTTTTTTTTTCAAATCCACTTTTTGCCAATAAGATTCCTTGCTAATTGGGACTGGATAACTGCAGGTTGCTACTGTTTTTTAGCCAGAATGGGACTACGGATTTTATCTAATGAGTTCGCCATTGTATAAAATCCTATTAGCCAGGTGGGAATCGAACTCGCCACTCTAAGTGTATCATGTGATATTAAAGCCAACGCTTTAACTCACATGGCTAGCTTGAACCCCTAATGTACAAGTAAAATATCTGTAAAACTGTTCGTGATACATATTTAAAAGTTTGGTTTGATACGAATCTTAATGATTTAACAGTGAATATGGTATTATTTCTTAAGACAAATTAAGCATTGATGGCACGTTCACTAGTAATAAAACGTACGTCACGCAGGGCCTGCGTTAACGTAGCAGACTTCCCACGTGCGTCAAGTATTTTCGCTTTACCTCAAAACGTAAAGGCTCAATGAGATCAATATTTAAATTTTAGCCTTCAAATAAAGTGCTTTTGGTTAATATGACATGTGTAGGATTGGGGGCTTACTAATAGTTGGACTAAAAAAGAAAATGTAAATATATCAGTTAATAACCAAGATAGTGAAAAAATGTACATACAACATTTATAGAACATCAAGTTAATGAACTTGATTTTCATTTTTACATGTAACGGACCCTCATTTTCGTCATCTCCTGGGTAGGATCGATGGACAATTAAAGAAATTCTTCGAAAATCTCGTCGAGAGTAGAACCTCAATAGCTAATTCCCCTTAAGGGAAATCAGCTATTGAGTTTGTACTCATAACGCAATTTTCGAAAAATTTCTTCAAATGTCCATCGATCCTACCCAGGAGATGACGAAAATGAGGTCCCTTAAATTATATATATATATATATATATATATATATATATATATATATATATATATATATATATATATATTATCGGTTAAATATCGAGTTTCGTAATGATCAAACAAAAATTGCGACCGCTAGAGCGTTAACAGACAACTATATATATATATATATATATATATATATATATATATATACATTTGTCGCAATTTTTGTTTGATTGTTACGAAACTCGATATTTAACCGTTTTATGTAAAAAGACAGATCAAGTTCGTTAATGGCTGAAATCGGACCAAAGGGAGGAGGAGTTTAGATAGGGGATTTTCGAGAATTTAAAATATCTCCGTTATTATGAATCGGATCGAAACATTTTATAGAATTGTAAATTAAATTTACTATGCATATTGTTATATACATGTATTCTGTATCTTGAATATTAACAAAGATATTTGCATTTTTATGAAGTCTGTGGGACACGTGGTCGGGTATAGTTCGGATTAGGTCGGCCGTTTTCGTAACTGCTCGGCTCAGGTGGAAGCTTCTTCTAACCTTTCCTGTCGTTTCTAACCTTTTAGGAATTTATTTTAATTAACTGAAAGATTACCGTTTGTATTAAATCACGATGGTGTTGTGTTACCAGTATGCAGATTTCTCTATTGTAAACCTTCACATGGGAAATCTGCTTAGTTTTCGCAACACCTGCGTGACGGACTTTTATTGCTATTTTAAAACCAATTTTAATGAAGTTATCTTTCAAGGATATCATTCTATGTATAGAATTCGCAACGCTAAAGCAAGTATATTATCGATTGTAATCGTGGAAATCGGCTGAGGCAGTTGCCGGTCTCCTATGCCCGCTGGCCCGTATACTATATTAATGATGCATTCAAATATGATTCATTACGGCTGATGCGAGCACAGTGACCCTTGGATCTCCTAATTAATGACGGTATAATATCCAGCTAGCAGTGAGGGGCTGATCATTTTAAGCCCTTTGAAACGGGATCCCAGTGAAGAAGTCTCGCTTGCGTCGTATAACATTATTGCTGTGAACAGGTGATTGATCAAAAGGGAGAGAGCAAATATGCCGACAGGAGACCGGTCGTAGAGAGGAGCATAGTCAAACAGTGCGTGGTTCGCTTTAATCCATTAGCTAGCCTGCCTCTATTAGGGACAGTGCAAACAGGGACAACTCCGATATTGAGTCGACCTCATGGCTACTGGCGACCTATTCTGTGTCTCCTCTAGCTACAATTCTAGCCAAACCTCAATTAATACGTATAATTTGGAATCGGCACACACTAGCCTTTAGGGCAAATATGCATAACTCAACACTCAATACATCAAAAGTCTGTCACACAATGACTGCGTAAACAAAGAAGAATTCCCAGGTGAAGTTATCCAATAGATAAATATACGGGTAACATAACTCAACACATCAAAAGTCCGTCACACACTGACTGCATAAACTAAGAAGATTTCCCAGGTGAAGTTATCCAATAGATAAATATACGGGTAACATAACTCAACACATCAAAAGTCCGTCACACACTGACTGCGTAAACTAAGAAGAATTCCCAGGTGAAGTTATCCAATAGATAAATATACGGGTAAAACTCAACACATCAAAAGTCCGTCACATACTGACTGCGTAAACTAAGAAGATTTCCCAGGTGAAGTAATCCAATAGATAAATATACGGGTAACATAACTCAACACATCAAAAGACCGTCACACACTGACTGCGTAAACTAAGAAGATTTCCCAGGTGAAGTTTTATAATAGATAAATATATACATACCGGTAACACTAATCACCCAGAGGATATTAACGAATAAATATGGTAATGAGAAATCATTCAGATTCAGAAAACGTCTGGATTGTAAACATACACACCAGTCAACCTCTCACAGCTGAACAGATTGATAGAAACACTCTTCACCGAAAAGGAAAACTATTACTGAAAATATCTGAATATAATATATTAAATTCATTGAAAAATATTTACTGTATCTAATACTGTAATTTGTAATGAATCAGAATAATTTATATCTCACTGAAAGTTTAGTAATCCAGGAACATTAGAAGCGGATCACTAGAGCGTATTTGCATGTATCTCGTATAATAAAGGCCTCTTGAAAACAATGTGTGGGATTTAAGCTTCGATGGATGTGGTTTATTATATTAAAAAGTATTGTTTATGAGTAGAAATGGGAGTTTGCTTAAAACTAAATGAAAATACCTCGGTTAATATACGACATAAAAAATAAATGTATATAGCAATATTTACAGTACATTTAATTTTCAATAAGATTGTATCCATACGATTTCCCAATCTGACGTATAATCTTTAAGATCTGACGAATTTGTTCTTTAGTTTTACATAAATCGTTTAAATATCAAGTTTGGTAACGATTAAACAAAAACGTGCGGCAAAGATAGTATATATATATATATATATATCTTATATTTATATAATATATATATATATATTATATACAATTTTTTGCCTTAATCATTAAAGATTACTTGCTAACCATTCTAACATTTTAATTCCTGTTTCCATGGGCTCATTACTATGTTATAAATAATTTACGGGAATTGATCGTGACATTCCGTGCGAGTTTTAGAAGGCACCTGCGTGAAGGACAATATTTTCATCTAATCCTAGGCAGGATTGACGGGCATTTGAAGAAAAGTTTTCCAAATTACGCAACCTCAATTGCTGATATCCCTTAAGGGATAGTTACAGACCTATGTGTATGTATAGAGACTCAGAGATGCTTTGATCAGTAAATCCGCTGCAGAGAGTACAATGGATCATCAGAAATACCAACAAAGCAACAATAAAGGCTCATGGGTAAACATGCATAGTATGGAATATACTGGTGAATGTATCGGCGACAGAACGCTATCTTAATGTCTTCCAAAAATTAAGTTAGTAGTCTTGACAAGGTTTGAGATGTTACACTTGCTTAACATACAGATAAAAATACAGTGGCAATAAAATTAAATCAGTTTTATCCCTAAGTAAATGTCCAGTTTTACCCATTAAATTTCCATAAACTGCCTGTATATCAGAAAATATCTTAGGTACAGATTAAATATCACGTATATTTTTATTGGGATTTATCAAGCCCATTAGAGTTCAATCTAATTTTCAGCAGGTGGTGAATCAGGTTAATCAGAAACACTTTTTTTGTGCCTCCTTACAATTAATTAAATAAATTGTGAGGAGACCCAAAAAATTGTTTCGGATTAACCCACTATAGTTAATCTAAAAAGAAATTTCAGCTATGATGATGCATTCCTGGAGCACGACTCCTTTTTACCTTTCACATAGCCGTTTTTGCAGAACGCTTATAGCAGAAATGCGCGTTTTAAGTCGACTTAGATTACTCAACACTTAAGATCCGAGGTTGGTTTCGATGTTGGAGGTGGTATAAAGTGCAAATCTTTAAGTTTGAGTACTACAGGTACCAAGTCAAAGGGAATTAATGCAAAACTGTGTTCAGTGTTGAAGTTCGAGTTTGGATTACTCCTGTCATAAGCCAATTGCGTAGCAATTTGAATAAATAATTAGCGTCATTTAGTGAGCAATGCATAAAATCTGACCAGCAAAGCCGTGTTCCAGGCTCTGGTCCTTAATGGAACGTTAAGCCAATGGTTTATATTTTTTTTTTCAAATTTCAAGGACGTTGCTAAAACGACCAGTACGACACAAGATACAGTCCGGACACTCGTTTAGCTCCATTCCACAGCAGGCTATCCAATCATCCTAATCCAGAAGTCCTAGCCCTTTCTAGTACCACTCATCCTTATTCCCCTGGAACAATGGCCCAGAGATCTCCTTTAGAAGTAATGTGAAGTGATAGCAGTGGCTATTTTCTTCTCAAGAGTCATATTCCTCCTTAGCTCTCGACTTCCTTGCTATGAAGCTGCTGAAAGGGTGTGGCTTCTGTCGAGAGTGTTGGAGGACGATTGTATTGAACAGTATCACATTACCAAATGCATTTAACCCTCCGTCGGGCGCACCTCTGGACGAAACAAAATCGGGCGCACCCGGCCTGAGAGGCCGCTCACATATTTTAAGCCCCCACTACCCAACTAATTAATTTTAATTTAAAACGCTGGTAGGACAGACTTCGCTAGGACCTTTGGAAACCAAATATAATATTTATAACGTAAAATATTGTTTTTATTAGAATAGAATGAAGCTTATACTAAAACAAGTAAAATTGATCAGGCGCATTCGGCCTGAGAGGCCAGAGTTAGCACTTTTTTCTCAAGTTATCGACGAACTTCCATATAGAATAGCATTAATCTTAGTAAAAGGGACGATTGCAATAGATATATCTTGAAAAAAAATCATCTTCGAAATTAAGGAGCAATTGGGCGCAGTCGGCCTCACAAGCCACCTAGGGACCAGTCGGTCTGGATGAAGGATGGCAATAGACTAAAGTAGGGATTTCAAATCAGGAAATTACTGGGAATGGCCCCTCACAGGGGAAACAGAATGAGGCGTGGTATCAAAAAGTATGTTTTCCTGGCCTCTCAGGCTAGCTGCGCCCGGCGGAGTGTTAAATGCAGAATATAATTTTCAAAATAAAATAATTTGTGAACGACAGAAATTGTTTAGGTCTATAGACAGAATATCTGCTGAAGGTTAGAAGTTTAGTTTTTCTCCCAGTCACAGTAC
Organism: Riptortus pedestris; assembly: GCA_019009955.1. NCBI lineage: Eukaryota > Metazoa > Arthropoda > Insecta > Hemiptera > Alydidae > Riptortus > Riptortus pedestris. Next base: position 43,157,330 of record CM032231.1, read on the forward strand.
CACTGTTGATTGTGAGTACTTTGCTGATAAAAGAAGGCTTTAAAGTGGAGGTACTGATATTTTTTTTTCTCTCAGGGGCTCAGGTTGGCCGTGCGAGTTAAGGCGTTGGTCTTAATCTCGCGTGGTAGACCTAGATAGGCGGGTTCAATTCCCGCTCTGGGCAGTAGAAATTAATTTAGTGACGGACTGATTAAAAAAACTCCTTGGCCCACCCTGGCTAGAAAAGGGTGGTAGCCTGTGGATAACCCATCCCGCTTAGCCTAGTAGCATAAAGTTGACGTAAATAATAAACAAACTGATATTTTTCTTTGCATTTTGGGAGTTAAAGGCCAAATGTAAGAAGGGTCTTTTTCCATTTTCGTTCCAGACTTATTTATTTAACTAAATCCGTGTCTTAAGTACGTCAATAAGGTAAGGCACAGTTTGAGGCCTTTAGTTAGAGAGGAGAGGAAGTATAATGAAGTGATAAAGCCCGTACTGATTTAGTAGTGTGATATCATTGTCAGCCACTTAGAGACTGGTCGCCTTGCCCTCCTGGGGCTCTCCTAATAGCAACAGATGTTACTACATTCTCACCCGCTGCCTCTTTAATATCACTTTCAGCTTATATAGGTATGCTCTCCTGTTCCCTATTTGTACTCCATTAGCTAGCTCACTTCTAATTAGCCTCACACTTACTCCCAATTGGCTATTATATTACAGCAGCAAGTGAGTTAATCGCCGATTAAAACTCACTAAATACCAAATTTTTATTCGTTTTTTATATTGTAGGCACATACATCAAAGTTTTATTTTAGTTAGCTTATTCTCACATTCTCCATACACTGGACGATTTCTGGTCATTGCCTTTTGTTGGCAATTTCTTTCAGGATATCGGTCATCAACTTTTCTAGTGACCTTCTCCGGTTCACGTAAACGCGGGATTCCAAAAACCCCGTAGTAAAAAAACACAACTCATCCCTAATTGAGATGAGGCGCAGTTGAAAGCGTCCCCTGAAAACCACCATCTATGTTCTTAAAGTGTTTGCCATTACACGATCTTGTTGGAACCAAGTGTCTCCCAAAAGTACTAACATGTTTACTTACATACCGGTCCAAAATCACTGACTTAGACTTCAATTTCCTGAAATAACCAGAGACTGAAGGACTCCAATTCTTCGTCTAGTCGCATTTTCAGTTGGTCTGAACGTAGGGAACCACATAACAATGGATTTCTGGCCCGGGACAGGGGTCAACGGAGCGTAATTAAAGCGATTCCGAAAGGCACTCTGGGTTGCGAACCCTGAAAATCCGCTCGAAAATTAGGACTCAATGTCATACACGCTCATTATTCCTACGCATGATGGCAACTAAAGAGTCGGGACAAATTTATATTGCCCCGCGTCACTAACGAGACCACTAGCGCTTCCATATGACATCAGACAACTGAATGGCACGCATTTTAAAAAATGATGTTATGCTGCCGCACCCTGTATAAATGATAACTGTAATTAAAACTCCATAAATAAGCTGCTTGAATGTTGATATTTAATTCTGTTTTTTCTTGGTTAAGCTATGATCGAGTGAGAAGTCAAAAATAGAACCAGTCTTACATCCGTATATTATCTACGTTAGCTCCCATTATATAAATATGTACATTTTTTACAATTGTTATATTTTTTTATAAACTTCTGACCCACACACCCGCGTGTGCCCCCGCACAAACACACATATATATATACATGTATTCTATAAATATGAAACTGTATACTTCAATTTGGCTCAATATTTTTACGGCTTTGCAAAATATTACTACATTGTATTAATTGGGTATTATTGTAAATAAATACAGTCTTATAATGAGGAAAGATTTTTGTACTACCAAGTCTTGAATTAAATATATATACTGTGACCCAAGTATGCATTTTAGTGATTAAGATATTCCAGTCTTGGGAGCTACCAAAAATGTATAACACATTATTACTGTTTTTAAAAACAATGGTTTGCATTTAATATAATGTAGTTGTTTGCAACCCTTATGAAGAGAAAATATAATTCTCGATATATATATATATATATATATATATATATATATATATATCTTTTGAATGTGTTATCACTATCGATCGCTTAACCCCATCCACGGTGCTGGTAATTCAATGGCGTTACCAGGGGCAGTGGAAGGGTTGAAATTTGAGCATAAAGTCATAAGCATAAACGAACCTATGATTCTACAGATTGTAAGAGTAAATGATGTCCTAATCGTTAGATCTCAAATACAATGGAAAAGATTTTGTGGAGTCTGATCAAAAGTTCAAACAAGAAATTAGATCATATATATATATATATATATATATATATATATATATATATATATATTGCTGTTTTTAAGGCTGTTAGTTTTTTGGTTGGTTAGGAAGAAATTTCTAAAGAACAGTTCAAGGTAAAATATTTATACTTACGACATCGTAAACCCATTAAAATTCTCTTTATGATCAAGTCTAGTTTGTCTTTAGTAAGCCATCACAAAGTCACATAAAACTGGCTAAGTTATGCAAATTTCTTTCCACAATATCGGTGATGATTGAATGTTCTTTTTCAGCACCTAAACATTTACGAAAGGTGGCTGTGACGTCATTGAGGCATTTATTGAAAAGATTGGATAAATCTAACTTTTAGTATTAGTCCCGGATCGGTATTGAAGATAGAATCTCTTTATCCCTACCCCGAGTTTACATTTTGAAATAGAAACCCTTAGATTTTTATCTGTACGGATGAGGTAGAAAATTAGTTTCTAGATCAACAACCTGGAGGTTATGCCATTTGACAGACCTTACATCTCTCATGATGGAACGTATACTCAAAAAGCACTCAACTTCTAACTGAATGATGAGAAATCGTTTCAGGGCTTTAGTACTTTAGATTAGATTATATATCATTATAAGCTAACCCTCCGAATGTTCCTCGAGGTCTTATTATGTACTTAGAATTGCTAAAGTTAAGACCCCCCGAAAAGTAACTTGGCTTTGAATAAATAATTTCTTAGACATAATTTCTTGACGGACCAAGAACAAAACTCAACAAGTATATTACTTTACAAAACGGAACTTGGCCGACGGACAAACCGAAACTTTTACTCACATTCAACAAGGGATTGAATGCATTTATTCAACAACTGGACACCATTTTGTAGATCTACACCTACTGTTATACACATATGTAATGTTTATATATGTTTTATTTCATTTATTTTTTTAATTATTTATTCTTATTGTTTTATAATGTTTATAATTATTATATTAGAAATAATATAATTTAATTACTGAATTGTGTGTAGTATTCCAAGGATGGAGCACAGAACATTTAAATAAATTCCCACGTTAGAGTGATACTCTGCGTGAAAAAAAAGGAATGAGGTTATTAATAAACTAATAAAAAAATATTCGAGTTGTTAATATAAGGCCAACATTTTTTTGTGAGGTTATTGGATGTGAGAATATCCAGAAATCAGTTTTCGACATTTTTTTTAAATTTAATAGTTTTGGTAAATATAAGAAGTAAATGCATTTGGTTAAAAGCTCTATAAGAGACGAAAACCCCACTAAAAAGTCGAATAATGTCATATTGAGGAAACATTGAGGAGTAGATCTAAACTGTTATTAAATCCTTCAAAAATGCTGCCTTCCTTTTCCTCCTTTCAATATTGAGGGTTTTTAATATTAAAGGAGAAAATATGCCACATCTCCTTCTTCCTTTATTTTCACAAAATTCTGAATATTTACATTTACACCGAAATTGATTTCCTTAAAAGCATCCCTTGAAATTTATGGCTCGTGTACTGGAGATCAATGTTATATTATTTAGGCGTGTCTCTTCACTCAGAAAATATAAAAGAGACTAATTTGCACACCTCATCATTTCTTCGTACTTCTAACAAAATATTTTGCTGCGCCTATTATTAAATTTGATAGTGATATCTGTGTTTCAATGCATCGAATCAAACAATGTCAAAGGGCATACACAATATATGTTTTTCTTTTGAGTTAAACAAAAACTTTCTAGTGTAAACCTTCTATATCTCATATTGCTAAGGAGAAATTCGGATTTTTTTTTTCGATTCGGACAAAAAGGGGAGGCGCTAAACTAGATGTCACAACAAGCTTAAATATGAAAATTCAACATTCTAAATCTAGTCTGTCGTAACAATTAACTACACTGTGAATATAGCAGCAGTATATCATTTCTTATAGTAAACTCAAGTTAATATAATAATAAATATAAGTTAATAATAAAATAAAAAGTTAATGAAAATCCATGAAAAAATACGTTTTATAGAAGAAATTATTTGTTAATGGATGAGTTATAAATCATTTATATCTTAAAAAGGTCATGAACCATTTTTGCACATGGGCTCTCAAAATGACAAAGGAAAACCAAGACAATCAGATCTAGAAATGTGGTACTTCTCAAAATTTGAATAATGTATCTTTCAGAATTTAAGTAATGTGGCATCTATCAGAAATGAAATACGTAATGTGGTACCTTAGAGAATGTGATACCAATTTGAGATAAAATTATGTGGTATATTTCAGAATTAAAAGAATGTGGTATCTTTCAAAATTTAAATAATGAGATGTCTAGCAGAAATTAAACAATGTGATGCCTATTAGAGATTAAATTATGTGGTATCTTTCAGAATTTAGATAATGTGATGTCTATCAGAAATTAAATAATGTGGTATCTTTCATAATTTAAATAATGTAGTGTCTTTCAGAATTTAAAAATGTGGTATCTATCAGAAATTAAATAATGTGGTATCTTTCAAAATTTAAATAGTGAGGTATCTATCAGAATTTAAATAGTTTGGTATCATTCATAATGTACACAATCCGAAATTATTCAGAAAGTAAATAAGCATCTTCAAACATTTTGAATATTCAACAATCGAACATTCTGCAAATGAGGAGGAAATGAAAATTTAGCCGAGGTAGGGGGGGAGGGCGCTGCAGAGCCCATGGTAGTGGGGGTTTGCTGGTAATAGGACGGGGGGAGGGGGCAGAGTTTTACTAAGTTCTGAATTCAATCATTATCCTCCTGTCGGTGCCGCCGCAGCAACTGGCGAGCAACTTAAATGGTGGAGAGTTTTGGTTTTGTGTTGTGCAGGTAATTAGTTTCTCGATGAGTCTCTCTCTCTCTCTCTCTCTCTCTCTCTCTCTCTCTCTCTCTCTCTCTCTCTCTCTCTCTCTCTCTCTCTCTCTCTCTCTCTCTCTCTCTCTCTCTCTCTCTCTCTCTCTCTCTCTCTCTCTCACTCCCCTCTCTCTTCCACCATTTCGGAGAAAGGACTAAAACTTCCTTACAAGCAGGGTCTCTCTTTTCCAAGGCTGCATAGGGACTAAGGGAAGAGGAACAAGATTCTGGGGCCTTTCTGAAAATACTTCTCATCCCCTGGGGTACTTTAGGGGTTGAAACTGGACTGTTAGTGGTCACCCCTTAGCAGTTTTAGTATCAACTTGCTCTACATCCGGAACAGTTTGACTCCGTATCAAGATGGCGAAATGTTCTCAGCAAGGCCCTCCCAACTTTCGTATCTCCCCATCCCTTTTATATCACTTTCTCCCTTTATTCCATTTAGGAGACTCTGGGTTCCTTCGGCAGGAACAACTATGCCACGCCTTATCATGGGGTTATTTCTATACAAATGTTGGGAAAAACAAAATTTTTAAAAACTCTTACACTGCAAAATTATTTTTCTAATCAAAATATAGATATAATGAATAAATCCTATGAATATTGTTTGAGAAACAAAACATGAAAATGTTTTGCAAAATAAGTGAAACGCACAACCATAAAACAAGATCTTTGATAAAATCGGTTCTTTCCAGTTTAAAACTTGTTAGTGTATAAAACCTATTAAAAAATAGTCTGTGTTAAATATAAATTAAAGAACTTCATGTCTAAAGGATGTTTTTATATATTAGATTAACACTATAAAAATTGTTTAATTATTAAATAAAACTCCCAATTAGCCTAAGTTGCAAAAAGTGGACGTTAATAAATTATAATAAAAATAATAAATAAAACTACAAATATCAAAAATAATGTGTGATCTGTTACTTTGCCTCTTTAAGTTGGGGTAAGTTTCTTATCATTTATATAGCTGTCACCCTTTAAAAAAAAGTCCGTCTGCGTAAACTAAGCAGATTTCCCACGTAAAGTTATAGAATGAGAAACCTCCATACGAGTGCCCAACAGTTACGGAAACGGCCAAACTAGCTTTTGGCGGGAAACTCACTCCCGCCCGTTACTCGCCCACATTTAATAAAAATGTAAATATCTCGGTTAATATTCAAGATAGAAAATAAATGTATATAACAATATTTATAGTAAATTTAATTTGTAATAAACATAATTCTATACGATTTTTCGATCCGACGTATACTAACGGAGATATTTCGAATTTTCGAAAATCCTCCCTCTAAACTCCCCCTCCCACTAGTTCGATTTCAGCAATTAACGAACTTGATCTGTTTTTTTACATAAAACGTTTAAATATCAAGTTTTGTTACGATCAAACAAAAATTGCGACCGCTTGAGCGTTAACAGACAAATATATATATATATATATATATATATATATATAGATTGATAGATATAATTTTGAACGGAACTCATTTTCGTCATCTCCCGGGTAGGACCGATGGACATTTGAAGAAATTTTTCGAAAATCGCGTCATGAGTACGACCTCAATAGCTGATTTCCCTTAAGGGAAATCTGCTAAAAAATGTATTATATAATTATAAATGTTATTCAATAATATTTAAAGACACTGATTGACATAAAACTACATTGTTTTATAGAAATCAAAACTAATTGACGTATTCTATCATTTTATGTTAACATTTAATTGAAATAAGCTCATTTCATTTCATTTCTGATGGTGACCAACCGTACGTTCCCAACAGCTGTTCAAGTTACTAGAACACGTGCATATTCACCCACTTCTTAGCTCTAAATGGACATATTATTAAACATACAGGTACAGAAAATAAATGCGTCTTGACCTGAATTTAACATATCTTTTTATATATAATTCTACTGTACCTGTGTGTGTTAATGAACTCCTCCTAAACAGCTGGACCGATTTGAATGAATTTTTCTGTACGCGTTTAGGTGACGCCCTGGATTGTTTAGCGTCACAAATCAGCCCGGCAGGTGGAGCAGGAGTGGGGGTCGTAAGGGAGGCCTATAATTAAAAATAGCTTTATTTCGTTTCCTATTGTTTTTTTTTTGGCAAATATGCACTGATAAAAGTTGTTTATTTTGTTATTTAGAGTAAATTTAGTTACATTCACTTTTGTCGTATAACAAAGTATAATCGAGATATAGTAAAGTAGCTTTTGTTTTAAACATAATATTATTAAATATAATATCCTAATCGCTTGAAATATCATGCAGGACAACGTCTGTCTTGTCCGCTAGTATTGTATAATGATTTATGACAACAAAATTAATCATAAAACAATTTCCTTGACTTGTCACAACTGCTAATACATCACTATCAACAAAAAAACTTAATTTTAAAAGGGTTTTAGTACAATATTAACGACGTGTTTAATTAAGTTATCCTATATTTGGCTCGTCGTCGTCTCTGAATGGTATGTTAAATTGTTAGTTATAATAGATTTTCATTAAAGTAGACATTTTGAGTAAATGGGTTTTATTCAGGAACCTAGGGCAACCTCTATTAATATTTCAATTTAATAGAGTACCCTCCCCCAAGTTCTTATCAGCCCTCAAGGCTCTGCCTCCAGACTTGATAAGACCTTGAGTTATGTATGCAAATACATTAACATACTCCAACAGTAACGCTCTCTTTCATATGCCTAGGCACAAGGTTTTTTTCATAAAACGTAAATGGATTATTGACCCCTAACATTGTGAAACATTAAAAAATTATTTGAAAAATTACTGAGAATGTCTATATAACATCCTTTAATTTCCAACAATTCGAGGATAAAGGTGAGGTCCGTTCACTGTGTGTGTGTGCGCGTGCGTATGTATATATATTGAAATGTTTATGTTAACACTTAGGTTCAACCAAACTCCATTTTGTAACACCACATTTAAAAAAAAGTCCGTCGCGCAGGGGCTGCGTGTACTAAGGAGATTTCCCACGTGCGCCACGTATTTGCAAAACTTAAAAGTTCAATGAGAACAATATTTGGTATTTACGCTTCAAATAAAGTGCTTCACAACATAATAGAATATTGGGACTTTACTTATGATCGAAAACTAAAAAATGCAAATATCAATATATAAATATAAAGTAAATAATCAAGATAGTGAAAAAATGTACATAACAACATTTATAGTACATTACATTTGCAATGAGATTGGTTTCAATATAATTTTTCTCGATTCGACGCGTAATAACGGAGATATTAAGAATTTTCTAAATTATGCCCCTCTAAACCCCCCCTCCCCCTGGCCAATTTCAGCCATTAACGAACTTGATCTTTCTTTTTACATAAAACGTATCAAGTTTGGTAATGATAAGACAAAAAATGGCGACCGCTAGAGTGGTAACAGATATATATATATATATATATATATATATATATATATATATATATATATATACAGTGTTGAACGGACCTCATTTTCGTCATCTCCTTGGTAGGATCGATGGACTTTGGAAGACAAATTTCGAAAATCGCGTCATGAGTACAACCTCAATAGGTGATTTCCCTTAGGGAAATCTGCTAAAACGTATTTAATTAAGTTTATTAAGGTAATAGAGGAAAATGGAACATTAATATGTTACGAATGTTACCGTATTAGGAAATATCAGGATTTTACAAAATATGATTATTTCGTTGGACCTTTACTTAATGTACTACAACTTTCGTTGCATAACTTTCGTAATTACTCACAGCTTAATGAATAACTTACACCTCGATTTTCAAAATAGCTAGTACAAAATCTAATTTTTTATATAAATATTAAACCTTTATTAAAGAAATAACTCTTGTTTTATAGGGTTATTATAAACACACACACACACACACACACACACACACACACACACACACACATATATATAAACTCAACGGCAAAAAAAAAACCGGACACTTAAATTTAGTCTTATAATTTTGTTAAATACTTAATATATATGTGTATTAATCTTTTTTAAATTAAAATAATTGGTTAATCTATAGGTTATTTAAACAAAATCTGCCAAAAGTGAATAATTTTTATTGATTATTTAGAAAAAAATACAAAATAAAAAAAAAGTAGATTAACACATTTAAAAAAAAAATTATTCTTCATTTTTATTACAGTGAATGGTAGACTTCGCTACCCCAAGCGTTTCGGCAATGTAACGTAAGCTCCGGCTTTCCATCTAAGTTTGAAAGACCCATTATTCTGGACCGAAATAAAAATAAAACATTAATTAAAGAAAATGCTTGGTTAATAGTTAAAGATGTTTAAATGTGCGAATAACTACTTACAGTTTAGAATAGATCAACTTCACGACAAATAAATCTAATCTGAGTTTTATCTAATTGTTTACTAATCCTGGGGATTAGTTCAATGAAAACTTAGACTCTACTTTATCGGTAATACCTATAATACCCACATAAAGAAACACAGTGCTGAAAGTTAGCACACATATGAAGTGTCCGGTTTTTTTTTTTTTTGCGGTTGAGTGTATATATATAATATATATATATATATATATATATATATATATATATATATATATATATAATATTCCGGGCAACGGATAATGTGTCTAAATTATAAAAACTCTGAGTAATGAACCACGAGATGGATTTGTGTTTCATTTTGCTTAAATTTCTCTCTGTGGCAATATATTTATTTTAATGAATTAACCCTGGGGTTATGAAGAGTATAAAGAACAGAGAAATTCATCATAAAGGCACCAGGAAATATTTAAAAACGTGTTATTTATCTTTCGCTTGATGAATTTATTTACCCCTAATTAATTTGACTGAATTAACTGACAGGAATTCGAAATAAATTTAAAAAATGTAGCCAATGTAAGGTCTAATTAATAATGTAGCCTCAAAAGCAGTTTATTGGCTAGTGAGGGCATAGCAGGGGTAGTTATCGAACGGTTAATATATGGAGTTTGTTGACCAATAACCTCAGGAGCCCTTATTAACATTTCAATTTCACTACGGTACAAGCCCTTACCCACTCTGTTATCAACCCTCCTTATCAACCCTCCAGCTATCCTCGTCAACTAGTTACCTATGCAAATATATTAGCACTCCTTAAGTAATTGAATTAATTTTCAAGCCCCGTCTTGGACATAGTTGAATAATGCTTGATTTCCAAAATCAATATATCTTACAAATCCTAATAGCTGTTGTATTAAGGAGTTGAAGGTGAAAATACATGTTAACCTTCAACTACTACCATTTTTTAAAGTTACGTAAGTGCTACCATGGGTCTTTTATGACCCACACAAAAAAATTTAAATAAATAAATGTTTTTAATATAACTTTTAAATGGAGTACATAACTAAGTTGGGACATTTTAAATTAAATATTAATTTTAACACTTTATTAGCAGATTTCTCGTAAGGGAAATCAGCTATTGAGGTTGTACTCATGACGGAATTTTCGAAATTTTTCTTCAAGTGCCCATCGATCCTACCTAGTAGATGACGAAATTGAGGTCCGTTCAAAACTGTATATTTATATATATATATTTATCTGTTACCACTCTAGCGTTCGCAATTTTTGTTTGATCGTTACCAAACTCGATATTTGGTCGTTTTATGTAAAAAGAAAGATCAAGTTCGTTCACGAACGGCTGAAATCGGACCAGTGAGAGGGGGGGGGCTCAGTAGGGAGGATTTTCGAAAATTCGAAATATCTCAGTTACTATAAGTCGGATCGAAAAACTGTACAGAATCAATCTTATTGCAAATTAAATTTACTATAAATATTTTTTTATACATTTATTCCCTATCTTGAATATTAACCGAGATATTTGCATTTGAATTCTGCGTGTGGTCGGCAAGAGTCGGCCGAAACTCCGGCAATGTTCGGACTTTCCGCCGAGAGCTCTGGCGGCCGTTTCCGTAACTATTCGTCCCTCGTGAATAGGTTTAGAGGTTTCTTACTACTTCAGTTGTTATTACGCAGATTTCTCTATTGTAAAACTTCACGTGGGAAATCTGCTTAGTTTACGCAGCCCCTGCGTGACGGACTTTATTTTAATTTTTTTTTAATGGTTCTAGGCAAAGGAATCATTCTAAAATCGAAGAAAAATGTAATATCACATTATAACTAACTATTCATATTACATCATTAACTTTGGAGATCCCAATTGTAGAGTTTTCCTATATAAATGTACAGAAACATGCAAAATTGTTATGTACCAATGTGGATTAGAAGGCTGGTGGAAAACTACATAACACATAATTATTTAGTCACTCAATCACCTTCTGCCCTGATTATAAAGATAACCACACGTGAGTACCAACTAACGACACCCTGTAAAACATGAGCTGGCTTACCGGAATCTACACATACTTGATTTCATCTCCCCATGTATTCTCGATTATACCCTCAGTAAGAATCTCATAAAGCAATGCTTGAGGTAAAGCTGGTCACGAAATTCTAATGCAATAAGAACATTACATTATTGGGAATAGCAATCTACAAAGTATAACAAACAGATGTATTATTGGACTTACAGAAATCCGTGTATCTCTCTGTATTTGCAATCGATTATTGTCACATGTGTTATTAAAAATATGTGTATTACCAGGTGAATTATTTCTGATTAAACATTCTACAGCTTCTCCCCATCCTCAATCCTGACTCAATTTCAACATTATACGGTTGAATATCAAATTTTTAACGAACAACTAAAATTTGTGGTTTCGAGAGTGTTAACAGCCACTCGTATGTGTGAGCCTGCGTGAGTGCGGGCGTGAGTGTGTGTTTATAAAAAGTTATGTACAGCATATTTTCGTTCTAAGTGGTAGGATTGTGCGAATTTGAACAATTTAAGGAAAACCCTTTAAAATGTGTCCGCAAAAAAATTTAAATTCCATTTATATTGATTTATCACGGGCATTGAATTAACAGGCGAAGGTACTATTTGTCAAGTCCAGTTAACAAAGGCCATTTTTCACTGGCTGATATTCATTTATAACATGGAGTAACATCGCCATATAATTTATATGAAATAAAGTGCCGCAATCCCTTTGACAAATTGGAAGTGATTCTTTGCACTTGGAGGGTATTGTGATCTCATCCATTTTTACAGCCGGCCTTTCTAAACGGAAAGATGACTGCTGGGGCTAGGAAAGTGAAAAGAAACCGAGCAAGAAATTCGTTGGTAAAAGGGACGGAGGACAAGGTCATAAATTCACAAGCTATTAAGCTGCAAGCCCATTCGGCCTGCCAACAAGATAAAAAACAAACTTTGTTGTCGCCTCTTTGAAATATGCTTCCGAATTCTGGGTCATCTTGAATCATTTGTCTTCTTCCGCATCTGCTAATTACGTCCAGGAACTACCAAGTGCTCGCCCTTTCCGAAACCCATTTCTGACTTGAGATTTTTAAGGAAATTTATTATATCATTACAACTTAACATATTTCTTCTTCAAATATGTAGTTGTTCTTGAAACGTAAAGAAAAATATTTTACATATGACGTCTGTTATTGTCATATCTGAAGACTGTTAGGTTGTTTTTTTTTAGTGTAATAAAAATCCTTGTTCCCCCGGAAACAATGAAAGGAACCAAAAAAACCAAAAGGCCGTACACTGGTTTCCCGCCACGATCTGAACCCAACGTTGCCGTATAGAGTTAATAAAATTCTGCTCAAGGCCAGGTTTATTAGAGAATTATCCCTCATTAGCATGCATAACCTCACTAACCATATAGATATATGCAAAAGAAGAAGCATTGGATGTATGTCTTGAAATTGGCGATGAATGTGAATATAGAGTCTTTGAAGAACTATAAAGAAAAGGAACCCTTTAATCGAGAATAAATGTGAAGAGACAATCAAGGATAAGACACAAGCAAGGTAGAGTCGAATAAGAAACGAACCACGAAGAAGGGCTGACAGGAGTGGATAGCGTCCTTAAAATTAGATGACACGCTAAATTTGCACACACTACACAGTACTAAAAATGTGGCGAAGGACCAAGACAGGGATTAAGGTAAGGAGAAGGAATTCTGCCCAAATGAGCTGAGAAACCATCTCAGAGAATGTTGAAGCCTGAAATCTTGGGTACGTTGGCAAGGTTCCAACCTATAACACTCTCGACTTTGATTACGGCGCAGCATAGCTGCAAAAAGAACATTCGATTAAATAAAAACATTCACTGAGTTAACACAAAAAAATATATCTGGAATTATTCCATCCTAAACTTGAATAAAATACTGTATCCACTGAGTTGTATTTAATACTATCCGTGTTACCTGTTGTTGGCGTGTTGAAATAGAAATGGTTACCTGTGAAAATATATGGACAGCCTACAAATTATCCCGTTATATTTATATGAGGTCTAAAGTATCAAATGGCTCATATTAGCAATACTCATTCCCTTATTAATTATACAGGGGCTTAGGTTAGCCATGTGAGTTAAAGCGTTGTCTTTAATCTCACATGGTAAACCTAGAGTGGCGAGTTCGATTCCCGCTTGGGCAAATAGGAATTTATTTAGTGACAAACTCATTTAACAAAATCCTTAGTCCCAACCTGGCTGTGGATAACCCGATTAGTCCCAGATTAGCCTTATGCCATAGTAGCATAATGTGGACGTTAATAAATAAATAAATTATGTATGCATACAATACCTCAATTCTATTCGGGAATTTTCATGAAACACGAATAATGTTTTTGAATAAGTCTAATTTTCAAATGGATCATGTTTTACCTCGGATTAATGGTCTCAAAAATATATAATTTCATAAAAATCCTCCGAACTGTTTTTGATTGATTGAGTAACCAACGGACGAGCAGAAAGACAGACAGGCAGACAAGATTTCCAATTTGGATGCCATTGTAGAATGTTCTGAAGCTTAGAAAAAAAAAACTTATCGGAGCCGAATTTAAAAAGGAAATTAGACAAAACATAGAGCTTTATTTATATAGATTTCTTTTCATTAGACATCCAATATTCCATGTCTGACTGTACTTGCTTCTTATTTACGGTTTCCATGAATGAATTCTCGGGGAAATCTCAGAGAAAAGCCATCGAAAAAAAATCCGCAAAAACCATTCACAGAAGATATTAACTAAAAAGTAAAGGCTTAAGCGAACAGAAAAAAAATATCATCAAGAAGGTAGGCTTTCAATTTTCTTCAATTGGAAAGAGGGGAAAAAAATTGGTATAGTCAGTTTAGACGGTTTGGCTCGAATCTTGCTCCAATTAAGGATTGAACTCTGACTTTAATTGCTGGCCCCTTGGGGTTCTAATAAAAACCATGATCCACCTCCAAGATCCTTTGCAAGCTTGCCTTCCTCGGACGGGCAAACTCGAACAAAAAAGATCAACAAAAGAAACGTAATTAGAAGTGAGTTCAGCTTCTTAAATTTCTTGAGAAAAGCGGCGGAATAAAGGGGGCAGGACCTGTAAGTTAAGAGATTGGGGCTATATGTTTGCTTAATGAGAAAAACCAGCTGACTTCCAACAAGATACCAACGAGGTAGAAGGAATATCCAAGGAAATAGGGAAGGAGAACAAGTAGCTTCTTTAATGAATATTTAATTATTTTAGCAATTAGCATGTTAGGTTTATGGAGTCTTTTCTTAAGAGAAAAATATGTCACAGTTCTCGTAAGTGTTGCTTCCATAAATGAAAAATTTGCGATGGTTAAACATTGTCTATTTCGTGAATGAAGATTCAATGCAGCTGTTGAGTTGATTAAACTTTAGCTTATTAGGAATTGTTGTAAATACCCTTTCACTCCTTGTTTTTTTGTAATAAAAACATTTTGTATGCGCACTCAAAGCAGGGCTCGACATCGTTTATACGACGTTGCCCATCATTCCAGTAGTATTTATGTTCGAAATACTGTAAAATTTAATAAAATAGTTTAAATTTTATAGTGTTTAAAATTAATTTTGCTGACTTTAGTATCCTATTAATATGACCCAACCTGCATTTTATAAGTAACTTTTCTTTTTTTTTTTAAGTAAAGATATTCTTCGGAAAATGAACACGTTGCAATATTTTGTGTATAGTTTCAGAATTATAATGCTTTCATGCAATAATTATATTAATAGTTCTGCATTTTATTACATTCGTTGTCAGTAACTCACATTGAGTATGAAACTCCGCTGATACACGAGTGTGTATGAGGGAGAAGTTTTTTAAAAAAGCCTACTATATTTAATCTAAATCTCAATTATTTTAAATTCATTTTAGATACATATTCCATTTTATTCAACAATTTATTTATTTTTATTATATTTTGTTTAATATTTTTTTATTTCCCTGTTATCCAAATTTATTTTTTCAATTCTTACGTTTTAGTTTTTAAAATTGTTTTGGATTCTATATTTTGTTTGTTCCTTTGTTGTGTTCAATTTCAATTTATTATTCCATTTCTAACATTTGTGTTCCACTCTTGTTTTTCGATTCATTTCTGTTTTTCTGTTCCATTTTTGTTTTCTATTTCTGTTTTGTGTTCCATGTCTGTTTTTGGTTTTCCATTTTGTTTTTGTGTTCCATTTCTGTTTTTTGTTTCCCATTTTGGTTTTGTGTTCCATTTCTGTTTTTCTGTTCCATTTCTTTTTTGTTTTTCTACTTTGTTTATTATTCCGTTTAATTATCTCATACATTTTCTGTATATTCCTGTAAAGTGGCAGGCATTCTAGGCTTAGTTTTCAGGTTCTAGTCTTCTAGGCATTGCCAATCACATCGAAATATACGAAATTGTACCAATAATTCATAATTGTTTTCAACAAAAATGCCTTAAAAATAACGGATATTGCTCGTTAAACTATATCGTTCTCCAGGTTTATTTCCGATGTCGCATATACATAATGTTATATATGTATATATATATATATATATATATAAAGACATAATAGTATATTACTACGAAATCGAATGCTATTAATTATTTTTCCAAGTTCATGAGAACAAATTATTACCAAAAACTGTCCTATCATTTGTAGAGCGTAGACATTTTTAGATAAGGATATAAAATGTCAAAAATATATTACAGTCTAACAGATCTGAAATTATTTATACACAAAAATTTAAAGAATGGCTCTATATCCCTAGCTTAACCCCCCCCCCACTTACTTCCTGTCTTGAAACACATTCATTATAATTATCATAAAACAAATTGATGCCAAATAAGTTCAAAATAAAACTAACATGACACATTTCTCTAAGACCTCTAACTTAATCTCTTTTTTTTCCAGGGGAAGTGGAGAGGCTGCTCCGAGAGTACCGTCAGAACCAGGAGCTGGTCAGGAACATTGGTGCTCACTACTACCAGATCATATACCCAGTGCAGCTGAGGCACCACGAGAAGATGGGAATCTCGACCAGGGAGGTGGGAGCCAACAAGGTAATGCCAAGATAAATCTTATATTTATTTAGACCTGGAAATAAGTCAGAGTACTAAGTCTTAGCAGATATCCCTTAAGAGAAATCAGCTATTAAGGTCTCTACCGTTCATTGCATCAGTTTTGCAGATGATATGGCACTGGTGGCAAAGTCCGATGTAGAGATGAATAGAATGCTGCATGTCATAAAGGACGCTCTAAATCAGTTTAAACTCAAAATAAATTCTCATAAAACAAACAAACGTTTTGGTTGTAGAGAAGAAAGAAAGCGAAGGAAATATAAAGATTAGAATTGTAAATACTGTGCTTCAAAAATGTGAAGGAGTTTTGCTACCTACAGAGCATCCATTACTGAACATAATAATAGTAGAATTGAAGTTGATAGAAGGATAGCACTTGCTGAACAAGCCTTTCAAAGCAAAAGAAGCATTTTAACTTCTAAGCATGGATACCAAAAAAATGTTTCCTAAGTCTTTTGTATGGTGTTTACTGCTTTACAGGAGCGAAAATTGGACTCTCCAGAAAAGGGAATACATTAGGTTGGAAGCAATGGAAATGAAGATCCGGCGAAGAATCACTATAACAAGTTGGACTCAAAAAGAAATCAACATTGCTGATCTAATTGCGGTATTTGAGAACAAAAGTCTTATTAAGGCAATGGTAAAATGAAGAGTGAAACTTCTTGGGCATATCATAAAGCACAACGACTTCATTACTAATATATTTTAAGATAAGATTCTTGGGCATAGGGGAAGAGGAAGGCTTAGAAAATCCTATTTTTTGAATTTTAAAAAAACAAATATTGTTCTCATTGGACTTTTACGTTTTGAGATAAATGATAATCCGTAACGCTCGTGGGAAATCTCTTAGTTAACGCAGCCCCTGCGTGACGGGCTTTTTAAGTGATCCAGTTCATTTTTTTTATAAAAAAAGTGATCGTCAAAATGTGACCAGAATTCTATCTTCGTTGAAGGGGAAATGGCGAAAGGTCAATAGATGAATAACACGTCAAATATCGGTCACTGGCTTATTATTCTTCTTCACGCTTCGTGTCCTCTATGATTATTTTTCTTGAGTAGGAAAATTGTTGTAATGAGATTAGAGACTCAAGACGAAGCTATTTGATCTGGGATACCATTATGCTGGTGGAATAATGACGTGGTAATAATAGTAGGCCACACTCTGTCATGGTGACAAGGATGACGACTTCATTTTGAATGATGATGATTTGGGATTGCAAGTTTAATAATATTAAAAAAACGAATAAGCGAAGGGGTGACTTGCAATTGATTTTCCTCGCTGGTTATTTTTAATCAGAAATTGGGTTGAGTACGTAATTGCTATTATGTAATCGCCGATTACGTGATTACAATTACACAGAACATGGTTGTTATTTCCATCACTCTCCTACAAGAGTGTTTTCTCTACGTTCCCAAAGATGTATGTATATATATATTTATTTATTTATTGGAGCTTCGCAGCTTTGGCGATGTTGCTCTAAACAAAGGCATTGGTACAAAAAAATTAACAATACAAAAAAATACAAACATACAAAACAAATTAACAAAATTAAACAATACAGAAATGGAACACAAAACACAAAAGGAAAACAAAACAAAGAGGTAACACGAAAACAGAGATAAAATCAAAACAGAAATGGGAAAGAAATAGAAACGCAACACAAAACAGAACTGGAAAGAAAAAAAGAAATAGAACACAAAAGGCGAAATTAAAAACAAAACTGAATAAAACACAAAAACGGAACTGGACCTCAAAAACGGAAATGCAACTCAAAAACAATAAGGAATGCGAAAACTACAGGCCTATATGCTTGTCCTCTGTGGTGTATAAGCTATACACCAGAATCCTTGAGCAGAGACTAAGGAAAATAGTTGAGGGGGATCTTGAGGAAGAACAGGCTGCTTTTAGACCGGGCAGGCAGACCCAGGACCATATATTCTCGGCCCGAATGATAGTGGAGAAGGCATGGGACAGAGGGAGGAATGTCTATCTGGCCTTTCTGGATTTGAAAGCTGCATTTGACTCTGTCCCACGGCAAGAGATATGGGACGCTCTGGTTAGCAAGCGTGTTCCACATAACCTCATTAGTGCCATTAAGTCGGCGTATCAAGACCCAAAAGGAGTTGTGAGACTCAATGGAAAGGAGTCTTCTCCATTTAGCTTCTACAAGGGAGTCAAACAAGGGGACAGCCTTAGCCCATTGTTGTTCATTATAGTGATGGACGAAATATGGAAAATTTGCAAAAGAAGGACACCCCGAGCACTTGTGGGCTACTGGAATATGACGCCCGTTCTAGCCCAAGCAATGTTATATGCCGACGATGTAGTGATTGTGGCGGACTCGCAGGAAAGGCTGCAAACTAGTGTTACTGAGTGGTATGAGGAGCTAAAGAGAAAAGGAATGGACATAAATGTCAAGAAAAGTAAGGTTATGTGTGTAGGAAGAGAAGAGGAAGACGTTAATGTCACCTGCAATGGCGTACCACTTGAGATGGTTGACACCTATAAGTATCTTGGCACACTCATATGCAAGGATGGTAGGATAGATCAGGAGGTCTTGAATAGGGTGAGTCAGGCCAATGGAATTTTCTACCAAATACGTAACACCCTAATTGCCAAGGAATAATTGAGTAGATCAACCAAACTCAGAATCTACAAAGCGGTCTTTCTACCAGTGCTTTTGTATGGTGCAGAGAGTTGGACCTTATTGGACAACCATGCAAGCAAACTCAAGGCAGCAGAAATGAGATACCTAAGGTGCATTGTGGGAAAAACAAGGCGAGACCGCATCAGAAATGAGCGGATAAGAGAGGACCTTGGGGTGAGACCGATTGGAGAGATAGTTGAGGAGCGCCAACTTAAGTGGTTTGGCCATGTCAACCGAATGGGGGACACAAGAAAGGCCAAATGGTTGTATGAAGCACGGCCAGAAGGCAAACGATCCCGTGGTAGACCAAGACTTACTTACCAGGACTACGTAGCTCGATTAGGAGCAGAAAGGAGCAAGAACGCGCCAGAGATGAGGAGACTAGCGGCGGACAGACCCAACTGGGCAAAGTGGACTGAGGTGGCCCCTCCACGCTTATCGGCACGATGGAGGTAGAAGAAGAAGAAGAAGAACAATAAGGAACTCAAAAAACAAGAATGGAAATCAAAAACAAAAATGGAACACAACAAAGAACAAAATAAATTAATAAGTGAACAAATGAAGACAAAATTCAAAGCTAGGCACAAAACTGAAAATCTAAACTATTGACATTGGACAGTAGGGAAATCATTAATAAAATATTTAAATATTCAATAAATAAATCAATAATTAAAATAAAATTGGTGAATAAAATGAATAAAAGAAATTTAAAATGATTAAGGTTTAGATAAAACATAAGTTACTGGTGACTATTTACATAAAACTCTGTACATCCCTAATGCACACTCGAGTGAGTGAAAACTCATACACCCACACACAAACATACATACATACACACACTCACACACACATACACACACGCACACACACACTTACACACACACACATACACACACACACACACACACACACACACACACACACACACACACACACACACACACACACACACACACATATATATATATATATATATATATATATATATATGAAAACATGTGTTTATGTCTTCTATCTTAATTGCTATGGTAATGACAGCCTTCCGCAAAAAGATGCATGACAATTTGGAAACATTCGGCATAAGAAAATGCCACAATTAATAATTTGGACGAGCATTTATACAATAGTTAAATGACAAATTATGTATGGTATTAAATAAAAGATAGCAAGAAGCGAGGCCGACAACATTCGGCTAATTATGTTTACGTTATTTATTTATTTATTTTTATAAATGTACAGCTTTTTCATGCTCAATTATAATTCAGTATAAAAATGTACTTTCCTAACTTACATTTAATGGAGCATTGTTGTCATGTAAAAATAATGAAGAGACTGAAAGACTTGTTTGTTTCACAAAATAAAGCCAAACGATTTGCTTTTACTAATTACGGAAACATCCATAAAGTTTCGTAAAAGGCATTGCTTTTTGCCGTCAATTTCAAGGACTACAAAAGAATTTGTTTTAATAAAATATTTCTAGGGCAAAGGCATAAAGAGAGAAAATTGATAACGAACCTTTGGCCCAATGTCTAATCTCAATTTTTGTAGGACAATTAGCATTCTCAAGTTTATGAATGAAAGAAGTAAAATGTGAAACTTGATTTTTGAGGTCAAGGTAAGATTAGGTTTTATTTGTCTTGCCATTAACTACATTGTTTATTAGCAGTAATAAAAGTTTATTTGTCACGTTTAATTAGCTTATAAATGATAAATACATCTTCAATTTGAAAAAATCGAATATTTGATTTGACATCACAGTACTTTACTTAGTATTTAAAACTGGTGGATACCTGTTCGCCAGACGCCATACACTGTATTACAGCTCCTTGAAGTATTAAGTATTGAGTTTTAACAACATATGTTGGTAATTGTACGTTGGGAAACATTTACATTTCTCGTAATATTTGTCGATTTCTCTTAAGGAGAATTCAAATTTCTCTGTTACTGTTCTGGATCAAAACATTGTATAGAACCAATCTTATTGCAAAATTGAATGATCTATAAGTATTGTTCAATACATATTTTCTGTATCATGAATATTAACCGAAGTATTTGGATTTTATATTTTTCGGCTTTCAATAACCCCCCACTCCTGCGTATGTCATGTAAATAATAACCTGTTATATGATGAACCATTTCCTTCCAAGTTTAAGTACCAAATATTGTTTTCATTTAACTTTTAATTTGTGAGTAATACGTTATGTTGACCCCCTCCCTTCTTTTGTTGTTGATGACTAAAATTTGAGACATCGAGATAAAAATGATTCTGATTAATTATGAATTACAGCATAGTATATGTACTAGTTATAGTAAAAAGTTTTCAATATAATTAATATGTTATATTCAGATATATTTCTGTCCGCCGATCAAATATGTTCAAAAATCCAACGACGCACCAGAGCACAAGATGACATCTCCAAATTGGATAAACTCTAATTTACTAATAAAAACCAGGCATTTAAGTACTCATAAATAATATTCTTCATGAGCTTTGTGCTGGCATTATTAAAAAATATAAAATATATGCTCATTTATGATAGGTTCATGTAATGCAATCTCGGATTTATTACGGCCAGTGCTAGAGAATAAAGTTTCCGAAATTTCAAAAAGAATTAAATTAAATTATTTATTAACGTCCATTTTTGCTAAGGCTAATTGGGGCGGGTTATCTACAGATTACCACCCTTTTCTAACCATGGGGTGACTACGGATTTTATTTAATGAATTTCATCACTAAATAAATTGCTTTGGCCATGAAGAATTAGAAAATGTAGTGAAAAAATAACTTTCGTATAATAATATCAATAACATTGTTTTCCAATTATTAGCTGATATAATGAGATTGCAATAAACGAAAGGTTAAATGATTGCATTGCTATTTGTATGAAAAAGGTTTGGTGACAATTTTGTGTGAAATTATCTTCAAAATGGCCTTTGGGACGTATAAATGTTAATAGGAACGAGGAGTAATTTCGAATAGAAGCTTTATAAAATATATTATAGATAAACCTACTAAGAAAATATAGCTTAGTATATTTTAGCAGATTTCCCTTAAGGGAAATCAGCTATTGAGGTCGTACTCATGACGCGAGTTTCGAAAAATTTCTTCAAATGTCCATCGATCCTACCCAGGAGTTGACGAAAATGAGGTCCGTTCAAAATTTTATATATATATATATATATATATATATATATATATATATATATATATATATATATATATTTGTCTGTTAACGCTCTAGCGGTCGCAAGTTTTGTTTGATCGTTACGAAACTCGATATTTAACTGTTTTATGTAAGAAGACAGATCAAGTTCGTTAATGGCTGAAATCGTACCAGAGGGAGGGGGGGGGGGTTTAGAGGAGGGGTTTTCGATAATTCGAAATATCTCCGTTATTATGCATCGGATCGAAAAATTGTATAGAACCAATCTCATTGCAAATTAAATTTACTATAAATATTGTTATATACTATTATTCTCTATATTGAATATTAACCGAGATATTTGCATTTTTATGAAGTCTGTGGTTGGGTGTTGTTCGGGTTAGTTCGGCAGTTTTCGCCCCCCCCCCCTTCTCCCGGCACGGGGCCGGCCCTACCCAGTGGCAGCAGTAGGCCCCCGCTGTGTAGCTGCTGGGTAGGAGAACCGTAGGAACAGTAGGTCAGTAGGGATCACTCCTGCCTTAATGGGGTAAGTTCTAGTGGCTTACTCAATGTGAACTACGGGCTGGGTGGTGTCCGGAGTGGAGGCTTGCCTTCACTGCCGGTCATAGACGTAGTGGTCGTGTGTTCAAAGCACGGGGACATACAGACCAGGAAACTGGTACATGTGTTCTTCGTGTGGGAGCTGGGTAGTAGGAGACTGTCCCTTCCATATGATCGCTTCTGACCATCGTAGCGAATCCTCAGTCACCATGAAGCGTTGGATTGGTGTAGGCTGGATTAAGGCCTCACGGCTAGGTGCCTTCTACACTGTAGCCACACTTCGAAATGGGTACTCAATGCCCCCCCCCCTTCTTTAGTTCTTGGACTACTAAAATTTCAGTTATTAAAATATAAATTATTCTTACAATTCAGAAGCTTTTTCAGTTGGGAGTTTATTAAAATTAACTGAAAGATTTCTCATTACCGTTTGTATTTACTTATGGTGGTGTTGTGTTACCAGTATGCAGAATTCTCTATTGCTAAACTGCACATAGGAAATCTGCTTAGTTTACGCAGCCCCTGCGTGACGGACTTTTTACATTCTGGATTGGCATGTCGACGCCGTTATCTGACAGCCTATTCTTTATTTGTCCTGAAAATTACGTTAAATTTAAGTTGGAAATTCTAGCAGATTTCCCCTGAGGGAAATTGTAGTCACGAAAATGAGGTCCGTTCATAATTATATAAATACATCTATCTATCTATATACTTGTCTGTTACCACACTTGATATATAATCGTTTTATATAAAAAGAAAGATCAAGTTCGTTAACGGCTGAAATCGGACTAGGGGGAGAGGGTTTAGAGGAGAAGAATTTCGAAAAATCTTAATATCTCCGTTATTATCAGATGGATCGGAAAATTGTATAAACCAATATTATTGAAAATGTAATGTTCTAATGTTGTTATGTAAAATTTTTCACTATAATGATTATCAACCAAGATATTTGCATTTTTTAGATTTTGGTCTTTAGTAAACCCCGTCTCCTACTCAACTCACATTAACAATATGCTATTATGTTATAAAACACTTTTTTTCAATCATAAATACCAAATACTGTTCTCATTGGACTTTTACGTTTTGAGTTAAATTAAAATACGTTTTGAGTTAAATGAAAATTAATTAAATATCAATAACATTTATTTCCAATTATTAGCTGATATAATGAGATTGCAATAAACGAAGCTCAGCAACATGGTTTAAACTAATTAAAAATTAGTTCTCGAGTATGAATGAAGCTACAGGTAATTGTATATCTGTTTGTCGCTCAGGTTTATCAGTAATTTACATATTTACTCCTTGTTTAAATCGGCATGTCAAACAATTACGGTTTTGTGTGAAATTATCATCAAAATGGCCTTTGGGACGTATAAATGTTAATAGGAACGAGGAGTAATTTCGAATAGAAGCTTTAATGGTCCGCCCGCTCACATGGCGCTAAACGATTTCATTCATGAGCGAAATTCATGAAAGGGGGAAATGCTTAGCACCTCCGACTGAATGCGGGTAGCGAGTGAAAACACGTTGAGCGCGCAACGTAGGAAAATCGTAGAACGTGAATGTCGACTTTGTCATGAACAGTGATTGAGTTTGCAATGAGGCAAATACACATGTCAAATAGTGACGGCCCTCCTCTCTTGTCAATAGAATCGGTTAGCTCCACTCCAATGACTATTAGGAGGGGCAAAACTCAACTAATATTCATATATATTAACTTATTTCATTTTATCATGTGCTCAATGTCAAATAATTGTCCAATAATTGGCAACAATCTTCGTCTTCTATCTATTCGTTTCGGGATTAGTCCTGCATTTAGGTTTTAGCAGATTTCTCGTAAGGTAAATCAGCTATTGAGGTCGCTCTATCAATCCTATGAAGGAGATAACGAAGTTGAGGTCCGTTCAAAATTATATATATATATATATATATATATATATATATATATATATATATATATGTGTGTGTGTGTGTCTGTTAACGCTCTAGCGGTCGCAATTTTTGTTTGATCGTTACGAAACTTGATATTTAACCGTTTTAAGGAAAAAGAAAGATCAAGTTCCTTAAAGAGTGAAATTGGACCAGTGGCAGGGGGATATAGAGGGGGGATTATCGAAAATTCAAAATATCTCTTTTATTATACATCGGTTCGAAAAATTGTATAGAACCAATCTTATCGCAAGTTAAAGTTACTATAAATATTGTCATATATTTTTATTTTCTATTTTGAATATTAACCAAGATATTTGCATTTTTGCTAAGTATGTGGTACATGTGATCGGGTATTATTCGGAATAGTTCGGCCGTTTCCGTAACTGTTCGGTTCTGGGGGAAGCTTCTAACCTTTCTTGTTATGTATGCAAATACGTTCTGTTCATTCGCCCCTCCCTCCTCTTCTTTAGTTCTTGGGCTTCTACAATTTGATTTATTAAAATATAAATTATTCTGATTCATTATAGATTGCAGTACTAGATATAGTAAATAGTTAACAATAAAGTTATCGTTGTATATTCAGATGTTTATCTGGTATTGTTTTTCTTTCAGTTGAAGAGTATGTCTATCTATCTGTTCACCTCTAAGTGGTTGGCAGACCAATGTGTTTACAATTCCGAAGCCGTTTCCGCTTTGAGTTTATTAAAATTAACTGAAAGATTTCTCATTACCGTTTGTATTTACTCACGGCGGTGTTGTGTTACCAGAATGCAGATTTCTCACTTGTATAACTTCACGTGGAAAATCTGCTTAATTTACGCAGCCCCTGCGTGACAGACTTTTTTGTTTCATAGTCACTAACCTCTGTACCTAAACGTTTCATGTAAAACTGAATATCAATTGGTCAATGACTGAAATCCGACAAGTATGAGGGGAGGGTTTTAGAGGGGGAATTTCAAAAATTCTTAATATCTCCGTTATTATGTATCGGATCGAAAATTTGTATAGAAACAATCTTATTATAAATGTAATGTGTCCATAAATGTTGTTATGTACATTTTTTCACTATCTTGAATATTAACCGAGATATTTGCATTTTTTAGTTTTCGGCCTTCAGTAAACCCCCTACTCCTTCATTCTCGTGTCAGTAAGGTGTTACATGATGGTGCACATTATATGAAGCATAAATACCAAATATTGCACTCATTGATCTTTTTCGTTTTGAGATAAATATAAATACGTGAAGTCCGTGGTATATTTGCTGAGTTAATACAGTCCCTGCCTGACGGACAATGTTTGCTTCTTTATGAAGACGACAATGAAAACGCGATTGCTTGAAAGAAATAATCAAGTGTAAGACATCGGAAAACGTAGTTTTATTTTATGAAGTTGATCGTATTTATTGATGCAACCCCTGCAGATTACAAACATGTTTGCCATCTGAAATCAAAACCGAATCAGTGTAAGATGCTTCAGATTCTAGAGCCATCCGAAGGGGGAGGCTAGAGCAAAAGAAATAAAACTGCTCGGGTTAGAAAAAGGGTCAGGGGTCGAGAAAAGGACAAGCTCTTCTCCCTACACTTTTTATGAAGGGTGAGAATTTGTATATAGGGCCGTGGATATCCCTCCTCGCTAAATTGTATCTGTTATATCTCCTCCTTTGGGTTCAGTAGTCGTTTCGGTTCGAGCAATATCATCCCCTTCCTTATGGTTCCCCGGCCCTGAATATGCCTTAGAGCCATTTCGCAAATTTAATATATTTATTCTACCATGCAAAGAAATGCGAGCCGTCCTTAATACGATTTCTACTCACATGGCTGCCCTTCCCTCGTAATATATTTATTCTCACAAACTAACTAGTACAAGTAACTGGTAAGCCTGTTTTAAGCAGTATTTCAATTTCCCTGTATTTTCCTTCCTTGTAAACTGGTATGCCAAATAGGCCTTCCATGGTGAAGGAGTAATCAAGATCGTTATCCCATAGACAAAAGTTTTCAATATATTATAAGATGTTCAACCCTTTTAATAGCATAAGCATATTAAAAGTTGTTCAAGTCTCACTCTAACATATTGCTGCTCACCAAGCTCCAAAGCTACAACACGCTTGTTTTCGGTAATGACGTAAAGTTAATACAAAATTACTACTAATCTGTACCCCTATCGAAACTCTTATTATTTCATTCCGTATAAAAAAAAGCAAAAATGTAATATTTCCTATAGACTCCTTATTCAAAAGGAAATTTGAAATTTTTGATGAATGAATTACATCGAGACCTTAGTGTATTATGAGAATAAAGTCCGTCACGCAGGGGCTGCGTAAACTAAACAGATTTACCTCGTGAAGTTTAGTAATAGTAAAACTACATACTGATAACACAACACCACCGTGAATATTAAGTGAATATATACAAACGGAAAAAAGAAATGCTTCAGTCAATTTCAATAACCTGCCGACAGGAAGCGTTAGAAATGTAAACTAACGGGTCTGCCCGCCTCAAACCCGAAAGGAAAAAAATTACTGAAATATATCAGAATATAACATATTAATTTTATTGAGAACTATTTACTATATTTTGTACTGTAATTAATAATGAGTCAGAATATTTGTTATCTCAATCAATCAAATTTTAGTAGTCCAAAAACTTAAGACGGGGGGGGGGGTCACCAGGACTTATTTGCATGTATCTCGTATAATAAAGGTCTTTTGAATACAATATTTGCCATTTAAGCATCGAATAATGTGATTTATTATGTAGCAGAGTATTGTTTATGTAACATGAGTAGAAGTGGCGGTTTGCTGAGATCTGAAAATGCAAATATCTCGGTTAATATTCAAGAAAGTGAATAAATGTATATGACAATAATTATAGTACATATAATTTGCAATAAGATTGGTTCTATACAATTTTTCGATCCGACATATGGTATCGGAGAGATTTCGAATTTTCGAAAATCCTCCCCTCTAAACCCCCCCCTCACCATGGCCCGATTTCAGCCGTTAACGAACTTGATCTTTCTTTTTACATAAAACGACTAAATATGGATTTTGGTAACGATTAAACAATAACTGCGACCGCTAGAGCGGTAAAAGACAAATATATATACATATATATATACATATATATATATATATACATATATATATATATATATATATATATATATATATATACATATATATATATATATATATATATATATATATATATATATATATATATATATATATAGGGGCTCAGGTTAGCCATGCGAGTTAAAGCGTTAACCTTTATCTCAGATGGCTAACCTAGAGTGGCGAGTTCGATTCTCGCCTGGGCAAAGGAAATTATTTAGTGACGAAATTCATTAAATAACATCCTAAAATCCCACCCTGGCTAGAAAAGGGTGGTAACCTGTAGAAAACCCGTCCCAATTAGCCTGAGTTGCAAAAAGTGGACGTTAATAAATAATAATAATAATAATAATAATATATATATATATATATATATATATATATATAGTTTTGTCTCATTAGCTGATTTCCCTCAAGGGAAATCTGATAAAAACGTTGTCCATGTGTTTTATAAAAAATCTAAATATTCATCTCCACTTCTCACAATTCATTTATGAGATTACTTGAAAATACCCATGAAAGGTTTAATGACATATGTCCACTCATTGAAACAGCAAACAGCTGTATATATATAGTAACATTGAATAAAAAAAAAATGTAAACGCAGCTCTACTGGCTCTCTTGTATATGTTATTTTTAATCTTTCTGTTAGGCCAGAGTAATTTCCGTGCCCTTTAATAACCACCTTCAATGGTTTGTTTGCAAATAATGGAACAAAAACAAAGCTCACTGTGACATCCAAAGGACAAATTCCCAGTTTTTCTGTGGCCCAATACGTATTTTTACGTCAAACTTTTTTTTTTCTTTTTACATTACACCAAGATGGTTACTGGAATTATAAATTGCCTCATTTATAGCATGAAAATCTGTCTGAATTGGTTTAGTTCTTTATGAAGCTTTGATGGGCTAAGCACCGTTTCATGAACAGGAGAACTAGTTTCATTATTTATAAATAACCGCTTTTGCAATATCGTCGCTTATACTAAACAATTCATATTTACCTCAGATGTCAAGCTGCTATAAACTGTCAATAAGAATCCTCTCATCGGCCAAACCAAACATCTTGCAAAATGAGGCAATCATTTTTAAAATCTTGGCAACTTGCGAAATGGCTTTGACATAACGCTTGGATTAAATTCTCTGTTTCCATTCTGCCGTTGAAGTACTTTTCAATATTTTAATTTATTTAAACGAAACGTCATATTGTATTGAATCCAAGAAAAATTGTCTCCCTTTACTAAAGAAAGTTTCAAACTCACAGCTGGCTTGCTATGTCTCAAGCCACTATATTTTGATATTAATTTAACTTAGCTGCCAAAAGGAACCAAATCCCTCGCCTTCCCCGATAAATACATTTATAAATTTGTTTGTAAAGGAAGAAGATTTTAAGTTCTAATCTCCGAGAGAAATTCATTTAGGCCCAAAAAATGTATTCCGACTAAGTATTAGTCTGTTGTCTAGAATGATTTGAGATATTCTTACTGGTAGAGAGTAAAATATATCTGTTATCCTCTTGAAAGACATCATGAAACAGTTAAACTTCTATGCATGTCGAATTTTATAAACATTTTTATTAAGTTTGTAGTAAGCTGTATACTAAGGAAATTTACCATCTTCTGTAATGTCACGATTTTACTATCCTAGTTTTTATTCTCTATTTCTAGTATTAGAGAAAGAGTATGAGTTTAATGGGGGCTAAAAACTAAGAAAAATACATAAATATGTATTACAGTAAGAGGAACAACATTGGTAGAAATTTACAAGATTGATTATGTAGCATTCGTTTCAAAACGTTAAACTGTCAATGAGAATAATATTTGGGTTTAAGTCTAAAATAATGTGCTTCATAATATCACAGCATATACAGAAGGCCGACAACTAAAACATACAGATATCTCGGTTAAAAATCCCGACAATGAAAAACATTGTGTATCAACATTCATAGATCACTTCATTTTCAATAAGATTGATTCTTAAGAAATTTTCGATACAACGTATAATAACGGAGATAATTCTCCCCTCTAAATGCCCCTCCTAATGGTCCGATTTTAGCTGTCATAATTCTCTTTTTTATATAACACGTCTAATATCGAGTTTAGTATTGTTATTACAAACAAAAGTTTATTAGAACTGTATGAATCTATGAAAATTATGAATTGCCTATATGGATGTAGGATGAAAAAAATTATCTGTATGTTTCTAGCATAGCTAATGCCCAGGAAGGGTATGTATATACATATATATATATAGCAAATTTTGAACGGACCTAATTTTCGTTTTCTCCGATGTAGGATCGGTGGACATTTGAAGAAAGTTTTGAAAATCCCATTATGAGTGCATTCTCAATAGCCGACTTCGAGTAAAGAATATCTGCTAAAAACCTTTGTCTTATTCTAGGGACAATCAAAAGGCATTTGAAGACAGTTTTCGAGAAGAAGTGTGGGTACAACCTCAATAGCTGATGTACTTTAAGGAGAATCAACTGAAATGTACATAATGCGTTCTAATTTTTCAAGAATTATTTAAAGAAGAATTTGTTCGGTCCAATACGATGTATTTTTCACAATAAAAAAAAGTTCTTATTTTAAAAAAAGTCCGTCACCCAGGGGCTGCGTAAACTAAGCAGATTTCCCACGTGAAGTTATACAATAGAGAAATCTCCATAGAGCCGAACAGTTACGGCCGAACTAGCTTTTGGCGGGAAACTCACTCGTCCGTTATCAGCCCACATTTAATAAAAATGCAAATATCTCGGTTAATATTCAAGATAGAAATAAACGTATAGAACAATATTCACAGTAAATTTAATTTTGCAATAAGATTGGTTCTATACAATTGTTTGATCCGACGTATGGTAACGGAGATATTTCGAATTTTCGAAAATCCCCCCTCCCACTAGTCCGATTTCAGCCATTAACGAACTTGATCTGTCTTTTTGCATAAAACGTTTAAATATCGAGTTTGGTAACGATCAAACAAAAATTGAGACCGCTAGAGCGTTAACAGACAAGTATATATATAATTTTCAACGGACCTCATTTTCGTTATTTCCTGGGTTGGATCAATGGACATTTGAAGAAAATTTTCGAAAACAGCGTCATGAGTACGACCTCAATAGCTAATTTTCCTTAAGGGAAATCTGCTAATAAGTATAAGTCAAGATTAACTCTATATAATTTATAGTGGAAACGCCACTCCTCACGTAACGTCTTTGATTAACAGAAAATGTGTCTACAGCCCTATAGTTCTCCGTATAGTTTGCTATTAATTAATAGAATATATAAAAGTTAAATCCTGTATTAAAGAAAAAAAACAGCACTCAACAAAATCATTTTACCATTAAAGGCATTCAATTAAGAATCGAGGCCGTGGATCAATAGACTCTAGTCAAATTAAGTGTTAAATAGTTCGGAGGGAGTTATTCGGAGTGGAGGCTTCACTGATTGACCGAACTAATTTAATTGCAGTGCATCCATCTTGCGACCAAAATCAATTGCACCCATGCGCTGATAACAGATGACCCACCTAGTGGAAGCTTCCCAACAGATTATGCAACATTGTTTGATGCTAATGAGATCTAAGGCCATTATCTGTAGAGGCGTCCCTTCATTATCTATCTACTAACTATTCGTGACGTTATTCACAAATGCTTAAACTTCAACCTTACTCTCTGTCAACCACTCTCGCAAAGGAAAAAGTCCCTCACGTAGGGGCTGCGTAAACTAAGCGGATTTCCCACGTGCTGGTATAAAATATTAGTGACTTCCCACCACATACTCTCAATTTCTATGAAACTAAAAATCGAATTGTAGGACGGGGACTGTTACTAAAAAGTCCGTCACGCAGGGGGCTGAGTAAACTAAGTAGATTTCCCACGTGAAGTTATACAGTAGAGAAATCTGCATACGTGAGCCGATCAGTTACGGCAAAGGGCCGAACTAGTTTTGGTGGGAAACTCGCCCGCTATTGGACCAAATTTAATAAAAATGCAAATATTTCGGTTAGTATTCAAGATAGAGAATAAATGTGTAGATATAAATTTAATTTACAATAAGATTGGTTCTATACAATATTTCGATCCGACTTATAGTAACGGAGATATTTCGAAATTCTCCCCCTTCTAAACCCCCCTCCCACTGGTCCGATTTCAGCCGTTAACGAACTTGATCTTTCTAAATACCAAGTTTGGTGCTGATTAAACAAAAATTGGGACCGCTAGTGTTAACAGACAAATATATATATATATATATATATATATATATATATATATATATATATATATAATTTTGAACGGATCTCATTTTCGTTATTTCCTGAGTAGTATCCATGGACATTTGAAGAAATTTTCCGAAAATGGCGACATGAGTACAACCTCAATAGCTGATTTCCCTTCGGGAAATCTGCTAAAAGTCCGTCACGCAGGGGCTGCGTAAACTAAGCAGATTTCCCACGTAAAGTTATAAAATAGAGAAATTTCCATACGAGTGCCGAACAGTGACGGAAACGGCCTAACTAGCTTTCGACGGGAATGAATAATGCCACCATAGCTCGTCCGTTTCACTTTATAAAATGCAAATATCTCAGTTAATATTCAAGATAGAGAAAAAATGAATATAACAATATTTATAGTACATTTAATTAGCAATACGAGTGTTTCCCTGCAAGTTTTCGACCCGACTTATAGTAACGGAGATATTTCGAAATTCTCCCCCTTCTAAACCCCCCTCCCACTGGTCCGATTTCAGCCGTTAACGAACTTGATCTTTCTAAATACCAAGTTTGGTGCTGATTAAACAAAAATTGTGACCGCTAGTGTTAACAGACAAATATATATATATATATATATATATATATATATATATATATATATATATATAATTTTGAACGGATCTCATTTTCGTCATCTCCTGGGTAGGATCGATGGACATTTGAAGAAATTTCCCGAAAATCGCGTCATGAGTACGACCTCAATAGCTGATTTCACTTGAGGGAAATTGTTAAAAATGCAAACAACAACAACTGTAGAACATCAATAATTTTGCTAGATCCATTCCATTACATTTGACGAAACTACTCATAACAACAGATATATTTTGTTTCGAATCCCGCTGATATACGAATTTGCACGTACCTCGCATAATAAATGATCCCTGAAAACAATATTTGGTATGTAAGGTCAGAATAACGTGGTTCATGAAATAACAGCTCATTTTTTGTATGATATATAGTAGAAGTGGAGGTTTACTTAAGGTTGAAAACTAAAAAAATCCAAATATCTCGGTTAATATTCATGATAGAGAAAAATTGTATATAACAGAATTTATAGGTAATTTGATTTTCAATTTTTAGATTGATCATGTACAATTTTTCGATCTGAGATATTCCAAATTTTCTTGATAAAGAAAGTTGGTAAACCTAGAGTGGCGAGTTCGATTCTCGCCCTGGGGAATAGGATTTTATTTAGTGACGGGCTCATAAAATAGATTCCTTAGTTCCACCCTGGCTATAAAAGGATGGTATCCTGTAGGAAACCCGTGCCAATTAGCCATAGTAGCATAAAGTGGACGTAAAAAAATAAATAACATTCTTCCTTATCATTAAGAGTTGGATAGAAAAATATTATAAGACCGATCGCCTTAATGATGTTCTCTATAATACTTGTCCTATACAATGTTTCCTTCCCCGTTCATACGAGTTGAATTAAGAAATATTATCTAAAAAATCTTGCTTGGGGTATATTAACTTCAATTGGTTTTCCACACAAAGTTTCTTCAACTCGAATATTAATTTATTGATATTTTTCCGCAACCAGCGTGATACTGCAGTAATTGGGAATCCTACTTAGTTTACGCAGCGCTTGCCTTCACGGTCTTTTTTAAAATACATTTCTATATGAAGCCATTTTAATTATATATTTACTTTTTGTGAAACATTTATTCATTTGTACTATTACATTGAAGCACAAAAGTATCTGAATTTTCCAAATCCCCCTCTAGACGCTTTCTCACTTGTCCAATTTCACCCTTTACCCTAAAGGTGTAAATACCGGGTATGGTAACGATCAAACCAACAGCTTATTGTTATTATGGCATGGGTAGGGGTGAGGGTTTACTTAAGGCTGAAAACTAACAAATCAAATATCTTTGTTAATATTCAAGATAGAGACAAAAAAAAAATTATATCATTATGGTCAATTAAATGTTCAATACGATTTGTTATATACAATTTTTTACGGAGGTATTTCAAATTTTCCTTTGTGAAATAGCCTTAAAGAGGAACAGCTTAATTTATTTTTAGGCAAAAGAACTGAGACTCAAAAAGAGATTCGTTCCTTAGCTCCGATATTAAAGTACATTTGAACGGGAACAGCAGCGAACAATGCAATAAACCCCAATTGATTTTCTTAGTCGTACTCAAAGAACGTCGTCCAAACAATACCGAGGACATCCTTTCTATCAATAAGAACGAGACTCCTTCCTCCGGGGGAAGGTTTTCTTTGGACATCGATTCTTTAATGCCCAATCGAGCTGCGGTTCGAACAGAGAGGGAAGACCCCCAAAAAAGGGTGGGGGGGGGAAGGTAGAATAAACCAAGAAAAGAAAAACCTTTGCGAAAACCCATTCGTCCAGAAATAGTAAAAGCAGGAGTCTATCTCTGGTGCAACAATGCCCTCAGGAAACAATGAGAGAACACAGTGAGGCCATACAACTCCCCCTTCGGGAGATATCTATCTCCAAGGGGACCCGGCTATAGGGATCTTTAATTAAAGTACCATTTCTTTGTTTTCTATAAAACATGTGAGTGGCCTTTCAGGAATTAAAAGTAATGGCCTGTGATTAACAGCCTTAATTTCGAGATAACGTGGTTATTAACTCGGACTTGTGATACAGGTCCTTCCTCACCCGACTTAGAATATAACCTTCCTCTTATCTTAATAGGAAATCAGTAGCGTGACAACTATTTCGAGGCTTAAAATAACTAAAATAACAGAGGGTTATAACGTGGCTTAAGAAAAGTTGTTATTCTACTGCAGGAAGATAGCCCTCACTCCATGAAATAGCTGTAGTTTTATTATATTTGAAATTTGGCTACTTTAGTTTCTCAACTTGGATCTCCTGGCAGGTGGGGGTCGATGCATACATTCATGGTTGAAAAAGGACATCACCTCAATTAGGTTTTAAATGTTTATTCCAGAGCACTCCTAAAATCATAACGCACAAAATATACATTATAAAATATGCAGTCAATGATTTTTAAAACAATAACATAATTCATATCAAATAAAATTTCTTTTACAAAAATAACAATACCATTAGTCTTATCAACATAAAAAAATAAAAAAGATTGCTCTTATATGATTTAAAACCTACAACACCAATAAATAATAAAATACTCTCCTTTTGTCCCCCCAAAATAACTTCCTATAAATAAATCAACAAAGAGTTTCCCTTTCCACCACAATATAGTATTCCTTTAATCATTAGAGAATTGATTTCAACTATAAAATACTGACTGTTTGCATTACAATAATAAGTGTTAACGACTTGAAAATAAAACTGGTGCCCTTGAAAATATGTCTGCCAACGTAAATAATATAATTACTCATGTTTCCCACGTACAGAAATACATAAAAAGTCCGTCACGCAGGGGCTGCGTAAACTAAGGAGATTTCCCATGTGAAGTTTTACAATAGAGAAATATCCATACGAGAGCCGAACAGTTACGGCCGAATTAGCTTTTAGCGGGAACCTCACTCGTCCGTTATCGGCCCACATTTAATAAAAATGCAAATATCTCGGTTAATATTCAAGATAGAGAATAAACGTATAGAACAATATTTACAGTAAATTCTGAATTGTAAGAATAATTTATATTTTAATATCTCAAATTTTAGTAGTCCAAGAACTAAAGAAGAGGGGGAGGGTGCGGATGAACAGAACGTATTTGCATAAATCTCACAAAGTAACGAAGGTAAGGTTAGAAGAAGCTTCCACCTGAGCCGAGCAAGGACGAAAATGGCCGACCTAATCCGAACTATACCCGACCACAGACTTCATAAAAATGCAAATATCTCGGTTAATATTCAAGATAGAGAATAAATGTATATAACAATATTAATAGTAAATTGATTGTGCAATAAGATTGGTTCTATACAATTGTTTGATCCGACGTATGGTAACGGAGATATTTCGAATTTTCGAAAATCCCCCCTCCCACTAGTCCGATTTCAGCCATTAACGAACTTGATCTGTCTTTTTGCATAAAACGTTTAAATATCGAGTTTGGTAACGATCAAACAAAAATTGCGACCGCTAGAGCGTTAACAGACAAATACACACACACACACACACACACACACATATATATATATATATTGTAACGGTCGAGCTTTAGAGCCACTCCGCTGTCTCTATATCTATGAGATCAGAGTGATTAGTACTAGGCTTTAAACGAGGTAGCAGCACCTGTCAAGGGGCTGACAGCGGACCCCTGTGAGTCCAAGGGTCAATCTCGCAGTACAGGAACAGGCAGTCGACTCCCAAGATGCAAAGAGAGAGTAAGTGTTTCTTTAATTATCTAGTCTAATTGTGCTATATCTCTGATTAAATAGATAAAATAGCTCTTATAGCAGAGATGGTGGAAACGATAATGCTTGCCGTGCAATATATGACCCTGAGAAGTAGCCGGTTCTTAGATTAAATTTAAACAATAATAATTATAATTAACCTTTCATTATAATATATATAATTTTGAACGGACCTCATTTTCGTCATCTACTGGGTTGGATCAATGGACATTTGAAGAAATTTTTCGAAAATCGCGTCATGAGTACGACCTCAATAGCTGATTTCCCTTAAGGGGGATGGGAAAAATGCATATTGTTTTCAACAGATCATTAGTAGATAAGATACATCCGAAAATATTGTTTGTGACTTCATAAATTAAGGTTTTACTTTCTATACTCGGCAATCTGTATTTGGTCTATATTGTAGAAGACATTTAGCGGTGCCATGCTACACGAAAAGTTTTTATTTTTCATATTTTTTTTTAAACTTTGCTTCTTGTCACTAGCAATTTTTCACCTTCCCTTTAATTATGAGCTTCACGACCATCTTCTTCGCATCAACACAACTCTGCTCATGAACAAATTTCAGAGGAATGTTTCGATCATTTTAAACTATGCTGCAAATATTTGTTATACAATGATTTTCGATACAACACATAACGTATATTTGAGATTTACTTATCTCATCTTAAATCCTCACCCCCAATTCAATTTTCGACATACATGATTTCATCAGTAGTTTTACGTGTATTGTCTTAATATCTAGTTTGAAACATGCATTTACTTTTAATTATTTTATTCATGTGTCTACTCCTACGGGTTATAAGGATACACAAACTACCTGCTGAAATCGGACCAGGATGACATTTTTCGTTTATCATAATATAATCCGTAAACTATGTTCTGTGACATTTTTTGAGCGCATAACTTTAAAATAAAATAATTTTAAATGAATTGCTGCCAACCATTTTGTTTATTTAATTTAATAAGAGTACAAGACATTAGATTTAGATTTACTAAAGACATTGATCAACACCAACAAGGATAAACTAGTCAGGTAAGAATATAAAATTTAAATAAGACTCATTTGCACCAGGGATATTTGTTTCTGTGGCGCGAGTTATTATGCATGGTAATACTTTATAAATATAAACCTGACTAAACTAATCATTAGGAATTCCTAACTTTTTATATATTCAACATTTCTGCCCCTTTTTTAAAAAACTCCCCTTGAAAAGGAACCCATTGAAATGCAGGAATAACATTTTAATTTGGAGAAAAATAACAAAGAGATCCCTGAACTCTATAGAAAATGAAAACCGGGCTTTCGTTCCGTGAAATAAAGGTATTGTAAAATTTCTATATTCTTGCATTGAGCGATCAAGCTGGTCTCTTTTTTCTCGTTATTTTTAAACTTTTTATCAGAACCCCATTTCTACTTTGTTTTACATTAAAACACATTATAATTTGGTCCCTTGTAGTGTCCATTGTGACTCCCCAATTCAATACACTCTACTAAATGGCTCCAAATTATTAGGAGCAGCTAAAAAAATATACATCTATTATACGGGGTGTGGCTATTAAATAACAAGACTGACGCTGTAAAACATTTTATTTTTATTTCATACATTTTTACTTATTATCACCTTCAATATACACCCCTCCTTTATCCCTACAACGCTCCATGCGGACCTTCCATTGTTCGAAACAGTGCTGGAAGTCTTTTTCTGTCAGCTTCAACAGACTCAAATCTTGTTCCTTTTAATGCAGATTTCACCTTAGGAAACAGATAGAAGTCGCACGGCCCAAGATCCGGCGAATAAGGCGGATGGTCTGACACTGGGATGCTGAATTTAGCTAGAAACCTCTTAACAGACAATGCGGAATGAGCCGGCGCATTGTCTTGGTGGTGAACCCATGACTTGTCCTTCCACAATTCAGGTCGTTTTTTCCTTATTCTTTCGCGGAGTTCAGCAAGAACGTGAAGGTAGTAATTTTGAATAATCGTTTGACCTTCAGGAACCCAGTGAAGGTTCACAATCCCATGAATATCGAAAAAAACAATCAACATTGCTTTGAATTTTGATATGCTCATTCGAGCTTTTTTGGCTCTCGGTGAAGATGGGCTCTTCCAGTGCATGGATTGGCGCTTTGTTTCAGGATCATACATAAAAAACCATGATTCGTCACATGTTATTATCCTTTCCAGTAAGTTTGGGTCATTTTCAATGGCATTCAAAGTGTCAGTACAAACATTTTTGCGTGCTTCCAGTTGTTCAAATGTGAGAATTTTAGGCACCATTTTGGCACACACTTTTTGCATGTTAAAATTGTTATGTAATATTTGCCGTACGAATTCTTTATCAATCCGTACAGTTTCAGCAATCGCACGAATACTTAACCGACGGTCAGATCGAATCAGATTACCGATTTTTTCGATATTGTCATCCGTTTTCGACGTGGAAGGGCGACCCGGGCGTGAATCATCTTGAACGTCTTCTCGGCCATCTTGAAAACGCTTAAACCACTCAAAAACACGTGCACGCGATAAACATTCATTGCCATACACTTCTTTCAATAAATTATAAGTTTCAGTACCGGTTTTTCCAAGTTTCACATGAAATTTCACAACAATTCGTTGCTCTACTGTTACACTTAACATTTTTCCGGCGAAACAAAAAAACAACTCTAATGCGAACGAAGGCTACGGCTGTACTAATTTGTTTACAGAAGCGAGAGGCACTATACCTATTCGAAAGAGGAAGCTTCACGATAACAGCTGTTAGTTGCTGGCGTTTGACGCATGCGCACTTCTTCTGTAGCAGCGTCAGTCTCGTTATTTAATAGCAACACCCCGTATAGCTTATCTATTGTATATGCGTCTTCTATTATATAGCTATTCCCTACAGCGTAAACAAATTCTCCAAATAACTGGTTAAAGGCCCATTGTTCTTCATAAATAATTTTTGTTATGTTTTTTATTTTAATCATAAAAATGTTTCCGTAATTGAAGCAAAGGTTTTCTCAGTCATAGAAAATTATAGAAAAATCGTATCTGTTTTTAGATTGTATGATATTATAAAATGAGGATAGTTGCTATCTTTTCTTGATCATATTACATTGCCCTTAGAGATATAACACAAGTTATTTTACGGAATCACGACTAAAAACACTTTTGCCTCATTATACAGGAGATTTCAATACACATAATGTGAAACTTATAAAGGTTACTCAAAATTTGTATAATTAATAACATACTAGTGAGGTGACATCTTTTAAAAGAGAGGTAGGGAGGTTTTTGTACACGAAATTTTTAAATTGCGAATTTCTTCATCTTCGTGAGAGATTCAAGAAATATGTAATATTTTTTTGTTTATCATAAAATAAACAACAAATATAAGTCTTACATATTTGACCATACGTATAGAAAGAAAGAAAAATTTCCATATATATATATATATTAATAGTGTTGTAGTTTTCGACCAGATTTAATATATATATATATATATATATGTTAACACTCTAGCGGTCACAATTTTTGTTTGATCGTTACCAAACTCGATGTTTAAACGTTTTATGCAAAAAGACAGATCAAGTTCGTTAATGGCTGAAATCGGAAAGGGGGGGGGTAGAGGGGGATTTTTGAATATTCGAAATGTCTCCGTTACCATTCGTAGGAAATCTGCTTAGTTTACGCAGCCCTTGCGTGACGGACTTTATTAACTTACATGCAACTCCTTGTGGCTCCATTCTTATGATAACCCTCATTTTTGTTCACTACTTCTTCATAAAATTGAAATACCAAGTTTCATAAATAAAAGTTAAAAATGGTTCTCATTACATTACAAACAAGACTTTTCTATTAAATATAGTAGTACTCATTAAGAAGGCATATTTACAAACATTGGTAGGTATATTTGGTGTGGCTAATGTGTAGAATAATAAGAGAGAAGTGAACAAAACTATGTAATAAATGTATCAACAATTCACAATGTTTTTGGGGAAGTTTCGCACGAGGCACGACTGTTCTTTTGTCATTCTTCTAACCTCGATGAACAGGTTATGCAAGCAGTGTTGCCACTAGCCAGCACTCGCTCCCAACTCACTGTTAAACCTTAAAGCAGGGGGGCCCCAGGTGACAGTTAGACGCAAGTTTATATAACTGTTACATATATTTTCTTTTTAATTTCGTTATATTTTAATTGTCAGTGTTATGGTCCATAAGTTATTAAATAGGTATATTTAGTTATCGGTTTAAGGATGATTACACCGTTAACTGATTGAGGAAGGAAGGCAGTCTTTATTATTTGAAAAACTCGTTGGGTGAAGGAGCTGCAAGAATATATAATATAAAAAAGTCAGTCACGCAGGGGCTGCGTAAACTAAGCAGATTTCCAACGTGAAGTTATACAATAGAGAAATCTCCATACGAGAGCCGAACTGTTACGGCAAAGGGCCGAACTAGCTTTTGGTGGGAAACTCAGTCTTCCGTTATCGGCCCAAATTTAATAAAAATGCAAATATCTCGGTTAATATTCAAGATAGAGAATAAATGTACAGAACAATATTTATAGTAAATTTAATTCACAATAAGATTGGTTTTATACAAATTTTTGATCCGACGTATGGTAACGGAGATATTTCGAATTTTCCCCCATTCTAACCCCCCCCCCCTCCCACTGGTCCGATTTCAGCCATTAACGAACTTGATCTGTCTTTTTTTATAATACATTAAAATATCGAGTTCGGTAACGATCAAACCAAAATTGCGACCGCTAGAGCGTTAACAGACAAATATATATATATATATATATATATATATATATATATATATATATATATATATATATATATATAAAATTGTAACCTCTGTCTGTACATTGATTTTTTTCGCGAAATTACACGATAACTTTTCATTTCACATGTCATAGACACCATATCTGAATTTTGTTTCTTTCGTGTATGTTTGATTGTTTGTTTGTTTATTTGTTTGTTACCTTTTCACGCATAAACGGCTGAACCGAATTTTATGAAACTTAGTATGTATATTACTACTAGCCCAACTTAGACTTTAGGCTATATTAATATTCTCTAAGACGAACAAGAGTGGGGGTTATAAGGGAGGCCTGAAATTAAAAATAGCGATATTTCGTTTCCTATTGCTTTTTCAGCAAATATGCACATAACAAAAGTTGTTTATTTTGTTATTTAGAGTAACTTTTGTTATATGCACTTTTGCCGTATACGGAAGCATAAATGAGTTATACGCTATAAACTAAAGCGGGAGTCCACAATTTTATTTGGCACTAAGGACTCAACCGAATTAAACCAAACTCGGTATGTGAATTAGTACTAACGCCTTCATTATAATAAGCTATACTAACATTTCTAGGGACGGGCAGGAGTGGGGGTTATAAGGTAGGCCTGAAATTAATAATAGTGACATTTCGTTTCCTATTGCATTTTCGGCAAATATGCACATAACAAAAGTTGTTTATTTTGTTATTCAGAGTAACTTTTGTTATATACACTTTTGTCGTATACCGAAGTTTAAGTGCGTTATACGCTAAAAAGTATAGCGGGAGTCAACAATATTATTAGCCAAAAAAGACTCAACCGAACTAAATAAAACTCGGTATGTGTATTAGCAGTGAGGCCTTCATTATAATAAGCCATACCAACATTTCTATGGACGGGCAGGAGTGGGGGTTATAAGGGAAGTCTGAAATTAAAATTAGCGATATTTCGTTTTCTATTGGTTTTTCCGCAAATATAAACATAACAAAAGTTGTTTATTTTGTTATTTGGAGTAACTTTTGTTGTATACACTTTGTCGTATACCTAAGTATAAATGAGTTATACGTTAAAACTTTAGCGGGAGCCAACAATTTTAATGGGCACTAACGGCTGAACCGTACTTAACAAAACTCGGTATGTCAATTAGCATTAATTCTTCCATGATTATAAGTTATTTTAAAATTTTTAGGTTCGAACGGGAGGGGGGTTATAAGGGAGGCCTGAAATAAAAATTCACCATATTTACATGTATAAGAGACGGGAAATATAAAAATATCGAAGACAGTGAAGCCTTATCGAACAAATAATTCTATTATTAGCAAATCCACGGCAACGACGGGTATCAAGACTAACCACTGGGACGGGTAAATGTCAAAATATTGTGCAATGTAAAGCCTGCTACAAAAATACCATCACCATTCAGCCTCAAATGAATTCCCGGGCGAAGCCGGGTATCTGAGCTAGTATATATATATATATATATATATATATATATATATATAATCTTGAACGAACCTCATTTTCGTCATCTCCTGGGTAGGTTCGATGGACATTTGAAGAAACTTTTCGAAAATCGCGTCATGAGTACGACCTCAATAGCTGATTTCCCTGAAGGGAAATCTGCTAAAAGAATTGAATCAACAATAACTATTAACATCAGCACAGACCAAGAGTTAGAAATGGAGAAAAGCATATAGCCAAAGTTAGGGCTCTACTGTATTAGATGTTCAGGAACTGATTTTGCGAAGGAAAGCCCATGATTTGAGGAGAGCTGACGAGACCCCACTTATCCGGCCAAATTGCCGAATAGTTCTACCAACTCTCTCTCTCTCTCTCTCTCTCTCTCTCTCTCTCTCTCTCTCTCTCTTTCTCTCTCTCTCTCTCTCTCTCTCTCTCTCTCTCTCTCTCTCTCTCTCTCTCTCTCTCTCTCTCTCTCTCTCTCTCTCTCTCTCTCTCTCTCTCTCTCTCTCTCTCTCACTCTCTCTCTCACTTTCTCTCTCCCTCCCTCTCCCAACTTCCGCCCCCACAATTCCCCGTTCCTCGAGGAGGGATGATCCGCATTTATATACAATTCCCGATGTCATATCCTGGAAATTTCTGACGCGGCTCTATCCACAACTCCCCGTAACAAGCATCATTATGCTGGCGTTCCCAGTGAATTCCTGTCAGATAAAGCGCATTCGAGTTTCCAGCCGACTATCACACTTCGGCTTAACTTTCCTCAATAGTCAGAGATCTCGTTAAATTGCTGTGACCTTCAACATTTGATTCACGGATGAAGTCTATTGATTCTAAGGATACATGCTGGTGGGAAACAATTAC
The DNA here is from genome assembly GCA_019009955.1 of Riptortus pedestris. NCBI lineage: Eukaryota > Metazoa > Arthropoda > Insecta > Hemiptera > Alydidae > Riptortus > Riptortus pedestris. Next base: position 43,200,991 of record CM032231.1, read on the forward strand.
TTGTAAAACTTGATAAACCTCAGTAATGATAGAAATTTCCAAATTTTATTTTTATTTATTTGGTTTGTGTCCCTCAGCGATGGTGATTGGCATCCCAAATTTAAATAACCATGAAATATATAGGACAATGTAGTATCCAAAACGTTTTATGTTATACATTTTCCTTTTTACATATTTACTGATATTTTACCCATTCTTTAGTAAATATCCGCTTGAACTCACGTACTTTGAGCGGGTAGAACGTTCCAGAACCAGGAAATCCGCTTTTTTTACGCAGTCTATCCAGATGACCATGAATATTTTATGGTAAATTAGTAGTTTTATTATTCTCATCAAGGTTTTTAGAAAGTGATCACATTTTCTTCCACACGAAATACAAGTGGCCTATATATTTCATGGTTATTTAAATTTGGCCACTTGTAATTCGAACTTACTAATCCAGTGAAATGCCTCAACTGATGAACACTTATGTTGTGGTGGAATCAAAATTGTTCATTTTCAAACGGTAAATAAATATACTTTCTAATTTTATTAAGAAATCTATATTATGCGTTTACCAATGCAGTAGAGATAAAACGAAAAAAATGTGATAATTTTCTAAAAGCCTTGATGAGAATAATAAAACTACTAATTTCCCATAAAATATTCATGGTCATCTGGATAGACTGCGTAAAAAAAGCAGATTTCCCTGGTTCTGGAACGTCCTACCCTCTCAATGCAAGCGAGTTCAAGCGGAAATTTACTGAAGAAAGGCTAAAATACCATGAAATATGTAAACAGGAAAATGTATAACATAAAACGTTTGGGATTCTATATTGACAATTGGTTTATAACCTTGCTTTGAACCGACCCATGACAACGGGGCCTCTTCCTTCTACTCCTATTAAATTATATAAAGAAAATGTTTTGATGCACTTACATTATTTCATTTGGAAGTTATTTATGATATCTCCGGTCCAATGCAAAAAAAAAAAGTAATAGTGATTAATTTAAAGATTCTTTCTATCATTAATTGGCCTGGTTCGATACAAAGTTTTCGTATCTCCAATTGGTAAGGAGAAGTTTTCATTTTTTTTTATTTACACTCGTTCTTGACTTCCCTTCTCCCTAGAACCGATTGAGGCCAAAAAGTCCGGCACGCAGGGGCTGCGTAAACTAAGCAGATTTCCCATGGGAAGGTTTACAATAGATAAATATACATACTGATAAAACTACCGTGTTAATATTCGCACGGATTGAATAAATACAAACGGTAATGAGATATCTTTCTGTCAATTTACAAGCTAATAATCTATAGAACGGAAAGCGGCTGAGTTATAATCAAACAGGCCAGCCAACCTCGTAGCACTGAATAGATAGATAGACCGGAAAGAAAAAAAATTAGTGAAATATATCTGAATATAACATATTAATTTTATTGAAAAAATTTTACTAAAGCTAGTGTTGTAGTTTTTAATGAACAGAATTATTTTTGTCTGAATCAGTCAAATTTTAGTAATCCAAGAACAAAATAAGGGGGGGTGGGGGTCAACACCAGAACGTATTTGTTTGTATCTCGTGTAATAAAGGTTTGTTGAAAATAATATTTGGTATTTAACCTTGTAATGAAGTGGTTCATGATATAACAGCTTATTATTAATATGACAATAGTAGGAGTGTGAACCCCCTGAAAGCGTAAAACTATAAAATCCAAATATCTTGGTTAATACTCATTATACGGAAAATATATTTCGATCCGTATAGTAACGGAAATATTTAATATTTTCGAAATTCCTTCCCTCTAAACCTCCCTCCCCCTAGTACGATTTTAGCAGTTAACGAACTTGATCTTTCTTTTTACATAAAACGACTAAACATCGAGTATATGCAAATATATATATATATATATATATATATATATATATACAGAGGTAACAGTGAGTTCAGGAAAGGTCATAACGACTAACTCTGCTCAAGTCTGAAAACCTAAAACCGTCGTGATTACAATCAATACTTCCTTTACTTCGCACAAGGAAAACACTGTATTATTAGTGTTTACGATATATAAAAATTTGACAGTAAATATATATTTGACGTAAGTAATTATGAATGGGGAGTGTTTGTAGAGCCAGCTGTATTGTCGTTGTGAATTACGAGCTGAATGTGAAAGGCAAACATCCCATTCTCCTTGTTAAGTGAGCCCATTCACATCATAACAGTAAATTCTCTTCCTAATTAATCTGTTTCATCCCCCTCTCTCCGAAATAGTCTAGAAATCCAATTGCGTGTGCTGGAGTGGGTTATCACCCTTTTTTAGCAAGAGTAGGACTATGGATATTATTTCGTCATCAAATAACTCGCCACTCTAGGTTTCCTAAGTGAGATAAAGACCAACGCCTGAATTACATTGCTAACCTGAACCCCAAAAATCATTAACAATCAATTTCATATGATAAGAGTCCGTCACGCAACTGCTGAGTACACCAAACAGATTTTCCACGTTCTGGTATAACACACTTTTGATCTCTTCTCCCCATATATTTTCTACTTCTACAAAAAAAAAAAAGCTTATAATAAAAGCAAAGGATTACTGAAGATTGAAAATAAGAATGTAAGAATAACTCGCTTAATAAGCCCTCGGTCGGGCGCGTCAAGAATATTCCACCTTCGGGCGCGTGTATCTCAGAGATCATCCTCAACCGTTTGTACGGAAATACAATTTTCTAATATATATTTTGCACTAAAATGTTCAGTGTGTGATTAGAAACTATAACATAGGAAGTATTTGTTTAAAAGAAGTAAATAATTTTCAAAATTGACAAGTATTATAATAAAAAACAATCTTGGTAGATAAAATAATCAAGTTGGTTATAGATTCATTATTATTAAAACCGTGGACGATAATTTTTAAAATATAATTAAAAAATACAAATATCAAAAGAAATTGTTTAAATGCACATGTCTTAATTATATATAATTCATTTCAGTATGTGAACATTATAAACAAATGATCTAAATATAACTTCATTCAAAAATAAGTAGCACGAAATCACTTTTAGATAATTTATTTATTTATTAACGTCTACTTTTTGCAACTTAGGCTAATCGGGACGGGTTATCTACAGGTTACCACCCTTTTCTAGCCAGGGTGGGATTTTAGGACGTTATTTAATGAATTTCGTCACTAAATAATTTCCTTTGCCCAGGCGAGAATTGAACTCGCCACTCTAGGTTTACCATGTGAGATAAAGGTCAACGCTTTAACTCGCTTGGCTAACCTGAGCCCCACTTTTAGATAAGACTTATTAAAAATTATATAAATTTTAATGTACCAATCCTTTTAAAAACACCAGTTTAATTATTATTTCTTTTGCAGAGCTGCATTACAATTAGGACAAATTTTGCTTTTGCGAATCTCACAAGAGTAATTAGTAAAACTACATTTCTTTTCAGTTTTGCTTGGTTCACATCATTTTCTTTTGTTCGTTGTAGCGGAGGGATTTTTTTATGCTGTTCTGTACTTGAGTTTAATGTATGGTCCAATGAGTCTTTGTGCCCTTCAAGTTTCGTCCTTAGTTCGGCTGGTAAACATCTACTGTTGTCACTGCGTCTTACAATATTTACAAGTTCTTCTGAAAGCTCATGTATGAGCAAAATAATAGAAAAATAAGTTTATATGATTCCATTTAATAAAGAGAAACTTAATTGATGTATATATTTATGAAATACAGATTTCAAAAAAACTTACGAGATCGGGCGCTTGGTATCTAGGAAATTAAACTGAAAGACAGGTGAAACACACGACTCCATCAAACACAGTGACACAACTGACCTTGAGGGTTAGTCCTATAAACCACATGACTCGGAGCACTACGCCACCACTCTCTGCTATGAGGAGTGACAAATATTTCTCTAGAAACTGTGTATCTCAGAGATCACGCACCCGACGAAGGGTTATACTACGAGAAACTAAATAGAACCTCAATTCTTGAACATCAATAGTTCAACAAGATTGGTACGAAAACATTTTTTCACCATACTACGATGTAATCACCTGTTTTACACACCTAATTTGCGGTCCGAAAGCTACACTTCGCCGCCCTAGGGCCGAAAATGAATATTTCGCCCTAGGGCCGCAAAATCAGCTGTTTATTATTTTAATTCATTCATTTCATTATATACATTACATTAGTTTGTTTTGCTCGTATTATTGTTTAGTTATTTAGTAATTATGGCTATTAATATATCAGAATCTAAAAATAGAATAGCAAAAGAAATCATGGCAGACTTGTTACCAGCAAAATCAAAAGATAGGTATGACGAAGAGTATACAAAGTTTCATCATGTCCCCATAACCACAAGATAACCTTCTAACAAAGAGGTACACTTAACCAAAAGAAAATCTTGTTTTTGATTAATGTTATATCGTATTAATATTTATTGTAGTATGGTGAAAAATAGCGTTCGTGCCTCGGGCCAAAGTGCTTTTGCCGGCCCTCGAACTTTTCATAACCTCGACTACGTCTCGGTCAAAAAATATCTCGGGCCGGCAAACGCCCACTTTCGGCCCTTGGTACGAAATATACTATTTCACCATACTACGATGTAATCACCTGTTTTACACACCTAATTTGCGGTCCGAAAGCTACACTTCGCCGCCCTAGGGCCGAAAATGAATATTTCGCCCTAGGGCCGCAAAATCAGCTGTTTATTATTTTAATTCATTCATTTCATTATATACATTATATTAGTTTGTTTTGCTCGTATTATTGTTTAGTTATTTAGTAATTATGGCTAATAGTATATCAGAATCTATAAATAGAAGAGCAAAAGAAATCATGGCAGATTTGTTACCAGCAAAATCAAAAGATAGGTATGACGAAGAGTATACAAAGTTTTTGAACTGGTTAAAAATAGAAAAGTAAAACCTGGAGTTGTGAATGATAAAGTTGTACTCATATATCTCTCGGTCCTATCAAAGCAAAACAAACAAAGTACTTTATGGAGTAAGTACTCCATGATAAAAAGTTGTTTAAAAGTAAAAGAAAATATTCAAATCACCCAATTTCCAAAAAGTATTGCTTTTTTGAAACGGCAATCGGTTGGTTATCAGCCAAAAACTACGAGAAAAAGTGTGAATGTGTCAAACAAAAAACAAGTAATAGAATCTTCAAAGGGTATTATGTTTTCAAACAACCAAAATTGTACTTTTAACATTTCTATAAATCAAAAAATAAACGAACTAACTTTTTTTAGCATTTTGAAATATATCAGTTGTATTAAATGAAACACACATATGTTCATCCCTCTTTATTAACTTACATAATAACATAACGTAAAACAATCCATACATTAAACATTCATTATGTTCCCATAACCACAAGATAACCTTCTAACAAAGAGGTACACTTAACCAAAAGAAAATCTTGTTTTTGATTAATGTTATATCGTATTAATAATTATTGCAGTATGGTGAAAAATAGCGTTCGTGCCTCGGGCCAAAGTGCTTTTGCCGGCCCTCGAACTTTTCATGACCTCGACTACGTCTCGGTCAAAAAATATCTCCGGCCGGCAAACGCCCCCTTTCGGCCCTTGTTACGAAATATACTATTGTGGGGAAACAGGTCTCAATAACACGAAGTTTTGTTAAATATTTCAAAATGTAATTGTTGAATGCATAACTTGGCCTAAGCTTGTTTCTTTGTTGTTTGTTGGTTAGCACCTGAAGATGGCACGTTAGTGCCGAAAGGCCTTGTGCGTTAATAAATAAATTGGTGGGAAGACTTCGTGTTATTGAGACCTGTTTCCCAGATCTGCACTCCCACATCCAGCAACATACAAATTAAAATATACTATTCGATTCGACTCATTATAACGGAGATATTTTGAATTTGCTTCCCCTAACCCTCTTGAACCTTGTCCGATTTCAGCCTTTAACGACTACAAATTTTCGAGTTGAATTAAATAGTTAAATATCGATTATGGGATAGACCAAATAAACGTTTTCCAGTAAAGAACGTAAAATCCTAATTGTTGAAGAACAGTATAACATATTTGGATATATCTCAAAAAGTAAAAGCTCTACGCCAACAATATTTGGTACTCAACCTTTGAATGAAGTGATTAATGTATAACAGCATTGAAATATGCAAGTATGTGAGTTAATATTGAAGATAGAGCTAGTTCGGCCGTTTCCGTAAGTGCTCGGCTCTCGTATGGAGATTTCTCTATTGTATAACTTCACACGGGAAATCTGCTTAGTTTACGCAGCTCCTGCGTGACGGACTTTTATTTTACGGAGATACCGGCCAGCAAGAAAGCCTAATTATAACCTTCCGTTTTCTGCTCCAACTCGGCCAGCAGGAAAGCCTCACTGTAACCTTCCACTTTGCACTCCAACCTGTAAAGTGCTTTGACGGACCGTAATTGTTTTTATCTTTGTGTTTATAATTTTGAAATTTTATTATTATTTGTTAATTGATATTAATCAGAACATAATGATACTTACTTTTTTTGGAAGCAAGATTTTTTTTTGTTATAGGGAACACCTTCCGAACAATAAAATGTGACCCCTGTAGGTGCACTAACACGATACCTGTTTTTTGCACTTGTGGCCAATTATATTTGGCACGATATGGCCAGGAGTGGGATCTCTGGTATTGTGGTTAGAGTAAAAGGGAGAGGTGGCAGTAAGGAGTGGAGTAGTTAGCAGTATGATTAACAATCCACAGGTGACATACTCGACTACCTGTTCTCTGAGAATCCCACCTGTCAAGCAGCACATTCTCTCTCTGATTAATATCTTACTCTGCCACATATCTCTCTTAATCCAACACCATTTAATACAAAACATATCTTATTATTCAGATTTTATCTACCTCATAAAGGGGATACACTCGCTTCTTGAGGTGAAGATTTAGACGGAAAATTGGTAGTGGAATGACGATTCGACTTTTAAAAAGATTCGAATTACTCAACTTGTCAACTTAGTGGAAAGTAAAAGCACGTGGAATTGGTGCTGCAGTTATCCACAGGCAGAGTCGTTACCTTAACAACTTGGGTAATGTCTTCAATATTCACAACTGAGCTACAAAGAATTCTATAAGCATTCACAAATGTACCAGAATGAAACAGTTAAGAAATTGTTATATTTTACGATTCTTTAAGGTCTCTTAAAACACAAAAGAACCTATACTCGACACATCCAATATTCAACAACATATGTGACTTAATCAGCCCACATTGGCTTCCCGGACATCTAAATATTTCAGAATCCATTGAAGCCAACGCAATTGACTAGAGCAAAGTGACTCGGAGGAATTAACACAACAAGAGATGTCTATTTATACAACTAGTAAAAATATTTGTAGAACGAACAGACATAAAGTAAATTAAGAGAACTGAGTTCAGTACTGGAATACTACTCACCAGTTCAAATAGAATAGGTCTCAACTATCTCACCTTCAGTCATAAAATACCACGAATTTATTCTCACTCGCATCAACCAATCTCATTCGTCTTTTGTCTCCAGAGTTTTTTTTTTTGTTTTTTTTTTCTTATCTTCAAATACAAAGATCGTTTCCAATTAACGTTTGACGCTTAGTGATACCTCATCAGGGAGATTTTAACATATAGATATTCTCAACACCTTATGTTGATTGATTTTATTTTTTAGGAAATATCCAATATTTAGCCTAAGCAGATCAAGTTTCCTAACTCACCCGTCGTCCGAACTTCTCCCTTCTTCCATTTTTTCTCTCTCTCTGAAGAAGACTTATCTGGCAATATATTTGACAGTTAGCTGCATTTGTTGGCTCAGCTAACTTTCAAATAAATCTGCCAGATGTGATTTCATCAGGGAGAGAAAAAGTGGAAGAAGGAAGGAGTTTGGACGATGGGTGAGTTCGAAAACTTGATTGATCTGCATAGACGCAATATTCGAAGTGTTGAGAAGAATATTTTTAAAATAAAGACTTAAGAAGAGAATATAAGATAAAAAATGAAAATAAATCTCTGAAAAAAAGAGAAGCTTTTAACCGCGAATTTAAGAAGATTTTGACACCAAAATTAAGAAGAAGAAATCAGGAAGAATCAAATTTTGGTTGCTTCAAATACTTTAACTATTTTATACTCCCATTAAAACAAAATTCTATTACTAAAGAAGTTCTTATGGGGGTTTTCAGCGGAGAGTATGACACATTATCGTAAATATTATTGTTTAAAAGAATGAAGGATCTGCATTTATAGTCAGTCTAAATACATCAATATAACTATATTTAAAACTAATATATGGGGCTCAGGTTAGCCATGCGAGTTAAAGCGTTGCCTTTAATCTCACATGGTAATCCTTGAGTGGCGAGTTCGATTCCCGCCTGGGCAAGGGAATTTATTTAGTGACGAAATTCATTCAATAAAATCCTAAGTCCCATCCTGGCTAGAAAAGGGTGGTAACCTGTAGATATCCCGTCCCAATTAGCCTTAGTTGCAAAAAGTGGACGTTAATAAATAATAATAATAATACTAATATATGATTGAATATATCAATGGTTTTTTGATATGAGGGCATTGTATTCAAGTAGCCATATATTGCTTTGAGTAAGGAGGTTGCTTTCATCTGTGAAGGGCGACTACCTTGTTTACGATTCACTAGGGAAATGTTATTTTCGTTTTAGTGGAGATTGCCCTGTTTACGTTCAAGTTAAGGTAAATTTGTTTTTAGTGTTTTCTGATTTGTTTGTCATTCTCATTGGTTTTGTGTCAGTTTTGGCACGAACGTCAACTTGTAACAGTATTTGATTTTCATTTTCATTTGTACTTCATTTGTGTATTTTAAAGGTGAGAATATGAATTATATGTACATACATTTTTCCAGGTACCACCTCGAGAACCTGGAGAGGGTGGAGGATATCAACCTGGACCAGGAAATAATGTTAGGGGAAGATCAAGGGTGAGTAAATAAATTCTATGTTTACTTAAGAATAAATACATAAAGTTTAATATGAACAAAGGCAAAACAAAGAAGGGATTGACTCAGGAATGGTGCTTATAAACTTCGTCATGCCCATCAATAACAAAAAGTAAAATATCATAAACTTAAAAGACTTCTAAGTGTTAAGTTAGAGTGGAGTTATGTGTCTACCACTATGGACGAATCGAAACAAGTTAAATAACGTAAAAGTCGGTGTTTGGTATCTGAGTTAAAAAATTGGTGGTTGTACCATAAGCCCATTTGAACAGCTGATAGGATCAAGGAAATTTTTTTGATATTTGGAGATTAATAAGTGCGTGTTCTTGATAATCCCGAGTAAATTTCGAACTTCTAGTTAATTTTCGATATCCAATATAAACTCAATTCTAGCGATGAGTTTCTATACCCTTCGTACTCACGGTTGTGAAACAAGTCTGAATATTTTTGCTCCAAGGGTACTTGACACTAAATCTTTCTAGAATGTATTTTTTAATATTTTCCCAAATCTAGTGTGCCCGGAAAAAACCTTTTCCTACTAGTTCCCCCTCAGGCAGAGGTGGGAAATACACCTTTCAGAAATACCTCTTCCTGTACATGATACTTTTAGCTCCTTACTCTAAATTAAAGTTTGAAAGGAGGGGAAAGACTTAAGAAAAAGTATGAAACTTATAATTATTCCGCAACAAATACTCATTAAACAAGTTTAATTATTCCTTTATAATACTTTCAAGTTCATTGAAGCGTTGAGTTTTTGTTTCTTTGAATTAAGCTCCTTAAAGTAATTTTCACCGCGGTTTTCTTCCATTTTTCTTTAAAAAGTGCTCCTCGTTAATTCAAAAGTTTGTTGTATTACAAGTAATAATTAAATAAATTTAAAAATAGAATTAGTTTAATAAAACCAGCAAGTTATTAAGGAAGGCTGCTGCGACAGAGAACATAAATGTTTATAAAAGCTCATTAAAACTTGTAATCATTTCAGAAATAACAGATGGCAGTAGCATATGTACTGAATTGGCAGTTCATATTTTGAAATTAATAGGACGTTCAAATTTTATTATAATACTAGCGGACACGACAGACGTTGTTCTGCGTGATATTTTTAGGGATAAGGATATTAAACTTAATAATATTATGTTTAAAACAAAAGCCACATTTAATAACACAAAAAAAAAACTTGTGTTATGTGCACGTTTGCCTAAAAACAAATAGAAAATGAAATATTGCGAATTTTTTATTCAGGCCTCCCTTATAACCCCCACTCCCGTAAAACCTAAACAATGTAATATAGCTTATAATCATGGAAGAATTAATGCTAATTTACGTATAGAGTTTTGTTAAGGTCGGTTCAATCGTTAGTGGCAAATAAAATTGTAGGCTCCCACTTTAATTTTTTAGTGTATATCTCGTTAATACTTTGTTATACGACAAATATGAATATAACAAAAGTTACTCTACTTAACGAAATATCACTTTTCTTTTTAATTTAAGGCCTTCCTCACAGCCCCCACTCCTGCTCCGTGCTGATTTGTGAATCTAAACCATCCAGGGCGTCACCCAAACGCATACAAAAAAAAATCATTCAAATCGATCCAGCCGTTTAGGAGGAGTTCAGTGACATACACACGTACAGTAGAATTATATATATATAAATATTTGTACAATCAGGAATATTTGTACAATCAAAAATAGTTTTTATATTGGCGATCTTGACAGTGTATTAATCATTTTATTAGATCATGTATTCATAGATGAACTATTAAATCACGTCTCATTCCAGATCCCATCCTCTCAATATTTCCAGTAATAAAACTCGTTGTAACAGTACGAATTGTGGTTTCCTAGCTCTAGGCGAATTTCTGGATTAGGATTTAGCCCTTCTCAAGAGTAGGAAATTCGTGAAACATGTTACATCTAATGAGATTCTCTGTCGTAAGTATTGTAGTAATTCACCTGAAGTGTTTAGCAGACTTTCAGGATCCAGGACTCCTCAAGTGATCAACTCATTATAAAACGTTTTAATTAAAATTCTCCAGTAGACTGACTGGTTTCATCAAACCACTCGGGACTAGCATTTCAATGCCTTGAACACTGCAGTTCTAAACATTTGAAGCCAAGATACCAGTCTCACTTCTTAATATTTTGCTTCTCCATTCGCGTTGACAATAACCAACTGGCGGTGAACTGGTGGGCAAATATTCACCAGTGTTAGGAATCGAGCCTATTTTTTAACTTCAACAAGATAGTTTTTGAAGTACCATTGTAGTATTAATAACGAAAAATTCATTGAGTATAAACATAACCCAAACTAATGTATTAACAAGGTAACCGATACGAGAGGTTCCATCACCTAGCAACCATACAGCATATGCTGCGTTAGGTTCCATCACCTAGCAACCATATAGCATATGCTACAACCATCACGACTAAATATGTTTGATAGGATGGTTCTGAAGATTTTATTTTATTTTTTTTTATTGATACCCACTTTTTAAAACTAAGGCTAATTGGGAGGGGGCACGGAACTGGGCTGAAGAATTTATTTAGTGACGCAATCCATTAAATAAATCCTTACCCTGGGTTGAAAAGGGTGGTAATCTGTAGGTAACCCTTCCCAAGTAGCCTTAGTTACAAAACGTGGACGATAATAATAAAAAAAAAAGAATGAAGATTTAATTATTTGAAGATTATGGGTGATCTTTACCACCCATAATATTTAAATAATTAAATCTTCATTCTTTTTTTTTTTATTATTAACGACACTTTTTGTAACTAAGGCTACTTGGGAAGGGTTACCTACAGATTACCACCCTTTTCAACCCAGGGTAAGGATTTATTTAATGGATTGCGTCACTAAATAAATTCTTCTGTCCAGTTCCGTGCCCCGTCCCAATTAGCCCTATTTACAAAAAGTGGGCGTCAATAAAAAAAAAAAAAAAAATAAAATCTTCAGTACCATCCTATCTAGAAATGGGTAGGTAACCCGTCACAATTAGCTATTGTAGCATAAAGTTGGACGTTAATAAATAAATAAGAATAATAAATAAAGAAATCGGGAGTGCCAATGCCACTCGTGTGTATTGATAACACTGCTCGTGGAGTCAAAATAAAACAACTTCCATCAACTTTTTGTATAATTCATCATAGGGCTAGCCCGTCTTAAACTTCTTTTCTTTTTTTTATGTGGCATATAAGTTTATGTTTTTCTTGCGTTTCAAGTACTAAACACTACCACAATTGATGATTACAATGTAAATTTTATGTGAATTTAACTTTTGGCAAATTCACTGAATTTTAACATATATTACAGTCATACCTTGTGCAATAGGCAAGGGTTATTTTGAGTTAAAATTAAATTGGTGTTAATTTGTTTCTGTTAGTTAAGTAATTTAATTTACACCTATAACCACTTTTCTTACCAAAGCTTTTGGCAGTTAACATTTCGGGGAGCACTTTGAAAGTAATTAATTAATTGTTTGTAACGAACGTAAATACGTAGGATGTAACGTTGAGAAATTCAGAAAAAAATTCTATAGTCTCCTTAAATGAATATGGAAATTATTACAAAAATATTAAAAAAAACAAATCACATTCTAAATGTACTCGTTTGAATATATAAATAATAAAACATTTGTAATATATATTATTTAAATTACGGTGTAATGTGTTTCATAACACAAAGTAGTCTACGTACACTGCACCTTATACGTTTGTATTATCAAATAAGGTGGCAGTCTATACATCTTCTGTTTCGAGTTATAATGGTTGAACACGCTACAAAGCTGAGTTGGCCTGTCACTTGAATTTCAAGTAATGAAATAAGAATTATGTAATTCTAAAATTACGGAAACAGAAATAAAACTCAGCTTCTGCAAAGCAATTTTTTTATTCAGTAATATAAACTAATTTAAATTAAGGTACTCTAAAAGTACGTCCCTTTCATTCATTCATGAAGGTCAGCGATTTTTTTTAAAAATTTAATTGTTGAAATTTTCTAGTTCAGTAGCTGAGTAACCAGGTTTGCGTCATTTTAGAGTGCAAAAATTGTTTTACACATTTTATATGAGACTCCTAAGAAATTTGTTTTTTCTGTAATCGTTGAATAATGGTAACATTACTAATCTGAAATGAGTGAAGAAAGTGAAACATTTTGCAATAGAGTGAAGAAAGTGAATTGCCTTCTTAATTAGTAATAAGTATAAATTAAAAAATAATTTGAAGTTGGAAATTAAATGCTTTTAAATGTTTCTTAAAATTGTAAGAATTTATTTTAACAAAATAAATTGAAATGTGAATGAATTATTGGTGGAAATAATCAATATATTTTAAAATTTAAATATAATAATAATTACCTTCCTTGTTTATAACCTGCACTTGTTTATAACTGCACTACTTCACAATCATCACTAGTTGTTTTATAACTATGCTTATAACCTTTCACAACCATGTTTATAACCTACCAACAACATACCATAATCTTCACAACATCCTAATTTTGTTCATATTCTGGTTAGATATGATCTTGTATTACACGATTACAGAAAAAAATTAAGATTACACTCGTGACGAAAGTAGAATTTACAACTCTCGTGAAATTACCACACTCGCTCCGCTCGTGTGGGTAAACGTTTCACTCGAGTTGTAAAATGATCTACTTTCGTCACTTGTATAATAAATAACTATTATAGTGTAACAGTTATATAAACTTGCGTCTAGTAGTCACCTGGTGCCACCTGCTTTAAAATTTAAAAGTATTTCGGGAGATAGTGCAGGCTACACTGTGTGCACAACCAGTTCATCGAGGTTAGAAGAAGGACAAATGAACAGTCAGTGCCTCGTGGGAAACTGCCCCAAAAACATTATATATTGTTGATACACTTATTAAATTGGTTTGTCCACTTCTCTCTTATTATTCTACACATTACCGACACCAAAATAGTTTTATTCAGAAACATTTCTCACTAGCCTAAAAACTAATCTTGAGAGTACGAAAATGTGCTGGGAAACTTTTTATAGGCGATCCATCGAGGTGCATTCGAATGCGTAAACTGAACTTTTCACAAGTGCGAGATAAAGAAAAAAGAAGACCAACTTGGAAGAGTGACCTCAGGGCGTCCAAATTCGTATTCAGAGGGTGTAAGTGAATAAGGGAAACTTAGGGTAGTTGGGAAACAAAGTTTGTCCAGGAGGCGCGAAGCTACCGGACTCACCCCTTTACAAATGGCTTCAGATCTAAGACATTTTTTACATCCTAGTTCCTCCCCCCGGAGCAGCTCGGAGAAAATTTGGTCTTTTACTCTTCATCCCCTCCCGCCCCCCCCCCTCTAGAATTACTGGAAATCTTGTTATACCCTTGTCTAGGCTAATGTATGGCATTTACTTCTTCTCCAGCAGTTTCTCCAGCATTTCTTATAGAGGTCTGAATAGTACGCCTTTATATTGTTGGAATCAGTTATAAGTAGCAATTTATTATTATTTATTCATACAATAATCGCATTTCGCAACTGGGGCGATTTAGCGACGAATCAGTTATTTAACATACAGCTTAATAATTAACATATAACACATTTAACATATAACATATAATTATTACGATTACGTAAGTATGCTCATTTCTGCAAACATTTTCAGAATTGCCCTACATTATAATTTTTTGAAATTTTGTTTTGTTTCAAGTAGTGTAATACGCGGTCTATATACTGGCTACGGTCATGTATTAATTCAGTCAAAGTGTATGGTAGGTCTATGTGAGTCCTTAAATAGCAGTCAGTAAGTATATGTTTTATAGCAAGTCTGCAGTTACACTGTTGGCAGTAGGGTTCGTCTTCTCCAGTAAGTAGGTAGCAATTTATTATAATTTATTGATAAAATAATATTGCCAATATTTCTTCCAGGTAGAGGAACGATCAGTTTAGATGAATTTTGAGGCCTGCTTTCCTCTACAATTTAGACAAAGTGCACTTTCGGAGCAACAGCTCCACTTTCAGTGCCTTTGAAGATGGAGCTATTGCTCTGAAAGTGCACTTTACCTAAATACAACGCATTATAGAGGAATATAGTCCTACTGTGTACATCCGAATTGCGAGTGTTATTGATAAAATATGTGAGACCCTTTTTCTTACCCCAACGTCTTTGGTAACTTTCGCCGTTTTCCGGCCTCAACCGCTGCTCTCTCACTAGTCATTTGTATTATTGTATAATTGTGGCTTATACTGAATTTGTCTTTATCGATATGACGAACTGATCCCCAGAAGATGAATTCTTTTGTCCGGTGAAATTGTATCAGATTATTAAAATCATAACAGAACTTGATGCAT
Organism: Riptortus pedestris; assembly: GCA_019009955.1. Lineage (NCBI taxonomy): Eukaryota > Metazoa > Arthropoda > Insecta > Hemiptera > Alydidae > Riptortus > Riptortus pedestris. The sequence goes on from CM032231.1 coordinate 43,216,252, forward strand.
TGGTTTTACGAACTCTGACACTTTCTTCGCTCAAATGGAAAGCGCTCAAATTTTTAAACAACATATTTCTAGTAATCCTGATTCTCATTCTCTAATCCTACACAAAGATCAATTCTCTTGGCTGGAGAAATTGTATAATTATTATACAACTTATAGCGAAATTACTATATAATTGTGGCTTATACTGAATTTGTCTTTATCGATATGACGAACTGATCCCCAGAAGATGAATTCTTTTGTCCGGTGAAATTGTATAATTATTATACAACTTATAGCGAAACTACTATATAATTGTGGCTTATACCGAATTTGTCTTTATCGATATGACGAACTGATCCCCAGAAGATGAATTCTTTTGTCCGGTGAAATTGTATAATTATTATACAACTTATAGCGAAACTACTATATAATTGTGGCTTATACCGAATTTGTCTTTATCGATATGACGAACTGATCCCCAGAAGATGAATTCTTTTGTCCGGCGAAATTGTATAATTATTATACAACTTAAAGCGTAACTACTATATAATTGTGGCTTAACGATAATTAATCTGCCAACAAACATATGACCTCATTCATTGCGGGCGTGGCGTGGGCCCAAGAACCCCACACATTTTAAACGCCTCCCCCCCCCCAACTGGGAGATTTGATCTCCTACTTCTTTCCGACTTGTGGAATTTATTGCTGACCCTATTTGGGAAATGGTTACTTACCTAACCTCCCACATATCAGATACGTCTCCCCTCCCCGGGGTTTTGGTTCCAGACCTCGTAAATACCGCTTTGGGAAAAGTTAGATAGGGATACAGTGCCACATACTGCTCCCTGAATTACCCCTTCTTGAGACCCACAAATTTCTTGGGGCCACTTTCTCTCTGATTTACAACCAATGATATTCTTCAACTTAAACCTTTTAGAGGCACATTTAATTTCATATTATACAGGGCGATTCTCTGGAAATTCATTTTGATTAAACAGTTAGTGCTCAGTAAATATTCAAACTTATTTTGTTTGTTTGTTTATAAAAATATCTAGACGTTCTCAAATATCGCGCTTCTTTCTGCCAACATTTTTCTTCAAATATATATGCCTCTTATACAAAGGTATAATAATAACAATAATAATAATAATGACATTGCAGTACACAATGATGAAAATATTTGAAAATCCTCCCGAAAAAATAAAAAAATATCAAGAATTGGCTATCGAGCTCAAAGAGGTATACAAACTGAAATCTGCCATCGTTACGCCTATTATAGTTAGCTCAAATTGATTCGTGCCAAAAACGATAATAGCAGGCACCAAGAATTTAAATCTGCCAACAGCAATTATAAAAGAAGCACAGCAAGGGGTACTTATTGATACTCCCAAAATTGTTCGAAAATTTTTAAATTCCCCTTAATATGTCACAATCAGAAAACTCCATATAGGTTGGATTATCCCCCGATATGGACTTTTTTCCAGGTTTACTGAGTATAAACCTCCCACAATAATTCAACCTACTATGATTATTCACCCGATAATTTCTTGGTTTATTTCTGTTTTGTTTTTTTTTTACTATTTTAACATCTAGAGAAAAATTTAATTTGGTTCGTTCACATTTTCAAGTAAATTATAATATACCATTTAACCATGAGGGCTTAAAATCAGTCAACTTAAACCATAAACTCTTGACTTAAATTGCTCAAAATGTAATAAATTCAATGTTAGGTCCTCTAACAGTACCACAGGGTGGAACGGATGATATGTAAACAAAGTAACAGTTCTATTTAGCCGGTTTTCCTTAAAGGAAAGGTGTTCGTTTGCCATAAATTGTATGGAATTACATCCAATAGTAACAATCCCATCTGTTTTAAGTTCTCCAATGAGACAAGTGTCATACTTATTTTAGTGGAAATATTCTCAACAAATAAAAAATAAAGAGGATTTAAATATAAATGAGAGTGTGCTTTTACATTCTTTCTTCTCTTATCTCAAAAGGAAGCTTTGACGATGGAACTTTTTACTGTGAAGAAAGAATGTTACTCATTAACATCCGCTTTATGCTGTGAAAGTGGACGTTAAGAATGTTAACTTTTAAGTCTAATTTATTATAAATATAATTAACACTATATTTATTTTTATTTCTAAGAAGATGTATTTAGAGAAACAGAAGACTGGAGCTCATCCATGAAAGAACCTGCAAGCGGGAGTTCTTGAGGCTGAATTCGAATTTCGTCAGTATTCATAACTATATTAGACATTTCAACTGATATGTTAATTATATAGGCATGTGCCAACATGTTTGCTGGCCGAAACACATATGCCTTGATGAGAAAGGTCCGTTTTCTCAACAATAGCATTTATTGAGGAACAACGCTTTGCCTGAGTCTTAACTGTCCACACCAGAGAAGCATAACCAACGACAACCCAAATTTATTAGGACTTTTATTAAGAATAGTTTTCTGCAGGCATGATTATTAGGATTCATTGATTATAGGTGATGGGTTTTTGAAATATTCCCCGCCCCCCCTTGGAAAAAAAAGAATATTCACTACCAATTTCAATAATATTTAGCTAATTGGAAAAGTCGGTGATTGCCCTTTTCAGTAATAAAACTATCCCTGCAATCCTTTTGAGAGTAGAACAATGAAAACCAATTTTTTTTTTTACTACAAAGGCATTTTTACATCCATACTGAAACTCATTTTATCTGAGTAAGCAGAATTCGTTCCGTAAAATTGATACGATTTACTTTTTTAATAATGCAAGCGATTGGGCGTTCATGTATGCATCATTTAATCTGAAACATGAGTAAAAGATATAAAGTTTGGATATTTGAAATAATTTGATTGTGAAATTGGTTAGAGAATCCCTTTTTTTAGACCAGGGAATAATATTGGTTCAGAAAGGTTTTCATAAAAACGTGAATGAATAAAAGAAAAAAAAATGGGGGCCAGAATTTCAATTACTCTAAGTGCTCCTTTTTCATCATTTCGAAATTAATAAATATTTCCCTGGAATCTGGACTGAAAGAGTTTAGTTGAAACGTTCTTTCATTTTAAAAATGAATAGAATATTTTTAGGTGTAATAATACAGAATCAGATTTGTTTTTTTCTCCTTTGTTTATTCATTTTATTAGCCTTGTTCTCTGTAGAATTTGAACTCTGAACTAATCAACTCTAGTGCTACTTTCAGTTTTAGTTCCACAGCTCGTCAATGTATGTAAATTCAATACTATTGAAAAAAATAATAAAACGTAATAGCGAAGGTCTATTGAACTAGAATCTGTTAGGAGCCTAATGCCTACAAGCTTATTGGAATTGTTATGAGGAATTCTGGAAAAATTATAAAAACAAATAATAAGGTACTTTGGAAGTATCTGTGGCCTTTTATGAAAAAAAAAAAACCACATTAATTATATGTTATCTCACCTAAGAGAGATCGGCCTTAAATTTACCCAAGAGGACCACAATTCACACAGCTTTAGCGGTCGTGAAGTGTTATCAGAAACATTGACCGCTACATCACACGTATGAAATATTCTGGATTGGAAACAGGCATGCCTCTCATTTCAGATTCCAGCTGATACATCTGAAAGGTAGGCTTCGGAACCACATATTTAATGATGACTATTATCAGAAAATCCGATTCTTCTATATTAAATATTAACTTATTGCAGTTAGCCCTCTATTTCGTCCAATATATCTTAGACATCAAACGTACCTATGAGAAGTTTTTTTTTAGCATTAATAAATAAAATAATGAAAACAATGGTTAAGAGGTGAATTATATTTCACATAAGTAAAAATGTCCGTGTTTTAAATATGTAGACTACTAGAATATACTTATAGAGGTCTTATTTTAATGATCAGGATGTGTTCCCAATAATACAACATCTTGATTCCGAAAAATAAATATTAATATATTCTGATTCTTATTAAAGAAACAAATAATAATAAAACTTCAAAATAATTAACACTGAAAAATAAAAACATTAAGGGAACGTCCAGACAATTTACAGGTTCGAGTATAAAGCGGGAGGTTAAAGTGAGGCTTTCCTCACCTTAACCTCTTCTCTTACCTTTTCTCGGTAAGATAAAAGTGTTCTTACTCATGATACCGATTCTAGTTTATTAAACTTCCTTCCGGTTGGCTCTTGTGGCTTGATGATCTGGAGGTGAAATTCGGCAGTTTCAGTTGCTGTACAACACCAATAACTAGCTAGTCAAACTTTTTTATAGGAGAGATAGATAATGGGGGCAACTAGGGGCAACACTATCAAACGGCACAGAGCCGCTACATACAAATAGGAGTATTAACGATTTATTGTGTCACATATTTTTTCTAGGTACACTTTATGATTTAGCCCTGACTCTATTCCAGTCAAAAGGAAGGTGCGCTACTAGATGTTAAGACAATCCTAAGCATGGCATACCGATATTCTAAGGGCTAGTTGTTTTTGAGTTATGTCAGATGCGTATGTACATATGTACATAGATTACACGGAAATTAACATAGATCTTTTCAGAGGTCAGTAAAGATCGAGTATTGACTAGCACAGAAGTGTAGAAATTTGTAATGCTCCTATTAATACGTTAAAATCCAAGAATTGAGGTTTCAAATTTAGGGTATTTTTTTACTTAACCCACGTCAGTTTATTTTTGAAGTAACAGTGATCATATGAAAATTAAAAAGTCTCTAGTTGTTAGGTTGAAATAATTCATTCAAACTGTTGCCAAGCTATACAAATTTTATGCACGAAAGAGGTTGCCTGCCTATTACACGGTTGGTTTTTACAATGGTTGATCATACAACTTAGTCGTGATGAGTGGCGGCTCGTTATATAATTATGAACGGACCTCATTTTCATCATCTACTAGGTAGGATTGATGGACATTTGAAGAAAAATTTCGAAAATTCCGTCATGAGTACAACCTCAATAGCTGATTTCCCTTAAGGGAAATCTGCTAAAAAAGAAGGTGGATGCAGAAGATCCCTTCTCGACACATGACTATGTCAGTTTGTTTACATATGAAGATACGAAAACGAGGATATACTTGAGTGTTTTTTTAAAATCTTTGAAAACATATTGGCTGGCCTCCTAAATGAATGATTCAACGAAATGTATAATAAGTACAATTTTTGTTTACATTTAAAACTTGTTAAATACATTATTTCAAACATATGTTCATTACTTTTATCAATTTAACGATAACGTAAATGACTGTTTTAGAAATATTATTATTATGGTTATTATTTATTAACGTCCACTTTTTGCAACTGAGGCTAATTGGGGCGGGTTATCTACAGGTTACCACCCTTTTCTAGCCAGGGTGGGATTTTAGAACGTTATTTAATGAATTTCGTCACTAAATAATTTCCTTTGCCAAGGCAAGTATGGAACTAGCCACTCTAGGTTCCCCATGTGAGATAAAGGTCAACGCTTTAACTCACATGGCTAACCTGAGCCCCATTTTAGAAATATGTAACTGGTTTGGGTAAAGTAAAAAAGACCCCAACTTTATTATTTGGTTCTCCTGAAAAGTAGGGACCTGAGAAGAGCGTCACTAGCCGAAGGGAAATTTGCTTCAACAGCGCATAATTATATAAATCAGTGGTTAGGTGCTCATGGCCGACCGATGAATGAAAGCCCTGGCAGAGTTTGCACTACCGGTGTCCCTGACAAAGGGTCTACTTGAACAAGCTTGTTAGTATTAATTACGAGCCAGGTCTTGTTTTGCCGCCAATTCTCTGGCTCTGGCGCGGGAAGGGCATCGTAAATCAGCTGATGGAGCTAATATCTACGATAACTGATGAGCCGCTGGCCCCATTTTAATGGGCCTCTGGAAATTATCACCTGACTGTTTTCCCCTACCAATTGCACCTTTATAATATTAGCTTGAAATCAACTTAGTCCTTATTAGGCTCGGATCTTGTTTGATTTTGTCACAAGAGTTAAATGAACGGAACCAGCGTTTTACAATAATTAGTAAACGTATAGAAATAAAAAAAAAAAGTCATTCACGCAGGGCTGCGTTAACTAAGCAGATTTCCCACGTGCGTCACGTTCTTGCATTTATCTCAAAAATCAAAAGTTCAATGAGAACAATATTTGGCATTTAAGCTTCGAATAAAGTGCTTCATAACATAATGGAATATTGTTAATATCAGATGAGTAGGAGTGGAGGTTTACTGAATCCCCCAAAACTGAAAAATACAAATATCTCAGTTAATAATCAAGATAGTGAATAAATGTACAATACAACATTTATAGAAAATTAAAATTGCAATAAGAATGGTTCTACTTAATTTTTCGATCCGACGCATAATAAGGGAGATATTAAGAATTTTCGAAATTCTCCTCCTCTAAACCCCTCCTCCCCCTGGTCCGATTTCAGCCATTAATGAACTTGATTTTTCTTTTTACATAGAACTACTAAATATTAAGTTTCGTAACGATTAAACTATAATTGCGACAACTAGTGCGGTAACAGACAAATATATATACAGTTTTGAACGGACCTCATTTTCGTCATCTTTGAAGTAGGATCGATGGACATTTGAAGAAAAATTTCGAAAATCGCGTCATGAGCACGACCTCAATAGTTGATTTCCCTAAAGGGAAATCTGCTAATGAAATATTAACAAGCCAAAAAAGAAATATACTCCTTTGAGTATGAAGGGACTGCATCAATGCCACTGAAATGAAATACTATTACAAAACTTATATCGATTTTTCATAAGCATTTCAACATATTTGCCTTCAGGTAATAATCCAAAATTATTTTTTGGGGCTCAAGTTAGCCATGCGAGTTAAATCGTTGACCTTTATCTAACATGGTAAACCTAGAGTGGCGAGTTCGATTCTCGCCTGGGCAAAGGAAATTATTTAGTCACGAAATTCATTAAATAACATCCTAAAATCCCACCCAGGCTATAAAAGGGTGGTAATCTGTAGATAACCCGTCCCGATTAGCCTAAGTTGCAAAAAGTGGACGTTAATAAATAATAATAACAATAATAATAAAATATTTCCCAGCACAGCTTAGTTTCATGCTGTTTTAAGATTTATATTGTATATTTGGAACATATATAAAATATAATAATACTAGCGGACCCGGCAGACATTGTCCTGCATGATATTTCAAGTGGTTAGGATATTAAATTAAATAATATTATGTTTATAACAAAATATACATTTAATAACACAAAAAAAACTTTTGTTATGTGCACGTTTGCCTAAAAACAAATAGAAAATGAAATATGGCGAATATTTTATTCAGGCCTCCCTTATAACCCCTGCTCCCGTTTGAACCTAAAAAAATTAATATAGATTATAATCATGGAAGAATAAATACTAATTTACGTATAGAGTTTTGTTAAGTTTGGTTCAATCGTTAATGCCCAAAAACATTGTTGCCTTCCACTTTAATTTTTTAGTGTATATCTGGTTGATACTTTGTTATTGACAAAAGTGGACATAACTCTAAAGTTACTCTAAATAACAAAATAAACAACTTTTATTCTGTGCATATTTGCCGAAAAACCAATAGGAAACGAAATATCGCTATTTTTAATTTTAGGCCTCCCTTACGACCCACTCCTGTCGGGCTCATTTGTGACAATAAAAAAAAAATTCATTCAAATCGGTCCAGCCGTTTAGGAGTTCAGTGACATAGACACATACAGTAGAATTATATATATATATATATATATATATATATATATATATATATATATATATATATAAAGAGAATAATAATTCCTTTTTATTTGGCTAATCGACTACATCACCGTTTATAAGTAAAATAAAAAGAAGAAATTCTTATATTTATAAAGGGTACCAGTACCAGCAAGATGTATATTTCTTTTTTCTAACGGAAGCAATCGAGGCAAAATATGCGGTGAATGTATAGATTCTAAGGCTGCTTATGACAGCAAGATGAATACGTGCTATTGGGAAACAGACAGCCTACGGGACTGGAATAAAGGCGTCTTTAGTATTCTCTAGCAAATTGGCAAACCCTAAGATTGGCCACTCCGACAATGATGTAGAAAAAAGTTATATTTATATTAAATATGTATATCAGAATAAAGATTACGTTTGTAAAAGTAAAATGTAATATATATTCTACAAATATATATATATATATATATATACTAGCGGACCCGACAGACGTTGTCCTGCATGATATATCAAGCGATTAGGATATTAAATTTAATAATATTATTTTTAAAACAAAAGCTACTTTTAATAACACAAAAAAACAAAATTTGTTATGTGCACGTTTGCCTAAAAAGAAATAGAAAATAAAATATCGCGAAAACTGGGTATGCAAAATGGAAAGGAAAAGAAGATGTTTTAGTTCTATGATTATGTAGTAGAATGCGCACTACACGTCTTTACAAAACAAATAGTTGTAGACCAATAATTGAAATAAATCAAAGCCCTCAACAATAATAATGCAAGTATATAAATATAAATAAAGAAAAGAAAATAATTGCAAATCAGATTAAAATAAATTTGGATAATAAATAACAGTGTCAGAAAGTGAAAACCATTCTCTGCTGCAATTTAGATTGCAGCAGCTTTATTTAGATGACATACTTAAACTCTAAGGAGGTACATTAGATACACCCCTCCAGTTACCGGAAAATTCTAATCCTCAGCTCTATTATAACTCTACACCACTACAACCCTCCCTTAACCTTCGGTCGGGCGCGTCAAGAATATTCCGCCATCGGGCGCGTGTATCTCACAGATCATTCTCAACCGTTTTTACGGAAATACAGTTTTTTAATATATATTTTGCACTATATATAAAAGAGGAAGTATTTGTTTGAAAGAAGTAAATAATTTTTAAAATTGACAAGTATTATAATATAAAGAAACGTTGGACGATAATTTTTAAAATATAATTTAAAAACACAAATATCAAAAGGAATTGTTTAAATGCACATGCCTTAATTATACATATTTCATTTCAGTTTGTGAACAATATAAAAAAATTATCTAAATATAACTTCAATCAAAAATAAGTAGCACGAAATCACTTTTAGATAAGACTTAATGAAAATCATCAAAAAATTTTAAAAATACCAGTTTAATTGTTATTTCTTTTGCAGTGCTGCATTACAATTAGGACAAACCATGGAACTATGTTGTTAAAAAATTTTGTTTTTGCAAATCTCACAACAATAATTAGTACACCTACATTTATTTTCAGTTTTGCTTGGTACACATCATTTTCTTTTGTTCATTGTAGCGGAGGGCCTTTTTTTATGCTGTTCTGTACTTGAGTTCAATGTATGATCCAATGAGCTAGTGTACTCTTATGAGTCTCTGTAGTCTTAAAGTTTCGTCCTTAGTTTGGTTGATAAACGTCTACTATTGTCACTGCGTCGTGCAATATATCCTTGTACAAGTTCTTCTGAAAGCTCATGTTTGAGCAAAATAATAGAATAATAGGTTTATATGATTCCATTTAATAAAGAGAAACTTAATTGATGTACATATTTATGAAATACAGATTTCAAAAAAACTTACGAGATCGGGCGCGTGGTATCTAGGAGATAAAATTTAATGACAGGTGAATCTCACGACTCCATCAAACACAGTGACACAACATACCTTGAGGGGGAGTTCTCTAAAACACATAACTCGAAGCACTACAACACCACTCTATGCTAGGAGGTGTGGCAAAAATTTTTCTAGAAACTGTGTATCTGAGAGATCACGCGCCCGACGGAGGGTTAAAACAGAGCTTCATGCTCAGGAAAAGGGAAACTGCCTACACCTCCCTAGGTTTGATAGACCTATCCCCACCGACCAAGGCACAGGTATACTATGCCACAAAAAAAAAAAAAAAAAAAAAAAAAAAAAAAAAAAAAAAATACATTAGATAAACATATTAATATATATATACTCTCAAAAGCGTACACAATATGTGCATGTTGTGTATACATATAGTGTGAATGAAGGCTGGGTATTTGTTTGCCAATTAACTACATAATTGTCAAGCACGACGGCTATTATTTATGGAATCATAAATATTTAAATGCTTAAAAAGTCCTATATCTATGTTCCTTAACTACCATAATGATTAGAGATAAGGAACAAGTCGGGCTAAATTAAATATTATGTAATCTTAAATAAGAAAGACCACTATTCTAAGGCATCAAGATCATGTGCATACGTGTAGTAGTCTCGCCGAAACTAGTCAAAAAGGCTGCGTAAACTAAGCAGATTTCCCACGTGAAGTTTTACAGTAGAGAAATCTGCCTAATAACAATTGTACTAGTAAGAAACCTCTAAACCTATTCACGAGGAACGAATAGTTAAGTAAACGGCCGCCAGAGCTCTCGGCGGAAAGTCCGAATAGCCGAATCCTGGCGACAACACACAGAATACAAATGCAAATATCGCGGTTAATATTCAAGATACAGAATAAATGTATTGAACAATATTTATAGTAAATTTAATTTGCAATAAGATTGGTTCTATACAATTTTTCGATCCGATGCATAATAACGGAGATATTTCGAATTTTTGAAAACCCCCCCCCTCTCACTGGTCCGATTTCAGCCGTTAACGAACTTGATCTTCCTTTTTACATAAAACGATTAAATACCGAGTTTGGTGACGATTAAACAAAAATAGTGACCGCTAGAGCGTTAACAGACAAATATATATATATATATATATATATATATATATATATATATATATATAGTTTTGAACGGACCTCATTTTCGTCATCTCCTGGGTAGGATCGATGGACATTTGAAGAAATTTTTCGAAAATCGCGTCATGAGTACGACCTCAATAGCAGATTTCCCTTGAGGGAAATCTGCTAAAATGAGCTCGAAAAATGTCATAGAGCATAATTAACAGATATTTATATAATAAACTTAAAAGCTATCATCCATTTTTTGTTTTTTTGTAGTTTCAATGAGCAAGGATATATTTTATTATATTATCTGTACTCCTCTAATCGTGTCGTCCAACTTGGTCGATTTCAATCAAAGGGAGAGGTGCTAAAACAGAGACGTTAAAATAGTCCTGTGTATGATATTTCAACATTCGGCTAGGCGTTTTTAAATTATGCGATATAAGTATTAGGAGGACTGGAATCTATAACACCAATTGACTTGAATATATCGTATTTTAATAAATTAACGATTTTGTTTTCCGTGCTCTTTGTTCTGACCACTTTTTTTTACTATGAATTAAATTCTTGACATCAGTAAATCACCACTATGTACAAACAATCAAGCAGAAAACTTTGCAATTACTGAGGCACTCAAAACACTGTACGACATTTCAAGTGACAGAGAGACTAGTATAATCTATACGGACAGCAAAATTAACATAGACCGCATTTACAATAACGAAAACCATAACGAACAGACTGAACAGATCAGAAGACTAATCACACGATGTAGACAGAAGAATGTAATAGTGGCAATAACATGGATAAAGGGACACTCCGGAAATTTAGGAAATGACACAGCAGACCAACTTGCAAATTCAGCTTCAAGAGACGAAACGATACCTATTACATACTCTAAACTGACTAAACAGACCATTACAACTATTTTGATAGACGTATCTTATAAAAAATGGGACGAAAAATGGACAAACACTACTAAAGGACGACAATTACATAAGTACATACCAACTGTATACCAGAGTCAAAAAATAACACTTACCAATTCTAAAGAAATACAATTTATATCAGGACACGGACCTACGAAGAGTTACTTGTACAAATTTAAACTAACAAACACAAATACATGTAAATGTGACGATGAGACTGAACAGACATGTGACCACCTCTTATATGACTGTACATTACTTGACGGACCAAGAACAAAACTCATCAAGTACATTACCTTACAAAACGGAACTTGGCCGACGGACAAACCGAAACTTCTACTCAAATTCAGCAAGGGATTTAATGCATTTATTCAAGATTTGGACACCATTTTGTAGATATACACCTATTGTTGTACACATATGTAATGTAATGTTACATATGTTTTATTTTATTTTTATTTTTTACTTTATTTTTGTTTTTATTTAATTAATTTATTGTTCAATAATGTTTACAATTATTATATAAGAAATATTATAATGTAATGCTGAAATGTGTGTAGTATCCAATGGATGGAGCACACAACATGAAAATAAATTCCCACGTTAGAGGGATACTCTGCGTGGGAAACAGGAAAAGATTGAATGTGGAACGGCAAGATCTGTGTTAAGACTCATATCTATGCGAATTTATGTGGCGAGAGAGAAATAGGAACGAGTACCTATTTGAGGTTATTTTGAGAGACATATCGAAATTTATAACTTTAGAAATAAGAGAAATTAAAATAACTTTTTTTTTCATATCCTAAATAACATTTAATACATTTCATGTTTATATCTTTTATTGGCAGGTTATAATTTGATATCATATGTTATCACCTAATAGCAATTCAAATCACTGGCTGCCGGTATCTATAAAAGACCCCTAACTAGTTGTATCATTCCTAGATTTGACTTTCTGGCTAGGTAGATCGTTGACCTTTAGGTTGTGTACGAGACTCGAACAGTGAGAGCTAATACTCTCCATGATCTATTATTGAAGGAGTCTGACTGGTCAGAGTTGGTGCGGGGGGGTGGGGTTGGTGTCTGAATGCAATTTAGCCAGGATTTGCAGCCCTGACACGGCTCGGCTAATGCTTCAAGTCAAACAATATATGTTTGTTAGTAGTGGATCGGACGTCAGCAGTAGGGACCAGGGTGCTTATTTAGTATTGCCAACTAACTCAAAACCCCCCACTGCCACAGGGATAATACATGGCCTGAATTAATGTTTGTTTGTTTATGGCGTCTAGCTTTGAACTTTATACAGCTTTCCGTTTTAATAGAAATGGGCTTTATTTTATTTGTGTTGACCATTGTCAACAAGTTTTATTGAGGCGTTACAGTGGGCGGGCCGCTTTTATCTCGACAGGCCAGGGGCCTTTAACAGTTGCCCAAACAAATGGCAAAGCTTTTCTGAATCGTTATACATTTATTCCAAATATACCTTCCTTTAAATTCACTGTTAATAAACGCCAAAACCTCAACACACGAACCTCATTTTCGATTAATAAATCAGCCTTTTCCTCAAAACGTCTTCAAATATTGTTTCGTTTATTACAGAAATAATAAACGTTGATTATTAGAGTCTTTTTGAATTGCAAATACATATAAAGTATAAAGTTCGAACAACATAACCCCCACCCTTGGTGTAAACCACCGATGGCGTATTTTGGAAATTTTAAAGTGTTAAAAAAGATAAAAAAACAAAATGGCCGCCGTCGTCATCGTGCGCCACCAAGGGGGGGGGGGACTAAAATACACCTTCACCCAATTTATTTAACATTACACTTCACATTTGGTAAATTATTCTTCACTACTTCTCACAATATGACTGATCATTTCAATACTTATTTCACTGTACAAAAACAAACGATCACGCGAATCACTGATCTTCACAAAAATACGAGAGTGCACAGATATTCACATAAACACGGTACTTCACATACAAAAAGTCCGTCAGGCAGGGGCTGCGTAAACTAAGCAGATTTCCCACGTGAGGTATTACAATAGAGAAATTCAAATCACGAGAGCCAAACAGTTACGAAAACGGCTGAACTACCCCCCCCCCTTCCACTGGTCCGATTTCAGCCATTAACGAAATTGATCTGTCTTTTTTACATAAAACGACTAAATATCAAGTATGGTAACGATTAAACAATAATTGCGACCACTAGAGCGGTAACAGACATATATATATATATATATATATATATACATATACACCTCATTTATTGGGTGTGATCGACGGATATTTGAGGAAATTTTGAAAAATCGCGTCATGAGTACAACCTCAATAGCTGATTTCCCTTAAGGAAAATCTGCTAAAACTGTACCAAAACTAAAAGCCCTGTTCCCTAAAGTTTCACTGAACGCACTGTTATTCACCAGTAAGAGAACTGAGAACTAACTAACTTTCTGACTGGTCTAGGTCCAAGACTGGTGCCACCTAGAACATTCCTGGTCCCATCGGTCGGTTGGTTTCATTTACTTCCTACTTCTTAAATACGTGATTAACTCAGCGTAATTTGTCTGCGTAATCTCCAGAAATGACTAAACAGCAGGCATCTGTTCATCAGAGTTTCTCCTGAATTGCTAAGTACAATTTAACATTTCGGCTACTTGAGCAACCACCAGTTTTAGGCACCATTTTAAGGAGACAATAACATTGAAATGCCATACACTAAATAAATATGGGTTCCAATGTGGTTAAGGTTGGGAACATTAATAAAAAGACATTGATAAAAAAACATTAATTTACTAGATATAATCCGAATTTTCAAAGCGTTAAACGGGTGTGCTAGTAGGATTACAGACTTCTTTATATAATTGAAATTACTCATTCATTGTGTTAACCTTTCGTTATGTTATTCGTCCCTCAAATTTGAATTAGAATTAAAAGATTGTGGCAGTTTAATTTTTAAAAATCGTTATCAATTATACCAATCTTATTGCAAACGTAATGTTCTATGGATATTTGGGAAATCTGCTTAGTTAACGCAGCCCCTGCGTGACGGACTTTTATAATTTAGAATAATTTGTTTTATACGCATCTCTGTAGTATAAGGAGTTCCACAGTTTTAGCCGATTTCCCTTAAGGGAAATCAGCTATTGAGGTCGTACTCATGACGGAATTTTCGAAATTTTTCTTCAAATGTCCATCGATCCTACCTAGTAGATGATGAAAATGAGGTCCGTTCATAATTATATATGCTTGTCTGTTTCTTGAGCAGTACCCCCATTAATTTTAGCTACGAGCCGCCACTGATCACGACTAAGGTGTATGATCAACCATTGTAAAAACCAACCGTGTAATAGGCAGGCAACCTCTTTCGTGCATAAAATTTGTATACCTTGGCAACAGTTTGAATGAATCATTTCAACCTAACAACTAGAGTATTTTGTAGTGGCGAGATCGATTCTTGCCTGGGCAAAGGAAATTATTTATGTGATGAAATTCATTAAATAACATCCTAAAATCCCACCCTGGCTAGAAAAGTGTGGTTACCTGTAGATAACCACTCATTGGACCATACATTAAACTCAAGTACAGAACAGCATAAAAAAATCACTCCGCTACAACGAACAAAAGAAAATGATGTGAACCAAGCAAAACTGAAAAGAAATGTAGTTTTACTAATTACTCTTGTGAGATTCGCAAAAGCAAAATTTGTCCTAATTGTAATGCAGCTCTGCAAAAGAAATAATAATTAAACTGGTGTTTTTAAAAGGATTGGTACATTAAAATTTATATAATTTTTAATAAGTCTTATCTAAAAGTGGGGCTCAGGTTAGCCAAGCGAGTTAAAGCGTTGACCTTTATCTCACATGGTAAACCTAGAGTGGCGAGTTCAATTCTCGCCTGGGCAAAGGAAATTATTTAGTGACGAAATTCATTAAATAACGTCCTAAAATCCCACCCTGGCTAGAAAAGGGTGGTAACCTGTAGATAACCCGTCCCAATTAGCCTGAGTTGCAAAAAGTGGACATTAATAAATAATAATAATAATAATCATTTATATAAGTTTTCTTTGCAGTTGGAAAAATTAAATAAATATGGGTAGAATAATAACAATCACTGTAGCCCTATAGAATGTGCTAGAGATTGATGGAAAATAACTTTCATCATTTGTATTGCTTCAAATATTGTATAATTTTGAATTTGTAGACAGATTTTTGTCGTATTATTGACGTATCGATGTTATTGAGTTGCATCCGAAAACGCAATGCAAGATCCAGCCCTCAAATGATTGGTATTCAGGTGGAAGCGTAATCCAGTACTGATAAACGGGATAAAGAATCTAGAGATAAGTACTAAATCTCTCAGTAAAACTCTTAGAATATGAAAGACAGAAGGGGCTCAGGTTAGCCACGTGAGTTAAAGCGTTTACTTTAATCTCACATGGTAAACCTAGAGTGGCGAGTTCAATTCCCGCCTGGGCAATTGGAATTTATTTAGTGACGTAATCCATTAAATAAAAGTCCGTCACACAGGGGCTGAGTAAACTAAGCAGATTTCCCACGTGAAGTTATACAATAGAGAAATCTCCATACAAGAGCCGAACAGTTACGGCAAAGGCCCGAACTAGTTTTTTGGCGGGAAATTCCATCGTACGTTATCGGCCCAAATTTAATGAAAATGCCAATATTTCGGTTAATATTCAAGATAGAGAATAAATGTATAGAACAATATTCTTAGTAAATTTAATTTACAATAAGATTGGTACTAAACACATTTGTGATCCGACGTATGATAACGGAGATATGTCGAATTTTCGAAAATCCCCCCCTCTAAACCCCCCCTCCCACTGGTCCGATTTCAGCCATTAACGAACTTGATCTGGTTTTTTGCATAAAACGTTTAAATATCGAGTTTGGTAACGATCAATTTTGAACGGACCTCATTTTAGTCATCTCCTGGGTAGGATCGATGGACATTTGAAGAAAATATTCGAAAATCGCGTCATGAGTACGACCTCAATGGCTGATTTCACTTAAGGGAAATCTGCTAAAATGTGCTAAAAAAGGGTGGTGAGCTGTAGATAATCCGTCCCAATTAGCATTAGTTGCAAAAAGTGAACGTTAATAAATAATTTAAATTCAAAGACAGAAATTTGTGTCTCAGTTTTCTTAGACATATAGGTCTATCGACATTATGTAAGATGTGAGTGTTCTACGCTGATTGTAAAGAAAGAGTTAACCGGGCAAACGATGTCCACAGTTGTTTGCGATTACTCAGGCGTAATGGCAGAAAATAAATTATGCAGGGCTATAATGTACTAACCGTTGTTGTACTTGAGCAACATTGCCAGACCCGGTGGATCGATGGAGTAAAAATTGTGTCGGTGCGGTAGGATATGACGACATGTTAATTTCGGCCCGTCTCATGCATAAGCTTTCCCTGTTGTCTACTGGGAGGGTGAGTTTTTCCACGAGGAGCAGAAAATGATGGACTCGCTTAGCTCAACCTAATGCCGGGGGCGAGAGGGTGGAAGACGAATTTGAAATTCGGATTGGAACAAACAGTGCAGAGTCATCAGCACTCGGCTGTCTCTATCCGCCCCTTCTCGGATTAGTGGCTCACTCTCTGAATATAATTACTGCTTCATTTGGGCTTCAGCTACCTTTTCAAAAGGTAAATATATCTGGGAATTCTATGGCTGGCTCTGATCCCCTTATATAGAGAACTCAGCAGTTTAATTCATCATATATGTATATTTCATTTAGCTCGGTATGTATATTTGCAATGGGGATATTTACCGCTCCTCACATATCCTGTATAATTACTTCTGTCATAAGCATTCCCAAGTTCAATATTTGAGATTTGGACCGAAACATCAAAGAGACGAGATAGCCAGTTAAATGCGTAAATATGATGAGCTGTGTTATCCAAAGAGATATAAAGATTAAATAACAAAGACAAGTACATCCTCCAATGCAAAGCGGTGATACATTGGGCAAGGTAAGTTAACTTTAAATTTAATTGGAAAAAAGAGATGTCATTTCCATAGGTACAAGGCAAATGAATGAAAAATAAAATAAAAAACAGTTACAAAATTGATTTTATTTCAAGTAACATTTTTTTACCTAGTATATTTTTAGAAGATTTCCCTTGAGGGAAATCAGCTGTTAAGGTCGTACTCATGACGCGATTTTCGAAGAATTTCTTCAAATGTCCATCGATCCTACCCAGGAGATGACTAAAATGAGGTAAGTTCAAAATTATATATATATATATATATATACGAGCCATGTTGCCTGTATTTCTCTGAAAAATACCACATCCAAGACTGGACAGTTATGGGGCTTCTGTTTGGTTCAAGAGGAGTCCTCCATCAAAAAATCGTCAAGACATTAATTGAATATGGGCTGGCCAAAGATGACCTGAAGGACTTGTCCACCCTTATCCTAAAATCATCTATAAAAATTGTGAACCATCATTTATATAAAAAATAAAGCTGAAATATTAAACTGCATTCTCACCTGAGGTACCTCCCAAATTTCCTCCATTCAATTATCCAAATTTCAATATACAATATAAGCAAAATAAAATAAAAAATAATAACAATATTACCAAAATTGGCAGAATAGGAGGCTGACCATACAGGTACCCTCAGAAAGAGGGCAACTTAATTTGTTTGTTTTATATATATATTTGTGTTACCGATCTAGCGGTCGCAATTTTTGTTTGATCATTACCAAACTCGATATTTAGTCGTTTTATGTAAAAAGAAAGATCAAGTTTGTTAACGACTGAAATCGGACCAGTGGGAGAGGGGGGGGGGTTTAGATTGGAGGATTTTCGAAAATTCGAAATATCTCCGTTACTATACGTCGGATCGAAATATTGTACAGAATCAGTCTTATTGCATATTAAATTTACTATAAATATTTTTATATACATTTACTCTCTATCTTGAATATTAACCGAGATATTTGCATTTTTATTAAATCTGGACAGCTAAGGGACTAGAGTGACTTTCCCGACAAAAGCTAGTTCGGCCGTTTCCTTGACTCATCGGCTCTCGTGAAAATTCTCTATTCTAAAACTTCACGAGGGAAATCTGCTTAGTTTACGCAGCCCCTGCGTGACGGACTTTTTAATCACTTTTTCAAAGAAACGTTTTTTGAACCAAAATTACTATTTTACATTGTTATCTTTTTCGTACATATTTATGTTAGTAATCTCCCGAACACTCTAAAAAAATGCGTCAGGGGTAACAAGAGGCATGAATACTTCACACGAGGGTAAACTTATATTTTGAGATCGAGCGAACTGGCAAAATCGTAGTCCAGTATCGACATGAGGTTTAGGCCCTTTCTTGTGTTTAGGAGTGGCTCTTACAAGAGCTGGAACATTTTTTTTTTTTTTTTAATTTTCACAAACTCTGTGAATCTGTCTATTTCTTGAAAATCAGATACCCCTGTAAGTCTTACTTTTCTTTTTTTAATTTGTGTGTTAGTTGAACACATAATACTTTACCAAACTGTCACCACTTCCCGATTGTAATCAATAAAAATATATTATAATGAATAATGATTGAACCTAAAATCAAGACAGAGGTGCATACTACCTTTCAAGAGGTAGATCACATTGAATTGAAAAAAAATAAAACGGAACTCTGATGAGACACTTGCCACAAATGCTTGTATTAATCTCTAATTGTAAGTTCCATGTTTGTACATTGTCCGGCTCTTTATATCATGCTTGAGATTTACAGTAAAGTCTACAGAAGACTTTTTATCCGCCAATTTCCTAGCAACGATTTACAGCGACAGTGACCAAAATCTAAGAAGCACAGACGTACAGATACAACGAAACTTTGGAATATTACTGATACTATGAACTACAAGTATGATACGGACACGACAAGTCTATTACAGCACTGGACAGTAACGTCAAGAAGCCAGAGATGTCCATAACACAAAACATAAAATTACCAGTCATTTTTGTCGTAAATTGAAAATACTTTTTTCTCCTAAAAGTGTAAAAAACCGGTGAAAACCTTATGTGACGATTCATGTAACAAATTTAGCATAAAATAAAAATTCTGTATGCAACTGCACGACCGATTGTAAGGGCGTTGTATCATAAATTCTTTATAACAAAATAAAATAAATTAATGTGTTTGTTGCTGTATACACATGATAAGACATGTAAAGTTTCAACATAGGAGAGGGGGTATACCAACTTCAGTTGTTCATGTCTCACCAATTTCGGTTCTTAAAAATTCAAAACGTATATTGGTCATGAACGCGAATAACGCACATATGCAATTTCGTGAATTTACCTTCACAAGATATAAGGACGATGAGGATAAAAGTTAAGCAAAACTATAAAAGGAAAATACTGAATCCTCTCAAAAACAACAAAAGAAATAGTAATAGGCAAATATTAAAATATATTAGATCAAAATAATAATGCACACAACTAACATCTATAACGATACACAATCTTTTGAAATGAAAAAAAATATACAATTAAAAACTTTGGATCCTGGGGATAATTTGTAGATCCTGTAGAATGAACTTGCGCATCCCGGTCTTGCAATTTCCTGTGAAAAAGACGTATTACGTTGTTACGAATTGAGACGATACGACTCAGAAATAATTAGTAGTAAACTAATGGAGCTAGTAGTAGGAATGATACCTCTGAAACGAAGGAAGTCATGACTTGCTGCATCTTAATCAACAATGGATGCTCTCTTCCTGTTATAGTAAATCCTGGCAAATAGGTAGACGAAGGTGCCCAGGATGACAGTGACAGCTATCATGATGAGGTGGTGGTCTATCTTCACAGCTGATGGATCAAAGGGCACTAGCCGCACGACTCCAGCGATTGAATCCATCTGCCAACAGACGTAGAGCATTCCGTCTTCCGGCTCCACTTCCTTGAACACAATCTCCTGCTTGAAATTGATCGTTATTCGCCCTGAAACCCAAATTGTATGAGCTCAAACATCATGGAAACGTTGGTGATATTTAATGATGGAGGCTCATCATAAGAATACCAGCCTGCACAAATCGCTTTGCATTATGAATTGAAGATCATCTCTTCAGAGAGATCACTCATTATAGTTAATTTAATTTAGCGTTTTCAATTTTATTAGTTCCTTCGAATCTACCCGATCCCATCTCACTTCTATAAGACAGATTTGAAATTGTAGTTTCCGTTCTCTTGCTGTTTTGTCAGGTTATAAGCACAGTGTGTTAAGAAGGAACCACTAACAATATTAACTAGTAGTCCAGATTAGCGACTATAAGCTATTTTTTAGTATAATAGTAGGGCAAAAAGGGTATGGTTTAAGGGTCTCGAAATCCGTGCAGATCTTATTTACGCTCTAGTGTTTCACAAACTCAACATGTATTAATTCTCGTTATCGTTGCCAATCTAGTCTGTATTATCCTATGTAACGTACATAAGTACAATTACGCAAGTTTTGTGTTAATAGTTTCTGAGACCCACTATTCTGTCCGAATATGTTATTTTCGTTTTCTTTATTTCAACATTTTTTTTCTTTTTTAGACAGTTTTTCTATATAGCTATATAAGTCCGTCACGCAGGGGCTGCGTAAACTAAGCAGAGTTCTCAGGTGAAGTTTTACAATAGAGAAATAAGCATACTAATAACAGTAGTAGTAACGAGTCTCTAAAGCAATTACACGAGAGCCAAACAGTTACGGAAACGGCGGAACTAACTTTCGGGGGATACTCACTAATAGACCCGACATCAGCCGATCTCATCTCGTCAGTTATCCGCACACACTTAATAAAAATGCAAACATCTCAGTTAATATTCAATATAGAGAATAAAAGTATATTACAATATTTATAGGTCATGAGTACGACCTCAATAGCCGATTTCCCTTAAGTGAAATCTCCTAATTCTGGAGTCACTTTTGTGTTTCAGTTGTTCTATAAACTACTTCAACATGTTTTAATTAGTTGTATTTTTTGGGTGTGGCAGGATATTTAACCTCGTTTCATCAGTCTTCGCCCAGATCCTTAGAACAACAATTTCGGATATATTAGATGCTTTAAACTGAAAAATGATCATCTCTATAATTTGCGATTCGTGATAACATGAAACAAATTGGACTTGGTTTAGTTTCGTTTTTGATTCACAATGTTGAGTATATGCCAATTCAAGAAAATGACACGACATTTCAAGACGAGATTTGAAATTGATAAATACCCCATTTGTAAACATTATTTTACTTGTGAAGGATACTACCATTCGTAGTGTTAGCCAATACGGGTGGTATTAGCCTAGATTTCCTGTTGACCGTCCAGTAGAATGGCATATCCATGTGAAGGTGACCTGGACAAGCCATGATGAGAGGTTCGAAGACTGGGACGAAGAGTGTTGATCTTGCAGGGAGTGGGGGTACAGGAGGAGGGCCTTGAAGCACTGAAAATACACCTGAAAATAAATAATATCTCAATATTAGCTAATTAAACACACAAATAATTAATTACATTTCACAATAATTCCATCTCAAGTCACTTTTATTGGCAATCTTCTTATCAAATATTTTTAACAAGGAACCAGTAGTTTGGATAATTTAAAACTGCAAAATGCTGAATACTGGAATATTCTTGTTAATAAGTAAACACGAGGAATAGATGAAAACGAAACTATGTTGTCGAAATTGAAACCTAACACTGTAACAAGCTGATAATTTAAACAGCGAAGAAATTTGATAAAGCTACGTTCGTAATATGACCACGATGTTTTATTCATTTGGGGATTCATCCAACATCTCAGCTCAAAATATTCTATTTTTCAGATCGTAATAGAGTATGAAACACACTAGACAAAATCAAGATTATTATTTTTCACGTAATTTAGGCCAAATTTTCCTAGGTTTTAAATTTTACTGGCCTTTTACGTTTTCCTTTCTGGGCCTATCGTCTTACTTTCTTGACAACCTACTTTCGGGTTACATATTAATTTCTAACGGTACCTTCTTTTTTTCTCACAGATGCATCATTCTCTTTTAAATTTTTCAAATAGTTTTTTTTTTACACCCCACCCACATTCCTTTTGAATTTTCTTCAAATAAAAAGTTCAATGTAATAACTAATTCAATAACTCACAAAATAAAATGTTTCATTGCATATGGGAATTAATAGCATAGCCCATGAATGAAGCTGCCACTGAAATTCGTGTAAGTTAGTTACCCAGTCACTGGAAATACTACAACTGTAGTACATAAGGGGTCGTTACTAACCACCCCTTAAGTAAATGTAACTGTCGTTAGTGACTTAAAAACTCAAGATTTATCAAACATATTTAAATTTATTTTAAGATAAAAACACTCGCACTAAAGTAATATCTGTAACCAATGCACTTTCCACTACTTTCTATTTCAGGTTTTCATGCATATTCATAACTTCAAACTACATTTTAACTTTCAAAATGTACTCGCTGCCATCAGATAATAGTATGAGTAAGTCTTGAGGTTTGGGAGATAATTACATTTTCAGAACTTTTAATGTAACGAGCCAGATAATAAGAGTTTCTTCTATTAATACGTTTATTATCTACAATCTAGAGAGTTCTACATAACCGTGAAATGAGTTTTATGGGGAGTCGGAAAATGGCATTATTGTTGAAAATGCTCTGTTTGCTCTCTAAGGTAAATTTATAACAAAGAGAGCTTTCATACTGCATTAGTTTTCAAACTTTAGTGAGTCATACCACCTTGCATCATGAATAACCGGAAATATTTTTGTAACGCTAAAATTTGGTCATGGATCTACTTAAATGTAAACCTAAATCCATTCCCTATTTCTTCTTTTACAAATTTCAGATAGCCAAAACACAATATGTACGATTAGACACAACATATGATTTATAGTAGCCCACTGTGAAAATACCATGAGTCTTATAGGTGGTTTACTAAAAAAAAAAAAAAAAAAAAAAATTGAAATGATTATATCGGGAAAAAAAGGATTTTAACACGCTCTCAAACTAAGCTTTCAACACAAGACCACTTTATTATTTTTAACTGGCAGATGCTTCGCTCTCCTGAGAATTTACTAAAAACATAAACGATAAATTTGTAATTTGTGTCTCTCATTCATTATTTCAATCCATACTTTTCTTAGAAACTAATAGTACTAACCAATATTTAAAATTGTTCCTCCAATCCACTACAAACATGAATCTCCATTGGAGAATTAAAAAGCTCTTCTCTTAATCAGTCTTAAACCGACTGGCAATTTGTCACCTTTTTCCAAATTTAATGCTAATGTTAATGCCCTATAAAAATTGTTAAAAACAGTTGCTTTTCTCTATCATGAATATTAACCAAATTATTTGTATTTTTTCAATTATTTCAGCATTCAGCAAACCCCCACTTATAGTCATTGCAATTTCACAACAAGCTGATATGTCTATAACGTCTTACTACAACGAAATGTTGTTTTCAGCAGGTATTTACTAAATGAGATACATGCAAATACGTTGTTTTATGACGTAACCAATTAATATTTTACTGGCCTTCCACTTCTACTCATCGGATTTTTATTTGGAATTTAGGGTGAGATTATATCAGTACTGTGCTGTACCAGACAGCACATGGGATATCTGTTTAGCTCCTGCGTGGCAGAATTTCTTTATTGTATTATGTTTCTGTATTATTTGTATTTCTTTGTCCTCTACAAAAACCTGAGGAATTACTATGACACCATAAAAAAACAACTCCAGGCAGCTAACTCCACTTTGATCTTTCTGTCTCCAGTTAACACAATGCAATAACTATTTAAGATGATCAAATAAGCATAAATAGTCTCTACTCGTTTCTTCTGTCTACAATTATGTTATAATTATTCAGATTACAGACTAACTAGAGATTTTCAAAATTCAGTTTGGAACGAGTTAAATATTAAATTAGATTTTTACACTTTTGTGGTATTCTCATGCAGTTTTTTTTTTTTTTTCATACTTGACTACTAGCAAAAAAATACTTTTAGAATATTCGTACATTGCTAGATACAATTTTATTAAGTTTTCTGAATAGAGGAAAGACCTTTTTTTTTCTTTCCAGGAAAATTTATATTTTAAAAAATGATTCAAAAGAAAAGTACGGATCCTTTTACCCAGTTCCAGTTAAAAGATTCATAATTCAAAGAGAGATTAGGGAAAGAAGCTTAGTTTAGACTGTGGGCTTGTTTGCAAAGTCTTGAACAGACAAATTCCTTTTAAGCAACTGGTTAGGAGAAGGACTTAGCAACCAGTGAGCTAAGCACGTCCTAATTTAAAGCACCCAAAACCTTTTCTACTGCACTTTGTTCGAAACCAGCTCAAAAAACTAGCTAACATCATAAAGATGAACTTAAATGCCATCCGACTCTTACTTCCATATATTTTTAAGTTTAATCCAATATCACTAATAGTCACAAAATTATTTTCCCAAGGATTTAATGTTAGAAGTTGTCAATCTAACATATTAAGCATCTTTTTCTAAATACATATTCTATTGATCTGTGCTTCATATCAAATATTTGCTTCTCTTTTTAATTAAAAACTCTCTACAGGATATCAAAAGTTTCTCACGTCACTGTAAACGATCTTATATTAAAAGTCGTGTAACCACGTCAAGTAATTTCTGAATATTTTCATCTCAAATCTAAATTAAAAATATTCCTTGAGAACAACGGGAAATTAATTTACACATTTAAATTACTTTAAAAACTGGAAATATATTTTGAATGCTAATTACAAATATATAAATAAATATCTAGAGTCCAGACAGAGTTTATGGAGTGGTTTAAAATGGGGAAAGCTAAATAATTAAAAAGTTTCACTTTTCCAAGTGGCGTCGGCTCAATTTTCAATTTTATAACATTGTTGTAACACACATTCTAGACCTTAAAACTAATTTATTTCGTAAATAAATAAATTAAACTGTAAAAGTTATAGAAAAATAAATTACCTGCGGAATTATTTGCCCTCTCGATTACTTTTCCAAAAATATCTTTAACTTCAAAAAGTTCGTCTACGCAGGGAGGTTTGCAATATGCTTCCATGATTTCGTTTTTCCTTTCTTTGACATTTGGTATGTGACGAATACCTCTGGAAAAATGATTATAAACTAATTTTCAATTAGAGAACCTCAATTACGTTTTCAAAATCTATTTTATAATAATTAGGTTATAAAATAAAAAAAAGTCCGTCACGCAGGGACTGAGTAAACTCAGCAGATTTTCCTAGTATAGTTATAGAATAGAGAAATCTCCATACCAGTGCAGAACGGAAACGGCCGACCTAGCTTTCGGCTGGAACGAATTGAAGATACCATAGTTCGTCCGTTACACTTAATAAAAATGCAAATATCTGTGTTAATATTCAAGATAGAGAGTAAATATATCTAACACTATTTATAGTAAATTTAATTTTCAATAAGATTGATTCAATACAATTTTTCGATCCGACGTATAGTAACGGAGATATTTCGAATTTTCAAAATTCCCCCCCCTCCAAATGTCCGATTTCAGCTGTTAACGAATCTTTCTTTTTACATAAAACGATTAAATACCGAGTTCGGTGACGATGAAACAAAAATTGCGACCACTAGAGCGGTAACAGACAAATATACATATATATATATATATATATATATATATATATATATATATATATATATATATATACACACACACACATACACACATATATAATATTGAACGGACCTCATTTTCGTCATCTTCTGGGTAGGACCAATGAACATTTGAAGAAATGTTTCGAAAATCGCATCATGAGTACGACCTTAATAGCTGATTTCCATTAAAGGAAATCTGCTAATATACCTTTAAAAGTGCTAATTAATTTAAGTTACTTTTTTTCGGACAAAGCAGAAACCCCATTCAACTACTTAATTTCGAATTAGATATATTAAACATTCTTTACAAATTTGGCCTAAGGCATTTGAGAAATGAGAATAAGGGCGTTTTGCAGTACTGTGATATTTGTTGCAATCATAATCTTTCATCATCATCATCATTCAATCTTTAGGCGTACTTACTCTGGTATTAAGTGGGATGAACAGGGTAACCCACTATAAAAAAGCTCCAATAAAAATCTACTATCTGCTTCATCTTCTGGCGAATTAGTTGTAGTCTTCTTGCGTTTCTTGGGTTTTTTAGTTGTCGAAGCCACGGTGGGGATGGGCATGGTGGTGTTTTCGTCTATTTTGAGTGTTATTCTCTCATCTCTAACCCTCCTCAAGAAATGCTTTCTCTTTCGTCTCACGGATTTTTTTGTAGTAATACGGTTTGCCAAATTCGAATCAGGCGGCGTACTATTTTGTGAACCTATTGATGGCTTCATTCTGTTTGAGATTTTAACTGAACATGCACCAAATCTATAACGAAGGCCAACTTCACCACAGCGTGAGCATTGACTCCAGGAAGACCAATCTGTAATAGTAAATGAATCTTTTAATATCTATTTAGCCAAGATGGTACTAAAACTATATTTGAAAACTAATGTTTTACAAACATGGCATTTCTTTAAAGTACTTTTTCGTGCTGTAGTAAAATTTCGTTTGATTGCTGAACTAGAAGTGTCTTAGAAAGCATTTACAAAAGTATGAAGTTTGAAACACAAAGAAAGACCTCCCACTAGACAGTTAGAGGAACAATTATTAAAACGCTAAGTATATAAATTTTCCTAGCAGCTTAATTACAACTGAAAATTTTCTTTCTTATTATTAAATCAAAGGAGATAAATAATAGTTGCAATTAATTCTTATAATAATAGTGCACAAGAATTACCATAAAAAAACTTCCGTCACGCAGGGGCTGCGTTAACTAAGCAGATTTCCCACGTGCGCCGCGTATTTGCATTTATCTCAAGATCTAAAAACATAATAGAATATTGTTAATATGAGATGAGTAGGAGTGGAGCTTTACTAAAGACCGAAAATTAAAAAAATGCAAATATCTCAGTTAATAATCAAGATAGTGAGAAAACGTAAGTAACAACATTTATAGAACATTACATTTGCAATATGATTGGTTTCGATCCGACGCATAATAACGGAGATATGAGGAATTTACGAAATTCTCCCCCTCTAAACACCCCTCTCCCCTGGTCCTATTTCAGCCGTTAACGAACTTGATCTTTCTTTTTACATAAAACGGTTAAATATAGAGTTTATTAACGATCAAACAAAAACTGTGATCGCTAGAGCGTTAACAGCCAAATATATGCATATTATATATATATATATATATATATATATATATATATATATATATATATGCATATATATACACAGTTTTGAAAGGACCTCATTTCCGTCATGTCCTGGGTGGGATCGATGGTCATTTGAAGAAAAATTTCGAAAATCGCGTCATGAGTACGACCTCAATAGCTGATTTCCGTCAAGGGAAATCTGCTAATAGTCCATTCCTTGAAATATCTTTATGAATACATCTACAAGAAATGATGCCATTTTTTAGTGCCCTCACATTTTAATCACTAAAAATATCAAATCGTGGGTTTCGCCTTTTTGTAAATTACTGTCAGATATTTTGGTGGACAGGATTTGGACTGTAATTTAATTAAATATATAACTTCTCTTTAGAACAATAAACTGTTATAAGGTATACCAGAAATCCCGGACCCGATATGACATGTGGATATGAAGTTAATAACTAACACACGATTTTAAATTATTTGGAAAATTTAATTATATGTTGAATGCCGTAACTTAGACAATTTACTCAATTATTATGACACTCTGACTAATGTTCTTAAAACTAATTTAGCCTCGGTTGCAAAAAGTGGACGTTAGTAAATATTTTATTTTTTTTAGCAGATTTCCCTCAAGGGAAATAAGCTATTGAGGTTGTACTCATGACGGAATTTTCGAAATTTTTAGCAGATTTCCCTTAAGGGAAATCAGCTATTGAGGTCGTACTCATGATGCGAGTTTCGAAAAGTTTCTTCAAATGTCCATCGATCCTACCCAGGAGATGACGAAAATGAGGTCCGTTCAAAATTATATATATATATATATATTTGTCTGTTACCGCTCTAGCGGTCGCAATTTTTGTTTGATCGTTACCAAACTCGATATTTAGTCGTTTTATGTAAAAAGAAAGATCAAGTTCTTTAACGGTTGAAATCGGACCAGTGGGAGGGGGGGGGGGGTTAAAGGGAAGGATTTTCAAAAATTCGAAACATCCCCGTTACTATACGTCGGATCGAAAAATTGTACAGAATCAATCTTATTACAAATGAAATTTACTATAAATATTGTTATATACATTTATTCTCTATCTTGAATATTAACCGAGATATTTGCATTTTTATCAAATCTGAGCAGCTAACGGTCGATGTGACTTTCCCGCCAAAATCTAGTTCGGCCGTTTCATTAACTGCTTGGCTTCTCTATTGTAAAACTTCACGAAGGAAATCTGCTTAGTTTACGCAGCCCCTGCGTGACGGACTTTTTTAAATTTCGAAATATCAATCAATAGTTTTTCAAATATTTTATCTTTATTTCTCTAGGCATTTTCACTTAATCTGTAGAACACGTCGCATTCAATAACTTCCAGCTTTTAATATTGCGTTTGAATTCATAAACTCGTGTTGCCGGAGTTTCATTGTTTATTGTTCGCTGCTGTTCCGTACAACTCTATGTGACCCATTTAGAATCGCTGGTTCCATGTTGGAGATTAGAGATAGAAAGTTTGGGAATTCAAAAGCACGATTAAAGAGGTTCAACAAAATTTAATAATTCAGTAGCTATGTGTCAAACTGGCCATATCTGGCACATACACTGTGACCATAATAGATAAGAAGTTTCATAAAGGCTACAGCTAAATGTAACTTGGGTCGCTGGAAAAGTTATAGAACAATAATTATGGCTATTCTCGTAAAAACGAGGGCGAACTAAAAAAAAAGGAAAACTATATATCAAAGCAATAATTCTAACAAGTATAAAACTGCAAACTTTATTTTCCTGGTTCATTTGCTCAAACCCTATTTGAAACGCATTATTCAGACGAGAAGCTTAAACCACACCTCCAAAACCAACTTTACCAAAACGTCCGTCACGCAGGGGCTGAGTAAACTAAGCAGATTTCCCACGTGAAGTTTTACAATAGAGAAATCTACATACTGCTAACACTTATCACTAACGTGAGTAAATACAAACGGTAATGAGAAATCTTTCAGTTAATTTTAATAAACTCCCAACGGAAACGGCTTCTGAATTGTAAACACATAGATTTGCCAACCTGACTGATAAAAACCTGAATATAAAACAATAACTTTATTGTAAACTATTTACTATATCTAATGCTGCAATTTATAATGAATTAGAATAATTTATATTTTAATAACTCATATTTTAGTAGTCCAAGAACTAATGAAGGAGGCAGGGGGAGCGATGTACAGAACGTATTTGCATAAATCTCACAACGTAAAAGCTGAATCGACAAGAAAGGTTAGAAGAACCTTCCACCAAAGCCCAACAGTTACGGAAACAGGCCGAACTAATCCGATCATTACCCGATCACGCGTCCCACACACTTAATACAAGATGCAAATATCTCGGTTAATATTCAAGATAGAGAATAAATGTATATAACAATATTTATAGTAAATTTAATTTGCAATAAGAGTTTTCTAAACAATTTATCGATATGATGCATTATAACTGAGATATTTCGAATTTTCGAAAATCCCCCATCTAAACCCCCCTCCCTCAGGTCCGATTTCAGCCATTAACGAACTTGATCTTTCTTTTTATATAAACCGGTTAAATATCGAGTTTCGCAACGATAAAAAAAAATTACGACCGCTAGAGCGTTAACAGACAATACATACACATATATATTCCATACGGTGTACCTTGTGTTTGTGATTTATGCAATTTAATGTTTGGTGTGATGATGTATGATGTTCTGTCATGTAAATAGTTATTGATTAATTTATAAATATTATTGGGACAGTTCAGTTGTTGAAGTGCATGTAAAATTGATGGCCACCAAGCATTATCAAAAGCACCTTTAATATCCAGTGAAATTAGAATAGTGTGTGAATTATTGTGTTTTGAGGTGGTAATAAAATCTATTACATGGTGCAATGCTTCAATCGTAGATTTTTTAGGGGTGAGTCCAAACTGATTTTCATGCATTAATGATTTTGAATACAAATAATATGATAATCTTGACTTTACAATTTTTTCTAAAACTTTTCCACCAGTTGGGATCAACGAAATTGGTCTAATTGATGAGATTTCACATTTATTCCTACCAGGTTTATATAAGGGTACTAATTTTGACCGTTTCCATATTCTAGGAAATATACCACTTTGAAAACATGTTTTATACAAAGTATTTAAGAATTTTGGAGAACATCTGTATATTTGTTTGTAAATGTCACCAGTTATACCATCGATGCCTAGTGAAATATTTCGTTTTAATTTTGAACGGACCTCATTTTCGTCATCTCCTGGGCAGAATCGATGGACATTTGAAGAAATTTTTGAAAATCGCGTCATGAGTACGACCTCAATAGCCCCTTATGGGAAATCAGCTAAAACAACGCTTTAGTCAATTGATGCAAAGTTACTAATAACTAAGCCAAACAACGTTGATTTGTCGCTAAAAAAAAGTCATAAACTTATTTTGAAGACAATCTAAAATCAATTTCCGCTCTATACCAAGGCTACACAGGAGATGAAAGACTTCACTTATTGGGAGATTAGAAGTTAGTGTCCCCCTCATTTATCTACCTCTTTCACTAAGACAATCCTTCAATTGGAATATATTTGAACCCAAACCCAATTACAAATACATTCTTTTTTTCCTTTTCCTTCTGCTTCCTAAATATATGCGCATAAAAATATTTATTCCTTGTATCGTTTTCACTTTTCTTCAATTTCACATTACGACGCTAACAAAAAGTATCATTTTAAAAAGAACCGTATGACCTATAGATTAGAAAAAAAAAGTCCGTTACGCAGGGGCTGCGTAAACAAAGCAGATTTCCAACGTGAAGTTATAAAAGAGAAATCTCCATGCGAGAGCCAAACAATTACGTAAACGGCCGAACTAGCTTTCGGCGGGAACGAATATAAGCGACCGTAGCCGATCTCATTTCGTTCTTTACACCTAATAAAAATGCAAATATTTCGGTTAATATTCAAGGTAGAGAAATTTATATGACAATATTTATAGTAAATTTAATTTGCAATATGATTGGTTCTATACAATTTTTCGATTTGACGTACAGTAACGGAGATATTTCGAATTTTCGAAATACCCCTCCCACTGGTCCGATTTCAGCCGTTAACGAACTTGATCTTTCTTTTTACATAAAACGATTAAATACCGAATTTGGTGACGATTAAACAAAAATTGCTAGAGTGTTAACAGACAAATATATATATATATATATATATATATATATATATATATATATATATATCGTTTTGAACGGACCTCATTTTCTTCATCTCCTGGGTATGATCGATGGATATTTCGCGTCTTGAGCACGACCTCAATAGCTGATTTCCCTTAAGGTAAATCTGCTAAAAACATGTAACATCCGTTCTAAAATTAATGGATACTATTAACTCTAATGGTTGCTAGTAAATAAACATATACCCAAGAGATTTAATTCTAGGGAATGATATTCAGTCGATGTATGCTTAAAATAGATTAGATAAAATCCCAAAGAATCCCGCCGTCTCAATGCTTAATACAGTATTTGTTAATATCGGTGAGTAGCAGATCACGAGCGTGATGGTGTAGGTGTGAACTGAAGCGAATCGTAAATAATTAGTTAATGAATAAGACGCTTGAACTGTTTAAGACCATTATTCTAAAGGTATTACATCCCCGAGAATATGAATTAACTAAATCAGTCCAGAATTATTTATTTTTAAATTGTTGTAATTGTATAAATTTTATGTCAATAGAATTGCTAGAAAGATGATAGTCATGTGATAAAAAAGTCCGTCACGCAAGGGCTGCGTAAGCAAAGCAGATTTCCCACGTGAAGTTATACAATAGAGAAATCTTTATACGAGTGCCGATCAGTTACGGAAACGGCCGAACTAGCTTTTGGCGGGAACCATAGCTCGTACGTTACACTTAATAAAAATGCAAATATTTCGTTTAATATTCAAGATAGAGAATAAATGTATATAACAATATTTATAGAACATTTAATTTGCAATAAGATTGGTTCTATACAATTTTTCGATCCGACGTATAGTACCGGAGATATTTCGAATTTTCGAAAATGCCCCCTTCTAAACCCCCTCCCACTTGGTCCGATTTCAGCCGTTAACAAACTTGATTTTCCATTTTACATCAAACGATTAAATACCGAGTTTGGTGACAATTAAACAAAAATTGCGACCGCTAGAGTGTTAATAGATAAATATATATATATATATATATATATATATATATATATAGTTTTGAACGGACCTCATTTTCGTCATCTCCTGAGTAGGAGATCGATGGATCGATGGACATTTGAAGACATTTTTCGAAAATCGCGTCATTAGTACGACCGCAATAGATGATTTTCCTTAAGGGAAATCTGCTAAAATGATATCCACTCTGAATATTTCACATATTTTACTACATTACCACATTTAAAGGTACCCTTTACTTGATTCGCATTATTTTCCTATAATTCTTTTCATATTATGTTATTTACAATTATAAAATATAATATTTTGGCAAAATTTGTATAAACATAAAAATATTTATGTACTGTGTACATCTGTCTATATATATAAATTAATTAAACATTTAATTTTAAAAACAAAATTAATTACCAGAAGAGTTTTACATTAAATTGATCTTATATTTCTTCCTGTAATTGGAGAAGGTAACACCAATTAAGTTATTTCAGAATATATTTAACAGTTTCTAAGAAAAATACTCAAGAAAGAAGTAAACAAGACTTTAATGGAGTCAATACCAGGTATACTTAAGATACCATTAAATTACATTCTTCAAAGCAGTTCAAAATGAAGTTTAAAATTCTAATTTAAGACTCGAGTGACTATAGAGATGCTGTAAAAAGACGTTTGCCTCATCTCATGAAGGGGGCTGTATTACGGAACTTTTAGCTTTTATGTAAAGAATTAATTGCAATCATTGTCAGCGAAAGGAATCATTCCTGTAATTTATTTTTAATAACCCGACATAGAATAATTAGTTTGCTTCAGAAAGTGTATAAAATGACTTCTATAATTACTTTGATAAAGAAGAATCCAACAAGGAAAGTTATTAACAGTATTGGAAACTGTGTTTACACATTTAATAGATCGTAGATAACCCGTACTAATTAGCCTTTGTAGTAGAGAGAGTGGATGACAGTAAATATCATTAAATATTTAGACCGATGACAAAAATAGAAGTTTCATTTGAAAATTCCCAAGATAACTCCTTCCTTGAATTCAAGGAAAACTTACCTTTCTTCATTTACAATACTCATTTCATGTTTGCAATTAAAATACTTACTATGGCACTGTAAATGAAGTTCTTGGCCATACGATAGAACAATTTCTGCAGATTTCCCTTAAGGAAAATCATCTATTGAGGTCGTACTCATGACGCGATTTTGTAAATATTTCTTCAAAGGTCCAATGATCCTACCCAAGAGATGATAATGAGGTCCGTTCAAAATTATATGTATATATATATATATATATATATATATATATATATATATATATATAGAGAGAGAGAGAGAGAGAGAGAGAGAGAGAGAGAACCAGTGGGAGGGGTGGTTTAGAGGGGGTGGATTTGTTTGTATCTATTCACTTAACATTCAAGGTAGTGTTACCTGTACGTATATTCATCTATTGTAAACCTTCGCGTGGGAAATCTGCTTAGTTTACGTAGCTCCTGTGTGACTGACTCTTTTTTCTAGCCATTAGATTGGAAAGTGTTAGGTAATGTATTTAATGCAGAATATTTTATAGTCGGAATTGTAACCGTACTCTGTAGGGAACGAATGCTAATCTGAACTGGTTAACTACATATACCACTCGATTCTAAGAAGTTCTAGTAAGAACTCAAATTAAAGAATTCGTAACTAAATAAATCAATATTGTTAGGACAGGAATCGAACGTACCATTCAAAAATAGGCGCCTATGAGTGCCAATATTTAGATATTTGACAACCCCTTAGTGGGTCAAGGTATTTCCTCCTTTTCCCAAAACGGTTTAAGCATATTTCCCTGGAAGCATTCTGGACACCCCAACGAGATTCCTACTTATGGGATTTTTACTTCAAGCATTTGAGCCAGTGAACATCACATTTCAAGTATTGTATAGAAAGCATCTTATAATTAGAAAAGTGGAGAACAGATGGTGACAGATCCGTAGCGACTCCAGCTTATGGAATATCTTAGTTTATGCTTTCACTGAGTCACGGACTTTTTAATGTTTTAAATCTGATTGTGTAACATTGCTCTATTTTAAACAAGTATTATTTTGTTTTTTGCTCGTTTTCTAAACCTCTCCTCTCAAATCCATCTGGGTGAATTTCGCCAATTAACAATTCTTTTTTCTAAACGATTTACATGAAAATAGCTATCAGAATTGATTTCTATTTTTTTTTTAAGTTTTCAGTCTTCCGAAAAACTCTACTTCTTATTCTCATTTCACTCCGGGCATCTGAGCTACTAATCGTCCTATGCCCTGCTTAAATTTCAAGTCTTGTTTACATACGCTTCTTATAACAAGATTAATGAAGAATAGATGGTGCCACATCGGCTTGATGGACATTTTATTGGCAGATTTCCCTTGAGGGAAATCAGGTATTGAGGTCGTAATCATGACGCGATTTTCAAAAAAAATGTCCTCAAATGTCCATCGATCCTACCTAGAAGGTGACGAAAATGAGATCCGTTAAAAATGATATATATCTCTATTTGTATATACTTGTCCTGTTACTGCTCTAGCTATCGCAATTCTTATTTTATCGTAACCAAACTCCATATATAATTGTTTCATACAAAACTAAAAGTCGAGTTCGTCAATGGCTGAAATCGTACTAGTGGGAGAGGGGTGCGGGCTTAGAGGGATAGAATTTCGAAAATTCCAAAAATCTCCGTTATTATACGTTGTATCGAAAATTTGTATAGAACTAATTTTATTGAAAATAAAATGTACTATAAATTTAGTTATACACATTTGGTCTCTGTCTTTAGTATTAATGGAGATAATTGCACTTTTTTATTTGTCGGCCTTCTGCAAACGGCACTCATACTCCTGTCATATGAAGTAATAAGCCATTGTATTATGAATTAAGTACTTTATTTGAATCTTAACTACCAAATAAAGTTCTCATTGAACTTTTACGTTTTGAGATAATTGCAAATACGTGACGCCTATGGGAAATCTGCTTAGTTAACGCAGCCCCTGCGTGACGGGAATTTTCTATATTTATCAAGTTTAGAAGCGAATGTCGACTGGGTGTTCATTTTTTCACATTTCATAATGATTATAAAGATATACTTATAGTATAAGGTACCAATCGGGCTGCAATTCAGATAAATTTAATTTTTTTTATTACTAAAAGACTTTTCTAAATATAGGAGAGTACCTTCCATTGCAGAAATAATTTTGTAAAAGGAAGAGTTTATCTATCTTCTTTAGAAGAAATCGGAGCTCTCTCCCTCTTTCTAAATAAAGGCAAACAGTAGAGTCGGCTAAAGAGTAGATCAAACAAGGTTTAGCACTGGTCACATATCCGAGAGTTTTTATGCGGTGTTAGGCCTGGCAAAAACACTGTTTGTGAGATGGGAAATCTGTGGTTTTAGCCATTGGCAGCTCATGTTGGCTAACAAATTTGTAGGCCTGTTGTAGCAGACTGGGCCCGGGCATGTGGTACAGAGGAACCGCGTATTCCCTCAGATGTTATACTTCCGCCCTGTCATGTCCAGATGTCGCTGAACCTGTATGCAGCTGACAAATAACTCTATACACACATCTTTCTCTACCTTCTATCGCATAGTTATAACCATTTCTATGGAAATATTTATTTTCTAAACTCTTGAAGCCGTCTCGCGTCAATATGATGTGACCATGGTCACTACAGTATGTTAACTCTACCAAAATGTACTTATTTTAAAGTAAATTGATGCCAGAAGTCTTCATAATAATTAGTTCAACACATATCACTCTTAAATGTACAATATTGTTCTTCTGTTATTAGAATATCCAAATAAAATTAAAAAATCCAAAGCGATGAAAACACTTATCTTTAATATTATAAATCTAATCAAATGCTTTCGTGCGTAACGAGTGAAACTCTACAGAAATATGATGTTTTTATTTTTCATTAATCAAAATATTATTATTTTAAAAATCATGCCATTTTTATTACTTTTTAATAATTATTTATAAATTAACGTCCACTTTTTGTAACTGAGACTAATTCGGACGGGTTATCTACAGGTTATCGCCCTTTTCTAGCCAGGGTGGGACTAAGGATTTTATTTAATGAATTCCGTCACTAAATAAATTCCTATTGCCCAGGCAGGAATCGAACTCGCCACTCTAGGTTTACCATGAGAGATTAAGCTCAACGCTTTAACTCACATGGCTAACCTGAGCCCCTGGTATAGACCTTTAAATAAAATGTTTATACGCAAGATCATTTATCACTTCGTTAGTTATCATTAATAAACCCAACAATACAGCAATAATTAGTTGTTTTGAAACTTTAAAAATATGAAAACTAGCTTCCGCTACTAATAAACGAAACATCATTAGTGGTGGAAGCAAGTTTTCATATTTTCAAGCAACTAAATATCGTTGTATTGTGGTTTCGTTAATGATAATTAACGAAGTATGTCCCTTTAATTAAAAATAAATATTATAAAATATGCATGATCGAAATTCACCTAATAGTTAATATACTATTAATACTATATATGACATAAGTTTTTTTTTTTTATTACCTGTATATATATACACTAGCGGACCCGACAGTCGTTGTCCTGCATGTTATTTCAGGTGATTAGGATATGAAATTTAATAATATTATGTTTAAAACAAAAGCTACTTCACTGTATTTCGTTAATACTTTATTATACAACAAAAGTGAATATAACAAAAGTTGCTCTAAACAACAAAATAAACAACTTTTATCATGTGCATATTTGCCGAAAAACCAATAGGAAACGAAATATCGCTGTTTTTAATGGTAGGCCTCCCTTACAACCCCCACTCCTGCTCCATCTACGGTGATTTGTGAATCTAAACCATCCAGATTGTCGCAACGTATACAAAAAAATCATTCAAATCCGTCCAGCCGTTTAGGGGGGGTTCAGTGATATACACACGTAAAGTAGAAATATATATATATATATATATATATATATATATATATATATATATATATATATATCTAAGTATTCTATGATTTACATCAATTGAATTTTATATTAAACCTGGGCTATTATTTTGTTATTTATACACACACACACACAAACACACACACACACATACACACACACACACACACACACACACACACACACACACACACACCTATTAGTTTCTTTTTTAGGGTAAAATAGGAAACAACAATAAAAAGAATAAAATCATTTTTAATTTTGTCCATTGCACAATAATTTCCTGAAATCCTAAAGTAAGAAATATATTTTGACGATTTAATATTGTCAACCGAGTCAGCTTGGGCGTTGTTGAGCACCCGATTATATTTACAATTAGGAAGGCAGTGACCGTAGGCTGATTGGGAATTGAATATGTGTGGTGAGGACGGGGGGGGGGGCGTGCTGCAGAAATGGAATTTTAGATAGTGGATTTATATGAAAACTGGCCAGACAAAGGGAATACTGCAGACCGTTTGACACAAGTACATAGGATGGAACGTGAGCTATGGCACAAAGAATATCGAATAAGAGGGTTACTCAACCGTTATATCTCTTTGACACTTTCTATTTTGTGAAATTTCTACCAATATTGTTGTAGGGCATTTAGGATTCGACAAATAACTGAATATTCTTCTGTCGAATAGAAATTCCCAATACAGTATTATAAGTGGACTGTCTGAAGAGGTATAGAATATTATAGAAGCAAGTCGAGGTCAGTCATGCGATGTATTATTGAAAAGAATATTTCGTCCCTTTGCGATTCATGCATTCAGATCATGAAGGAACATTCACCTTCATGATTTTAAAGCTAACAAAAAATCAAACTAAAATATACTACTATACGGAAGCTTTTTACCGTTAAATATTTTAAAAATGTAATCTGTAGTGTAAAGCATTTTTTTCAAAAGAAAAAAGAAAAATATATAAATAATTATTTCATCTAGCTCAGTAATGCATTGGCAATAATGTCGCTAACGACTAGCAAGGCTCTTTATTTATTTCTATGCTTATAATGTATATCAACTTCATTTACTCCCACTAATATCAGCTGTGTTCACGATTTGCATAAAATAATTTGGTAAAATATTTTAAGAGCTTTCAGACCATATTCCGTCGTAAAAGATAATATTGTCATGAGAGTTTATACTTCTCGGTAAACTACTTTGCAGATGTCCACTATATGGGAAGATATCTTTACCTGAAAAATATTTCGGTTGTACTCGTGGCAGATACTTTTAACTAAGAACAAAATATTCCTTTAATATTCGAAAAAAAACTATATGGAGCGGCTTAATGTGTATTGTAAAATGAAAATCGTTACCGATTTCTAGTAAATTGAGAAAAATAACGATATAAAGACATATTTCTTTTATAAAGCTGCGTGATATACAATACTTATCTTGATAAAAAATACTAGAAAGTTTGCTAGGAAGATACACTAAGACCTGTCAATGTAACTGAATCTTGAACCTCTCTTGTTTACCAGATTTCTCTTGAGGGAAATCAGCTATTGAGGTTGTACTTAGGACTCAATTTTTGATAAATTGCCTCAAATGTCCATCGATCTTACCTAGCTGATGACGAAAATGAGGTCGGTTCAAAATTGTGTTTATTTATTATTTTTTAGTTGTCTTTTGCATTACAGTTCCTCTGGTGTGCATTTCAGTGTTTTCCACCCACTGTGATATTCCTATCTGTAATTTTTGTTGTTTTTTAATTTTATTTACAGTTTTAAGTCTTTGCCATACGCTTATCGTTTTTAACTTCTTTAATTTTATTAGTTGACTATTTTAAATTATCTAAGGTTTTTATCTGAGATTTATTTTGGTTTTAATGTTTTTATACCTTATTTTTGTTTTTGTGACTGCGTTGTTGATTTTTTTTTTCACTGATGGTCATGCTATGATTGTTAGATTGACTTAAGGTTTTTGTTTGTCAGCAGGCACTGACTCCGAAAGTGCACTTTGCATAAAATTAAAAACAATTGTAGAGGACAAGGCCATTTTATTGATCCTTATCAATTGGTTCCTCTACCATCCAACATATTCCAAAGAAATTAATGGATATATTTGGATTTTTTTTTAGTTTTTACCCTTCAGTAAACCCTCCCCCCTCCTACTCATATTATATTAACACGCTGCTGTTATATCATGAACCACTTTATTCTAATCTTAAATACCAAATATTATTTTCAAGAGATCTTTATTATTCGAGTTGCATGCAAATTTGAAGGGTGATAACGTCATCAACTAAGATGTTACGTTCATGTCTTGAAGATGTTTCCTTGATCTATACCATACTCGATATTTAACTGTTTCAGTCGAGGCTGGATATCATATTTGTTATCGGATGAAGTGGGACCTGGAATAGTGGGGGTTTAGAGAAGGGGGGACTCGGAATTCAAAATATTCATGTTCTACAATTGTTGCGCTATTTTTTTCTTTGTAACTTAAGTATTCGGAGAGTTATTCGTACTGTTTTGTATTCAGTCTTCAGTAACCCCCGCCCCTCGCCCACCGCTTCCATTTACTGGTTTGTTTTTTTTCATAGAAATAGAGAATATATGTGATATGAGATCAAAGTGTGTTATACTAGCAAGTGGGAAATCTGCTTAGTTTACGCAGACCCTTCGTGACGGACTTTGTAAAAGAAAGAGTCACTGGGCCGTTAAGGACAAATCAGCAGGATGAAGTAAGGACAAGAAGCCGACCCAAAAATGGATGTAGACGACTCGATGAGGATGACTTGCGGAGGCCAGGCATCCGAAATAGGTGGAGCTCGGCTGAATTGTGGTCTTTAGCTGGGCTCCACCTATTCCGGATGCTCATGGTCGCTAGCGACGGACTACACAGACGCCAGCGCACAACTTTGGTAAGTAAGTCCTACTAACAATATACAAATATGGTCTAATGTATTGTTATTTTAATTACATGTTAACGGCATAGTATTCCAAATATTAATTCAGAGCACATTAATTTGTGAACAATATTTTTATGAAGTTCACAATTGTACGCACTGTATTCATAAATATTTAACAAAATATCAATAAGACTATGAGATATGAAAAAAAGAACAATTCACTGAAGAACTAACAACAGCTTGAATTCTGAAAACACAAACTGTCTATTGACATTCACACAGGGATAATCCGAAATCTACTGAACAAACACAACTCAGAAGAACGGTACAGATAGCTTTATACCTTCAAGTTAATGATAAAGGAGTTAGGTAAATTCTGCGGGTACATCAATCTCTACTACAGGTAGCTTTATACCTTCATGTTAATGGTAAAGGTGTTAGGTAAATTCTCCGGGTACATCAATCGCTAGTACAGGTAGCTTTATACCTTCATGTTAATGATAAAGGAGTTAGGTAAATTCTGCGGGTACATCAATCGCTAGTACAGATAGCTTTATACCTTCATGTTAATGATAAAGGTGTTAGGTAAATTCTCCGGGTACATCAATCGCTAGTACAGGTAGCTTTATACCTTCATGTTAATGATAAAGGAGTTAGGTAAATTCTGTGGGTACATCAATCGCTACCTCAGGTAGCTTTATACCTTCATGTTAATGATAAAGATGTATGGTAAATTCTGCGGGTACATCAATCGCTACCTCAGGTAGCTATATACCTTCATGTTAATGATAAAGGTGTTAGGTAAATTCTCCGGGTACATCAATCTCTAGTACAGGTAGCTTTATACCTTCATGGTAATGATAAAGGTATTAGGTAAATTCTGCGAGTACATCAATCTCTAGTACAGGTAGCTTTATACCTTTATTTAATGATTATAGTGTTAGGTAAATTCTGCGGGTACATCAATCTCTAGTACAGGTAGCTTTATACCTTCATGTTAATGATAAAGGTGTTAGGTAAATTCTGCGGGTACATCAATCGCTAGTACAGGTAGCTTTATACCTTCATGTTAATGATAAAGGAGTTAGGTAAATTCTGCGGGTACATCAATCGCTAGTACAGGTAGCTTTATACCTTCATGTTAATGATAAAGGAGTTAGGCAAATTCTGCGGGTGCATAAATCTCTAGTACAGGTAGCTTTATACCTTCATGTTAATGATAAAGGAGTTAGGTAAATTCTGCGGGTACATCAATCGCTAGTACAGGTAGCTTTATACCTTCATGTTAATGATAAAGGTGTTAGGTAAATTCTGTGGGTACATCAATCTCTAGTACAGGTAGCTTTATACCTTCATGTTAATGATAAAGATGTAAGGTAAATTCTGCGGGTACATCAATCGCTACCTCAGGTAGCTTTATACCTTCATGTTAATGATAAAGGTATTAGGTAAATTCTGCGGGTGCATAAATCTCTAGTACAGGTAGCTTTATACCTTCATGTTAATGGTAAAGGTGTTAGGTAAATTCTGCGGGTACATCAATCTCTAGTACAGGTAGCTTTATACCTTCATGTTAATGATAAAGGTGTTAGGTAAATTCTGCGGGTACATCAATCGCTACCTCAGGTAGCTTTATACCTTCATGTTAATGATAAAGGTATTAGGTAAATTCTGCGGGTGCATAAATCTCTAGTACAGGTAGCTTTATACCTTCATGTTAATGATAAAGGAGTTAGGCAAATTCTGCGGGTACATCAATCTCTAGCACAGGTAGCTTTATACCTTCATGTTAATGATAAAGGAGTTAGGTAAATTCTGCGGGTACATCAATCTCTAGTACAGGTAGCTTTATACCTTCATGTTAATGATAAAGGTGTTAGGTAAATTCTGCGGGTACATCAATCGCTAGTACAGGTAGCTTTATACCTTCATGTTAATGATAAAGGTGTTAGGTAAATTCTGCGGGTACATCAATCTCTAGTACAGGTAGCTTTATACCTTCATGTTAATGATAAAGGAGTTAGGTAAATTCTGCGGGTACATCAATCGCTAGTACAGGTAGCATTATACCTTCATTTAATGATAAAGGTGTTAGGTAAATTCTGTGGGTACATCAATCGCTAGTACAGGTAGTTTTATACCTTCATGTTAATGATAAAGGAGTTAGGTAAATTCTGCGGGTACATCAATCGCTAGTACAGGTAGCATTATACTTTCATGTTAATGATAAAGGAGTTAGGTAAATTCTGCGGGTGCATAAATCTCTAGTACAGGTAGCTTTATACCTTCATGTTAATGATAAAGGAGTTAGGCAAATTCTGCGGGTACATCAATCTCTAGCACAGGTAGCTTTATACCTTCATGTTAATGATAAAGATGTAAGGTAAATTCTTTTGGTACATCAA
Organism: Riptortus pedestris; assembly: GCA_019009955.1. Taxonomy (NCBI): domain Eukaryota; kingdom Metazoa; phylum Arthropoda; class Insecta; order Hemiptera; family Alydidae; genus Riptortus; species Riptortus pedestris. The sequence continues at coordinate 43,259,535 of CM032231.1, forward strand.
TCGCTACCTCAGGTAGCTTTATACCTTCATGTTAATGATAAAGGTATTAGGTAAATTCTGCGGGTGCATAAATCTCTAGTAAAGGTAGCTTTATACCTTCATGTTAATGGTAAAGGTGTTAGGTAAATTCTGCGGGTACATCAATCGCTAGTACAGGTAGCTTTATACCTTCATGTTAATGATAAAGGAGTTAGGTAAATTCTCCCGGTACATCAATCGCTACCTCAGGTAGCTTTATACCTTCATGTTAATGATAAAGGTATTAGGTAAATTCTGCGGGTGCATAAATCTCTAGTACAGGTAGCTTTATACCTTCATGTTAATGGTAAAGGTGTTAGGTAAATTCTGCGGGTACATCAATCGCTAGCACAGGATTCTTTATACCTTCATGTTAATGATAAAGGAGTTAGGTAAATTCTGCGGGTACATCAATCGCTAGCACAGGTAGCTTTATACCTTCATGTTAATGATAAAGGAGTTAGGCAAATTCTACGGGTGCATAAATCTCTAGTACAGGTAGCTTTATACCTTCATGTTAATGATAAAGGTATTAGGTAAATTCTGCGGGTGCATAAATCTCTAGTACAGGTAGCTTTATACCTTCATGTTAATGGTAAAGGTGTTAGGTAAATTCTGCGGGTACATCAATCGCTAGTACAGGTAGCTTTATACCTTCATGTTAATGATAAAGGAGTTAGGTAAATTCTGCGGGTACATCAATCGCTAGTACAGGTAGCTTTATACCTTCATGATAATGATAAAGGTGTTAGGTAAATTCTGTGGGTACATCAATCGCTAGTACAGGTTGCTTTATACCTTCATGTTAATGATAAAGGAGTTAGGTAAATTCTCTGGGTACATCAATCGCTACCTCAGGTAGCTTTATACCTTCATGTTAATGATAAAGGTATTAGGTAAATTCTGCGGGTACATCAATCGCTAGCACAGGTAGCTTTATACCTTCATGTTAATGATAAAGGTGTTAGGTAAATTCTGCGGGTACATCAATCGCTAGCACAGGTAGCTTTATACCTTCATGTTAATGATAAAGGAGTTAGGTAAAATCTGCGGGTACATCAATCGCTAGTACAGGTAGCTTTATACCTTAATGATAAAGGAGTTAGTTAACTGCGGGTACATCAATCGCTAGTACAGGTAGCTTTATACCTTCATGTTAATGATAAAGGTGTTAGGTAAATTCTGCGGGTACATCAATCTCTAGAACAGGTACCTTTATACCTTCATGTTAATGATAAAGATGTAAGGTAAATTCTGCGGGTACATCAATCGCTACCTCAGGTAGCGTTATACTTTCATGTTCATGATAAAGATGTTAGGTAAATTCTGCAGGCATCTTAATCTCTAGTACAGGTAGCTTTATACCTTAATTCTAATGATCTGGGTTTTAGACCAATTCCTAAGATACCTCAATCCTTAGTACAGGTGGTTTTATTCCTTGAGGATAAAGGTGTTTTGCACCGATTCTGGAGGTACCTCAAACTTCAGTACAGATAGTTTTTTATCTTTATTCTAATGATCTGGGTTTTAGACCGATCCCTAAGTTACCTGGAGCTTTAGTAATGGTTGTTTTATTTCTTAATGATAAAGGTGTTTGACACTGATTTCTGACGTACCTCAAACTTTAGTACTGGTAGCTTTATATCTTACTGCTAAGTATCTGAGCTTTAGACGAATCCCTAAAAATGCAGAGATTAGGAGAATAATGTGTGCATCTGTACACTCCGGAAATGCCTATTTCCCTGACTTCAAGTCTGATGAAGGTTAACCTCAAATGGTCCTGATCAAAAGAATTAATCTCTGTACTATCATCAGAGAATCAATGTTACGATTTGATATTAATAGCACACGTTCTCTAGTAACATTACGTCCTGCCATTACCATAAATGGGTTACGTATTCGTAGAATATGCTGAGATCTATGTTCTAGTTTCATTTTCATTACATAAGATTGGAGTACATCGTGTCGCATTTAATGTAGGCGAGAGTCATGACACGGTGCCTCTCCCCTAATCCCCCTTGTCTCTACAAAGTTGATGGATTGGGCTCCACTGGCAACGGCAAGAGAAGTAGGCTCCTATCTCCCTGGATTAATGGGCTTCCCATCTTACCTTTGTGGTGACATGATATTGATCAAGAGGAAGGACACCGTGTAGTTGGCGCTGCAGTGGCTTGGTGGGTGCAGCTAATGCCAGCTGGGAAATCACGCTCGTAGTTTTTGCTCGAGGAACTATTAAACTTGCCCTAGCACAGGGTGTTTGGAGATACTTAGTGTTTCATGCTATAATTTCATTTCACCATACTACATTTATAGCAAAAGTAATATTAAATGCTTTTATATAATTTGTGGAAAAAGTACTAGCAGAAGGACAACGAAAACTCACTTTCATCATTTCGGGTTAATTAGTAACTCTCTAACATCTTTCGATTTACTAAAAAGCTATTTCAGAAGTAAACTTAAAATAAGTTAATCCTACTGCACGGAAAGCAGTATTTGTCCAGAATGCGTGTAAGAAGTGAGCTTTCTTTGGTTATAACCGTTTGTTAGATGGTGTATAAGTAATAGGTTGTAAAATACGTTCGTAGCGTTTATCAGTATATTAGTTTAATACTCTCTCTCTCTGTTTATAAAATAATATTTACTTGATCAATAATGATAATAAAAACATTCTACATTTTCCATCACGATAACGCCCTATCCCACGTGCCTTTGCAGACCCGTCAGAAATTATTGGAGTTTGGCTGGGATGGGATCCCCCATCCACCCTATTCACTAGACCTTGCCCGAACAGATTTTCACTTATTTCGTGTTCTTCAAAACTCTCTTAACGGAAAAAATTAAATTCGCTCGAGGACTACTTGAAGTTCTGGGAGGACGGAATTCAAAAATTACCTGAAAGATGGGAACATATAACTGATAAAAATGTGTCATATATAATTGATTAAGAATATTTACAAGAATCTCAAGTTTTTATTGAAATCCCCAGTGAACTTATTTTGCAACCCAAAATTATAAGTGTTACCTAGATGGTATAATATTAAGTCTCAGTTATACAAATTTCTTGTGTGTTTACTGGCATATATTGTGTAATTTTGTTACAACTTTTCAATGTTTTTTATTGTAAAAAAAAAGTCTGGTACCATAGACCATGGAGAGTAATAAGACTGGAAACGCACTCACTTCAGTAAGACAAAAAAAAAACTAATCATCCACCAGACTACTTCAAAAGGAAAAGAAAATGTGATATTCAAACTGGGAAATGGAAGTTCAACTTTACTTAAACACAGATTATTGACCTTGGGTTCATCTCACTGGAATCCCGTCAATAATACTGTGTCATTTTTCTTCCTCAGACTCATTAATGGAGGAGATTCAGGTGGCCCTGCTGAGATTCCTATTTATGGAACCATTGAAGAAGGAAGTATATTTGACATCGCCATGGAGTGATTTACAATCTCAAGACTAGAAAGCAACCTCTGAAAAAGAGAACAATACCATGTCATCATCAGTACCAACCCAGAAAGCTACTCAAGCACTTTGAATATATGAAAGTATTCCACTGCGCGTTTAAAGTTGATAAGACATTAAGAAATGTCAACTGCACCGGCTTGCTTCCATAAATAAAGGAATAATCACCCCTACATATCCGTCAAGACCTATTAAATGATCACTCATACATTTAGTTTATTATAACCCTGCTGTTACAGTTACGACCTTCTGGTTGCTTAGGAAAGTCTAACGACGACGGCGAGAAGCTTCCTTAAGCAGCACCTAGAACCGTTGTGCTTTCGGTTACACCAAGGATTAAGATTCACCTTTGTACATATTTCCATAACGAGAAATCTCCGACTTATGACGTAAATAGACTAGAGAAGAGTTCCATAAGACAAGCATTCTTTTCCCCTTACTTTCTGCATAAGACATATTGACAATAAAACCATCACATAAGTGGAACAAAGTCCACTCGAGCCCACCCAATATCGTTAAATATGCATGCATGGGATAAGCATTAGCCATTTTTAGCATGCAAACTAAAACCATACTGGTCTAACTGAAGTAAGCCACTGACTTACACGGAACTGAAGTAAAATGTATATGAATAAATTGAGATTACATCTTAAAACATGTCCTTAACATCCTGCGAACTTATATATAACGGACCTGTTTATATACACGTGAGTTCTGTTAGGGTAGTACATTTTTTTTTTAACAAAATATAGAAAAACCCGTAATATTTTAGAAATTCATCAAGAACATTACATATATTCTACTACTGGAAGTTAACCCAATATGATCATTGAAGAAAACAAACAGATTAAAATATTGTTTGAGTACTATTAAAAGTACATTAGAGAATTGACATGATATTGTTCCATATTTATAAATGATGAATACTGTAAAGAATATATTCAGTATAAAGTAAAATTCCCCCTAAGGGAAATCAGCTAAAATGCTTATAGAGTTTTTATAAATTGAGAGGTATTGTTAAGCATAGAGTCAACTGTTTAGATGAGGTTTTTGAGTTAATTAATCATCTACAAAATATTCCTAGCTAAAATCTTATCCATGTGCATAGTATGATTTAAGCATAAATACATGTTACCTGTAAACAGTAGGAGATCTTGAAAGCCACCAGTTGGTCTTATCACAGTGGCAGGTATAGGTTTAGGACCTTTCAACGAGTTACGTCCCTTAACGAGTCGGATCTCCGAGCTAGAGCGGAGCACATGGACGAAATAAGGCATGGACCTTGCGCTTCCCAGCCTGCATTCGTATTGGCCAGCCTCTTCCTGACGCAGCCCGTACATGGTGAGGTGCCCGCTCGCACGATCTACTATCGTCCAATCGTCGGGTGGAATCGGAATGTGGAACCAATACCAGGATGGCGTCGTCCCGAAATAGCTAGGAGACACACAAAGTGTGCAATTCAGTTTTACTGTTCGCCCCTCTACTACAGCAACAGATCTTGGTGGAAACATCCTGGAAGACATAAATAAAATACTGCCAACAATTATAACATATTTCAACAACAAGCTTCTATTATTTATATTTTCTGATGAGGGTAAAATATACACCGACTTCCCCAAAAGACATGATATCCATTAATAGATCACACTTTCGACTGGTTTATTCTATAAACTAATTATTATTATTTTGAGCCCAAGATGACTATCGTCGGATTATTCAATGTAGACTTTGAATAAGTTATATGTAATGTAGACTTTGATACGTTGGTCCAACACAGTTCAAGACTTGACTTTCCCAGATTAGTGTTCATCAAGTTGTAGGCTTCACTATGATGTGAGGCTAAGTTAACTGGGTGAACTAAGGCTTTAGTATTAATCTCCTATAAGCCTAGAGTCGTAGGTTCGATTCCCGGGTGGGAAATATAAAATAATTGTGGCGAAATCACTAAATAAAATCCTGAGAAAAGGGTGGTAAACTGTAGAAAACCCATCACAATTAACCCAAGGTTTTTTAGCAGAAATCATCTATTGAGGTCGTACTCATGACACGATTTCCGAAAAATTTCTTCAAATGTCCATCGACCGTACCCAGGAGATGACAAAAATGAGGTCCGTTCTAAATTATATATATATATATATATATATATATATATATATATTTGTCTGTTAACGCTCTAGCTGTCGCAATTTTCGTTTCATCGTTACGAAACTCGATATTTAACCGTTATTATGCATGGAATCGAAAAATGGTATAGAACCAATATTATTGCAAATTAAATTTACAATAAATATTGTTATATACATATATTTTCTGTCTTGAATATTAACCGAGATATTTGCATTTTTATTAAGTGTGGGGGACGTGGTCGGGAATTGTTCAGATTAGTTCGGCCGTTTCCGTAACTGTTCGGCTCTGGTGGTAGCTTCTAACCTCATATTTAGCATTGATAGCTCAAGATTGACGATTATTTCACTACAAACAAGCAATACGGTCTGATTACTTACTTCTGGTAAGTAACGTTTCAACCTAAACATTCAATCATAGACGCAGTTTGAACTGCACTGGGCTTATGCCAAAAGTCCTTTTCTAGTGTTTTAGCAGATTTCCCTTGGGGGAAATCCGCTATTGAGGTCGTACTCATGACTATTGAAAGTTTTCTTTAAATGTCCATCGATTCTACATAAGAGATAACGAAAATGAGGTCCGTTCAAAACTATATATATTTGTCTGTTACCACTCTAGCGGTCGCAATTATTGTTTAATCGTTACCAAACTGGATATTTAGTCGTTTTATGTAATAAAGAAAGACCAAGTTCATCAACGGCTAAAATCAGACCAGGGGGAGGGGGGGGGGGTTAGAAGGGAGGATTTTCAATAATTCGAAATATCTCTGTTACTATACGTCGGGTCGAAAAATTGTACATAACTAATCTCATTGTAAATTAAATGATCTATAAATGTTGTTATGTACATGATTTCATTATCTTTAATATTAACCAAGATATTTGTGTTTTTTTTAGTTTTCGGCATTCTGTAAACCCCCACTCCTGCTTATGTCATACCAACAATAAACTGTTATATTATGAAGCACTTTATTTGAAGCCTAAATAACAAATATTGTTCTCATTGAACTTTTAGGTCATGAGATAAATGCAAATAAGGGACGCAAAAGTGGGAAATCTGCTTAGCAAGAGCAGCCCCTGCGTGACGGACTTTTTTTTTTCTTTGATATCATAGTCCAAATAATTTAAACTTTGGTTCCTCCTAATTCCAATTTAAACAGGATAAGACCCATACGTTTTAAAAACCTGGGACTGGCTTCAACTGGGTCGAGTGGACCAAGTAGTGATCAATGTCCCAGGAAATGAGGGCGAGCGCCCTTACTATTATTATATCGATGGGGCCGAAATCTGAGTAGTTGGTCTAAGGGATCGAGAAGCCAGCTATCGAGTTACCACTATCAATTTCCTACCGAGCCGGGCACAAATTGCCATCGATATTATCGATATTACTACACGAGCTGACGGGATATTAGGGGATGGCAACTCATTTTCAGGGGCAAATTCTCACTCTGGCTTGGGAACTTCATAAACACACAAAAAGTCCGTCACGCAGGGACTGCGTAAACTAAGCGGATTTCCGAGGAGAAGTTTAGTAATCGATAAATCTACATACTGCTAACACAACACCACCGTGAATAAATACAAATAGAGCTAAGAAATGTTTCAGCCAATTTCAATAACCTGCCGACAGGAAGCGTTAGAAATGTAAACAAACAGATCGGCCAGGCTTACATCGGAAAGAAAAACAATTACTGAAATATATCAGAATATAACAAATTAATTTTATTCAGAACTATTTACTTTATCATTTGAAGAAAAATTTCGAAAATCGCGTCATGAGTACGATTTCAATAGCTGATTTCCCTTAAGGGAAATCTGCTAACAGACACACTCACACACGTTTACCACATACATACACTTCTTTGTACGTATTTCCTCTACATACGTGTAGTATCCCTATGTGGAGGGATTTTATTTTTTTGCACATCTCATGCATATTTACATTATATGTGCATTTTGTCAAAACTTATTTTTTATATACTAATATATATACATATTAAAAATGTAAATAAGATTATGAAAATTAAACATGACAAAATAAAACAAACATATAAAACATTAAATAACATTAAAAAACATATATTCCACTCATCCTATTATAACAAACATTTTTGAACACATTCAAAATCAACAAAATCACATAACATTGGTGTGGCTACCAGGACATCAGAATATTGGACGAAGCACTGAAGTTGACATGCTCGCAAAACTAACGACAAAAAACACCAATACTGACATTAAAAAATAACATCGGACGACCTACAAAACTACATTAAAACTAACATACTCCAAGAATGGCAACATGACTGGTTACTAACAGACAACAAACTGAGACAAATTAAAACTACAGTTAAGACATGGAGTGACAAATTTGAGGTATTTACACGGAGAGACGAAGTAGTCCTTACGAGACTACGTATAGGTCATTCTTTCCTTACCCATGGTTACCTATTTCAAAAGAAAAGAATGCCTAACTGCAATGTGTGTAATGCTCCGCTTACAATAAAACACATACTAACAGACTGCAAAAGACGTGACCATCTAACGATCCCTCATGACTTACACGACTTACTTACTGAAGGTAGCCCACACATACCCATAATACTCCAACATTTACATGATATTAACATATACTCACAAATTTAGAATTGTTACATTTTAAAATCCTTTTTAATCCTTCTTAAATTAAATATTTTAAATTCCAGCTAAACTGTTTTACTGTATGTTTATGTGTGTGTATGTGCGTGTGTGTGTGTGTGTGTGTGTGTGTGTGTGTGTGTGTGTGTATTTGCGCGTGTGTTTGTGTGTGCGTGCGTATGAGTGTATGTGCCTGCACGCGTGTGTGTACGTGTGCATGCGAGAGTGAGTGTGTATGCATGTTTGAATGTGTGATAAAGAAAGTGAGAGCATATGTTTGTAAATATTTTAGGTGTTAGAAATCTTCATTTTATTTACATACTAATTTATATTTATTTGATTTTAGTTTAGTTTTTATCCATTGAAATTATATAATTGTTTACGTAATTTTATTAGTCTTTACAGTTTTTGTTTTTGAACTTAATGTTTTGTTTTTATTTATTTATTTTATTTTTTATTTTGTGTTTATTGTTGTTTTTCGTTGTTTGGTTATTTGATTTCGTTCTATTATTTAGTTGAGTTTTATTTAGTTGTGTTTCGTTATATTGTTGCGTTCTGTTATTTAGTCGAATTTTGTTATTTGTTTGCGTTCTTATTTTGTATTATTTAATTTTTTCTTGTTTCTATTTTCATTTTGTATTTTGTTTATATAAATTGTTTTTGTTGTTTTTTATGAGCAATATCGCCTCGCTGCGAACGCTCCAAAATAAAAATAAAAAAAAAAACATTAAATAGAACAATTCAGTAATACAATTATATAACCAATAAAAAATTACATAATATTAATTTTATATTATCTTTTCCTCTCTCAGCTTAAGGTTATCAGAGGCTATTGCTTTTAATAAATTTAGGTGTTTTGAAAATAAAATATCAGGACTGATAGGCCGCGGAGATATGAGTCTTTAACTGTCTTCGTATGTCTTGAGTCAGTCTACATTCATAAATCAGGTGGGTGAATGTCTGTTCAGTGTAACTGTCGCATTTACAAGTATTTGAGTCAGTAAGTTTGAATTTGTATAAGTAAGTGTCCAGTTAGTATTCGTGTTAGATAAAATGTATGTTAAGATAGTGAGATATTGGTTTTTAAAACAGGGTTTTTATACAATTTTTAATGTAATCCTTTATCTGTTTGATTCCATCCCTTCTCTTGACTTTCCTCTCTTAGTAAAGATTTTAACACAGTTGGAGTATTTTTATTGTAAATTAAATTTTCGCTACTTTTAGAGGCACTTTCGGCGTGGTTATCGAATTTTTCATTGCCCATAATTCCTCGTGTGCCTTGACCCATTTGAAGTGAATGAAAGTCAGTCTGTTTTTTAATTGTGTTATATTATGGCGTATTTGTTCAATATGTTCGTCGTGGTTTTTCATGTTCTCTAGTTTGTGTAAAAGCATTTGACTGTCTATGTGTAGTAGAATGTAAGTGTTAGGTGGCAAGACCATTTCATTTACATACTTTAGAGCCTGTAAAACGGCAATAATTTCTGTCTGGTTATTAGAACAATGGTTGCCTAATTTTAATTTTTTACATTTTATAACTTCATCAGTTACTTCCTACAAAAATGACAAAGGAAGCGCCTGTGTCCTGTCCATCCTTGCTGCCGTCTGTGTAAATTGTATATTGGTATGAGTGATTTGTATTTTCAGTAATAATTACAATGACGGGTGTTAGTCCAGGATGTGTCCAATTCATATAAGCTACCGGGTATTCTACTTCGTCTGCTGTTATTTTGTTAGTAGATTGGTGCAGTTTTAGTATGTTATATCTTTCAGTATATTCTTCCTCTATTATCGTAATAGGGACCAAATTGGACAAGACACATGCAGCTTCAAATGGAATAGTGCGATATCCTTTAATTATTTAAATTCCAATGAGCCTTTGAACCCTCACGAGCTTTTTAACATTATATTTCTTATTTAAGCCCGTTTTCCAAATTGGTATTGTATATTTTAACGCCGGTAAAATAGCTCCTTTGTACATTACACTTAATGCCCCTGATTGGAGTCCCCATGTTGATTGATGTTCCCGTTTGCCTTGACCCATTTGAAGTGAACGAAAGTCAGTCTGTTTTTAATTGTGTTATATTATGGCGTATTTGTTCAATATGTTCGTCGTGATTTTTCATGTTGTCTAGTTTGTGTAAAAGCATTTGACTGTCTGTTTGTAGTAGAATGTTTTATTTCAGTAGAACCTGTGTTTTATGAAACAAGACTATCAATTTCTTGCTCAACAGAGAGTAGAGTTAGGATAATTTAACGGCTTTATTTACAATAAACATCAAACATTGATTCAACGCAGAGTTTGGTATTCATTAGAACACTCTTTAAAGTGATTTGAAACACCCAATGTTCACCAACTGCCGTCCATTAGCTAAATGACATGTCTCATCGTTCAATTAATATATAAATACCTGAACTGTTTCGCGACTTCCCACTGCTTGTCTAAGCAATCGTAATAATTATCCCAAGCTTCCTTGTTGGCCAAACCATTCTTCCTGTAAAACTTGACTTTTGCTTGCTGCGTCTTCTCTATTAGAAACCTAAGCTCTTTTACCAGTTCTGTTAACTCTGACGCATTCGTGCTACTCAATAAACCAAAAAATAATGGACCGAAATAAGTTAAAATGTCAATGAAAATCATTTTGAATTAGGGCCGAAGTAATATCTTAATTTTTATTTATCTTTAAAACAACAATAATGTTTATTTCCCTTTACACGAGCACAAGTGAAGTAAAACAGCAAATCGCGTTGAAGTATCACATGCTACATTACACATGAATTAGCATCTGTGCATTTATTATAAACCATTAATACGAAGGGGCTGAGTATACTAAACATGTCTTCAAAGTTTTAGAATCGAAAACAAATGATGCTAACACACACTACTACGTAACAACGAATAGTTTTCAATGCACTTTTTTCAATTTTGAATATTAACCCTCCGTCGGGCGCGTGATCTCTCAGATACATAGTTTCGAGAAAAATATTTGCCACTCCTCCTAGCATAGAGTGGTGTTGTAGTGCTTCGAGTTATGTTCTTTATAGGTCTCCCCCTCAAGGTATGTTGTGTCACTGTGTTTAACGAAGTCGTGTGTTTCACCTGTCAATCAGTTTTATCTCCTAGATACCACGCGCCCGATCTAGTAAGTTTTTTTGAAATCTGTATTTCATAAATATGTACAACAATTAAGTTTCTCTTTATTAAATGGACTCATATAAACCTATTATTCTATTATTTTGCTCAAACTTGAGCTTTCAGAAGAACTTGTACAAGGATATATTGTACGACGCAGTGACAACAGTAGACGTTTACCAACCGAACTAAGGACGAAACTTGAAGACTACAGAGCCTCATAAGACAATACATTGAACTCAAGTACAGAACAGCATAAATAAAGTCCCTCCACTACAACGAACAAAAGAAAATGATGTGAACCAAGCAAAACTGAAAATAAATGTGGGTGTACTAATTACTGTTGTGAGATTTGCAAAAACAAAATTTGTTTACAACATAGTTCCATGCTTTGTCCTAATTGTAATGCAGCTCTGCAAAAGAAATAACAATTTAACTGGTATTTTTAAAATGTTTTGATGATTTTCAATAAGTCTTATCTAAAAGTGATTTCGTGCTACTTATTTTTGATTGAAGTTATATTTAGATAATTTTTTTTATATTGTTCACAAACTGAAATGAATTATGTATAATTAAGGCATGCGCATTTAAACTATTCCTTTTGATATTTGTGTTTTTTAATTATATTTTAAAAATTATCGTCCACGGTTTTTTATATTATAATACTTGAAAATTTTAAAAATTATTTACTTCTTTCAAACAAATACTTCCTCTGTTATGGTTTCTAATCACACGCTGAACATTTTAGTGCAAAATATATATTAAAAAACTGTATTTCCGTAAAAACGGTTGAGGATGATCTCTGAGATACACGCGCCCGAAGACGGAATATTCTTGACGCGCCCGACCGAGGGTTAATTGAGATTTTTGCATTTATTAATTTTCAGCCTCAAGTAAACCCCCACTTTTTGACATCGAACATTAACAATAAGCGAATATATTGTTATATATTATAACCTCTACGAAGATTAAATACCAATTATTGTTATAAACAAATTAAGATGGATCCTTTATCTCACATGGTTAACCTAGAGTGACGAGTTCGATTCTCGCCTGGGCAAAGGAAATTATTTAGTGACGAAATTCATTAAGTAACATCCTAAAATCCCACCCTGGCTAGAAAAGGGTGGTAACCTGTAGATAACCCGTCCCAATTAACCTAAGTTGCAAAACTTGGACTTTAATAAATAATAATAATATAAACAAATATTTAATAGAATTAAATTATTTATTAACGTCCACTTTTTGCAGCTAAGGCTAATTGGGACGGGGTATCTACAGGTTACTACCCTTTTCTAGCCCGGGTGGGACTCAGGATATTATTTAATGAGTTCATCACCAAATAAATTCCTCATCCCAGGTGGGAATCGAACTCGCCACCCAAAGTTTACCATAAGAGATTAAGGTCAACGCTGTAACTCTCACATGCCTAACCTGAGCGCCATATTTAATAGATGAGATACATGCACAAATACGATGTGCAATGACGTCATATATTACAAGATGGCATTTTTTTTATTTGAAAATGTTTATTTCACCAATAAGATTCTGGATATTTAACCGTTTTATTCAACACTGCAGATTTTATTTGTTAATGGCTGAAATCGGACTAGTAATATGCTAGGGTTGGTGCACTAGAGGAAGCACGAATTCGAAAATTCAAATTTTTTCGTTATGATGAGTCTGCTTGAAAAGTGTTATCGAATTAATTTAGTAAGCTATTCACGCTCAACAATTGTCTCTTAATGTTTAAACCAAAATATTAAACGACTTATTAGTACTTTCTAGGGTCAAGTCTTAAATAAACTCCCACTTCTACTCAATGGATTTTTATTTAGAAATAGAGAACATATGGCGATATATATATATATATATATATATATATATATATATATATATATGGTGGTGTATATATTCATAAAAGAAAAACATAAAACGTATTCGCTTATTATTCCAATCAACTTTTTACTTTGTAAATATGAAATATCCTTTGGACCGTAATGGAGTCATCACTGTCCTCCTGTAAAACGATTAGTTACAGTCAATGGAAGCCAAATATTATTCTCTGAATTTCCCTCAGATTTAATTTATTAGTATTGTGTTTATATTGCTAATATTTCTTCTTGTTATATTTACAATCTCCCCCTCTATAAATATTCCTAATTTCTGATATATATATATATATATATATATATATATATATATATATATATATTTGTATATATGCGCTCTATTATTTCAACTAATATTGACTGATTTGTTCTCTGGACTGTCCATACCCGAATCCATAACTGTTATAAACGATTAAGTACCAAAATGCTTTCTAAACAAAATTTGTTTTTTACATGTTTTCGATAAAACTTATACTAATGAAGATATTGATGAATATGTATTTTGACGTGAAAGGAACCACCCCTTCCTAGTTGAAAAATCGGATCTTGTATTGCCTATGTTATACCTAGGGGATAATTTACGTGAAAATATAAAAATCCATAGAAATCTTCGAAGCCGTTTTAGAGTTTTTGTAACAAACGGGTGGACAGACAGACAAACGGGCAAGATTTTCAATTTCGATGGCATTGTTGTTAGAATGTGTAAAAGAAAAAGAAAAAAGAAAAAAAAAATCATCCCCTCTGAATATAAATACAAAATCTGACACACCTTGCAGTTTTAGCAGATTTCCTTTAAGGGAAATCAGCTATTGAGGTCGTACTCATGACGCGAGTTTCGAAAAATTTCTTCAAATGTCCATCGATTCTACCCAGGAGATGACGAAAATGAGGTCCGTTCAAAATTATATATATATATATATATATTTGTCTGTTAACGCTCTAGCGGTCGCAATTTTCGTTTGATCGTTACCAAACTCGATATTTAAGCGTTTTATGCAAAAATAAAGATCAAGTTTGTTAATGGCTGAAATCCGACCAGTGGGAGGGGGGGTTTAGAGGGGGAGGATTTTCTAAAATTTGAAATATTTCCGTTACTATACGTCGGATCGAAATATTGTATAGAATCAATCTCATTGCAAATTAAATTTACTATAAATAATGTTATATACATGTATTCTCTATCTTGAATATTAACCGAGATATTTGCATTTTTCTGTTTTCAACTTCTGAGATGAGATCGGCCAACTTCGGGTCTAGTCGTGAGTTTCCGTCAAGAGCTAGTTCGGGCCGTTCCCGTAACTGTTTGACTCTCTATTCTGAAATTTCTCTATTGTAAAACTTCACGTTGGAAATCTGCTTAGTTTACGCAGCCCCTGCGTGACGGACTTTTCTTTATATAGATGAATATATTAATTATACGTTTGAAATGTTCGATTTTGGGTTAAATTTTTGGCGGTAACGGTGAAATGTATTATAGTATTTGAACTTTTAGGAACGAAAGGTCAATTACTCCAGTGTACATGTCAGTAAATTTATTTATGACACATCGTTCGGGGTCGATCTTAATAAGCTTCATTAATTTCTGATTACGTTACTAAAATACAATTGAATCAGATTACAATTATACTAACTAGGAGAAGGTTAGTAGCAGAATAAGAGTTTTGACCCGTTCAATAAATAAGAAGTTGGTATTGAATTTTTGAATAAAACTACTAGACAAAAAAGATTCAAGATTATTCTAGCTTCTGTAGATCTTGATGTGAATGTATCTGTGTTTGTTGCAATAAATTTGATAAAGCTGTCAGACAAAAAATAAAACCCCTTTGTTCATCTTGCCTTGAGCCGAATCATTGTGCTGTATATTTTACAACAAATTAACTAGAAAAATTAGACTTTAATATTCCACTGATGTTCACCATTAATGTTATTACTATTTAATATATTTTTAGCAGTCAGTCTCGAGGCAAAAGTTGAGTGATAGTCCACTCCGGACAAAGAAAACGGAGGGAGATAAAAATGGAATTTGTAATGATTTTTATGTTTCTATTAATGTTTATTTGTAACAGCTGCTTTCCTGCACATCTACATGCAACTAGGATAATAACCAATTCTTGTATATTAACGTCCTTTTTTTTTACTATGTCTAATTAGGATTATTTACAGGTTACCTCCCTTTTCTAGGCAGGATAGGACTAGGGATTTTATTTAATAAGTTCCTAAATAAATTCCTATTGACAATAAATTGCCAACGCTTTGTCACACAGCTAACCTGAGTATATCCTAAGAATGTCCTAAGCTGTGTTAGAACACAAGACGTTACCTGTGAGTTGATTTGAATAAAGGCAATAGTGAATAGGAACTGATGATCTACATTTTTGGATTAGGTGCAAATACAAGGAAACACATTATCCATTGTGTTGTTAAGAGGCTCATCACCCTGTTGATATTTGTGAGTAAAACATTAAATTTTAGGGAGGCCTGGGCCTGGAACGAGGTCAGCTTTGCATTTAATCAAAGTTTTAAGGCGAACCGAGAAACGCACTAAGTCCTAATTGAATCACAAATCCTGGCATCTCTTTAGCCCCCAGAGCTTTAATTCAAGATCCACTCCACGTTTAATGAGTTATTCGATGATTCTACCTCCTCCTCCTGAAATTCGTGCTCATTTATCCCTTTAAACCCCGGAAGGGTGATGGGTTCTCCCTCTGTCGGCGGCACAGCGAACCAAGCAATTCCCCAGAATGTCTGCACCCTTGAAACGGCCTTATTCCATTAAGTGAACAACTTCAACAACGATGAATGAATGTCAATAACAGGTATTTCCAAACGAGAATCCATTAAAGTACTCAGTGAACGGTTTAAAATTACATTTGTTTTCCTTTGCCGGGAGCACTTATAGCTAAGTTCATCATTTCCAAGTTTCCATAAAGTGAGTAAATTTTAACTATCTCATTGGTTCGGCAACGTCTCTCGCAACTCTAAAAGCCTTAAGTAATATTGCACTCCAACCCAGATACCATATCTCCTCTAGACAAGAGCTAAATAAATATTAATTGTGTAAAGTAAATAATGAATGTCAGTAAACCTTACTCTTCAACTCATTTTAATTTGAGAGGGAAAAAGTAGTTTCTAGGATTGAAATGAAAACCTTTCTCCCGACAGATTTATTCAGACTCTAGCTAGAGACCCCAATCATCAATGCCTTACCAGCAGCTAGGTGAATTCTATAACATTCAGCTTCAACATAAATTGTCATCCACGTTATTTTACAATCTCATTGACAAACAAGAAAAAAAATACAAAACTCCAATTCAATTAAAACCAATATGTGAAGAACTAGAAATAAAATTTATAAAAGAAAATTTTTCAATTATCAATATTAATGGCCATTATTTATTCCTATCAAAGTCGTCTGCTACGAAAGGTCTCATATTATTTTCCACCAATCGATCCAATCTGAGCAAATAGAGTATGAATTCGTATTATCGGGCATTACGTCGACACGATCCAATTTGTAATATCTCAGGAATAAACAGGGTATAGATGTGATGTGTCCCTTATCTCTTGCCAGTGATAGGACAGCATTCTAAATCAGCTATGCCCATTAGAATTGTTGTTCCTCCTTAATCATTATATCAATCATCCTAGATGAATACATTAAAATGTATGAAGAATGTTTATAAGATAGAGGAAAATAAGTGCAGGTACCAAGCCTTTTTTTAGCTCTCTTAAAATAAATCGACGGAAGTCCAGAATGTTTCTGTCTATTCGACAGGTAACCAGTAATCTATATATGTATATAAAAATGAATGTTTGTCTGTATTTACTTTATAGAATCGTAAACGGCTTAACCGAATTTTATGGCACTTGTTATGTATATTACTACTAAAACAGGTTAGGTTTTTGGATATATGAATATTCTCTGAAACGAACTGGAGTGAGGGTTATAAGGGAGGCCTGAAATTAAAAATAGAGATATTTCTTCTCCTATTGGTTTTTCGGCAAATATGCTCATAAAAAAAGTTGTTTATTTTGTTATTTAAAGTAACTTTTGTAATATACCCTTTTGTCGTATACCGAAGTATAAATGAGTTATACGCTAAAAACTATAGTGAAAGACTCAACCGAATTACACGGAACTCCGTATTTTTGACTATAAGCCATATTAACATTTTAGGAGCGAACAGGTGTGGGGGTTGTTGGGGAAGCATGAAATGAATAATCGTCATATTTCGTTTCCTTTTGTTTTTTTTGGCGAACCTGCAGATGACAAAAGATGTTTAATTTGATATTTACAGTAACTTTTGTAATATACATCTTTATCGTAATTTATAAAGCAAGTAATTTAAAAATATAAATATGAAAGTAACGGGTAATATAAAAATATTGTGTATTTTGTAGAATTAAGTACATAACAAATACTTTTAATATTAACATATCCCCAGCACGCCGTACTCGGGTGTAAATCCTATGCATTGAGACGGGAAAATGTAAAAATATTGTACTAAAGCCCGAAAAAATATTATCATCATTCAGCCTCAAATGATTTCCCGGGCGAAGCCGGGTACCTTAGCTAGTTAATAATAAATAGTCGATAACATCGATTCATTAGTCCAACACATTCCTTATTCAAGTAAAACGCCTGAACATTTTCTTACTTTATTCGACATTTTGCCCCTAGTAATATACCTATCTGCAAATCTCATTTTGTGCCAGCCCCTAAATAAAACTTTATACTGTATATATTTACATCTAGGAATGGTTTTTATTCAGTTTCCGTTGGAGTACGAGTAGTGTGTTAGGTGTTTGGTATGATTAGTGTTTAGCTTTTAGTTATCTGCATGGAAAGAACGGGATTCAAAGTATTATTCAGAAGAGACGAGTTAATATTCACATAATGAATTTTCCTTTTGTCACATTTCCTATTAACTCCGTCGGTATTTAATCAAACTTATTAAGCCTGTGAAAGCTAATGTGTATTGTTCTAGTAATGACAAAAGATGAGTTCTAAGTATGTTAAATCATTAATAAAGACTATAATAGGACTCAACTCTAATTAAAATGTTGTCGGATAAAAATATGAAAATGGATTACGGCATCTTAATCTAGGTAGTATAAATTAATCTCCAAGAAATTCCTCCGAATTACATTCAATTTATCATAAGAGATGAGAGATTTCAAACTCAGAGAAAAGGCTGAGATATTTTTAAACTTTATTCTAATTTTTTCCGCCTCAGTATTTCTGTATAATCTTTCCTACAATAGAAAATTAAATTTTTGCAGGCAAGAAAAATAAATTGTAAGATATATTTTCAACAGTATAAAATCTACTTTATTTATTAATCAATCTTAAGTAAATTAAAGACACTGCTAATATAACACTCTTTGATATTAAGAATGAAAACGGAGGTAATGAGATTTTTCATTTTAATTCTTATTTTAAGCTCTACAAAGTTATTTCCAAGATCGCCTTATTCAAAAACAAGGTTTGTCTTAAAGCGTTACCAGTCGCAATAATGGTTTTCAGTTATCAAACTTGATACTAAATTGTACCATGAAAAAAAATAAAAAATTGAAACCGTACCAGCAGGAAACATTCAAATTTAACTGAACAAGTTATTTCCTGAAATTTATGTTTCATACATTCAAAATAGCAAAATAGTAAATCAAACACTAAAGTAGTTAATTATAATTTTTTATTTCAGCTCTAGATGAACCAACGCTTCTACTAATGTGATGTTCAAAATAACCTGATAAATCGCCATAAATCACATGGGCAAGCTTAAATACTAGCATTCCTTGCATTAGAACTTTACAGAATAAAAAAAAATTGGAACTGAATATCAGAGTGACGTTATCAATGATTATAGTAATTAATACTGGATATTTCATTTAATCACTAACGACGTTGATATCCATTTGTACTTTGTAAAACTAAAGTACGTTTAAGTTCGTTAGTGACTGAGCCTGGACCTAAAGTGGTTTGGACTTTATTTATTTATTCATACAATAATCGCATTTCGCTACTGGGGCGATTTAGCGACGAATCTGTTGTTTAACATTCAACAAATTTTACATATAACATATTTAACATATAACATATCCAACATATAACATATAATTATTATATTTACGTAAGTATGCTTATTTCTGCAAATATTTTCAGTATTGCGCTACATTATAACTTTATAATGTACATTAAAGTTTGGACTTTAGAGGAAAGGCACTTATAGACTTTTTTACATTATAGTTTGGACTTTAGAGGAAAGGCACTTATAGACTTTTTTACATTATAGTTTGGACTTTAGAGGAAGGGCACTTATAGACTTTTTTACATTATAGTTTGGACTTTAGAGGAAAGGCACTTATAGACTTTTTTACATTATAGTTTGGTCTTTAGAGGAAAGGCACTTATAGACTTTTTTACATTATAGTTTGGACTTTAGAGGAAAGGCACTTAATAGACCTTTTTACATTATAGTTTGGACTTTAGAGGAAAGGCACTTATAGACCTTTTTACATTATAGTTTGGTCTTTAGAGGAAAGGCACTTATAGACTTTTTTACATTATAGTTTGGACTTTAGAGGAAAGGCACTTATAGACTTTTTTACATTATAGTTTGGACTTTAGAGGAAAGGCACTTATAGACTTTTTTACATTATAGTTTGGACTTTAGAGGAAAGGCACTTATAGACTTTTTTACATTATAGTTTGGACTTTAGAGGAAGGGCAAGCAAAATTTTATATCTCAATTAAATATCTCACCGTAAAATGATGTATGCCTCATCTTATTCATCAAATTGTTTATTGGAATTGTTATCATAGACGTTTTTAGCAGATTTCCCTTAAGGGAAATCAGCTATTGAGGCCGTATTCATGACGCGATTTTCGAAAATTTTCTTGAAATGTTCATCGATCCTACCCAGGAGATAACGAAAATGAGGTCCGTTCAAAATTATATATATATATATATATATATATATATATATATATATATATATATATATTTGTCTGTTAATGCTCTAGTGGTCGCAATTTGTGTTTGATCGTTACCAAGCCGATATTGAAATGTGTTATGTAAAAAGACAGATCAAGTTCGTTAATGGCTGAAATCGGACCAGTGGGAGGGGGGATTTTCGAAAATGCAAAATATCTCCGTAACCATACGTCGGATCAAAAAATTTGTATAGAACCAATCTTATTGTAAATTAAATTTACTATAAATATTCTTCTATACATTTATTCTCTATCTTGAATATTACCCGAGATATTTGCATTTTTATAAAATCTGGGCGGCTAACGGACGAGATTGACTTTCCCGCCAAAAGCTAGTTCGGCCATTTCCTTGACTGCTCGGCTCTCGTGAAATTTCTCTATTGTAAAACTTCACGTGGGAAATCTGCTTAGTTTACGCAGCCCCTGCGTGACGGACTTTTTTATCTTTTTCATTGCATTTTTAGCATCATTAAACTCCAACTTTCGCTCATGTAGTTTTAGCAACGAGCTGTTAAATCCCTGAATACGTTATGTCATTTTTAACATACTAATTATATTTGATCGTATGATTACATACATTTCTTGTTGACAAGGGAGCATGGAGGGAGGAATGGAACTTTATCTCTGACGATGGGGGTATCATCTGTCATTCCCAAAAGTTTGAAATCTGCTTAGTTCACGCCGCCACAGCGTAACGAACTTCATTTATAGTAAACCGGCAGTTGGGAAATTCAGTTTCTCTCAGTCTAATATTATGGAATAAAACTAAGGTAATCTTTAGACCCTACAAACAATGATATTAGCCCAAAGTGCTGAGCCATTTCTGGAGCTTTAAAGTAAAACAACAAACAGGCAGAGGTTTAGTGGGGGGGGGGAACTTGGTCGGGCGGGGCTTGACCATAACTAACTTAAAGCTTTAAAGGTTTGTCCCTGCTAACTTACGACCTGGTATTTACCTAAGTAACGATCTTGACTTGCCTCTAGACCATAATCGAACAGCAAACTTACCTTGGCCCAAGGAAATAGGCTAAGCCTTTGTAAAAGAGGGTTAAGCCCGTCAACAAATAGCAAAGTTTGCAGAGGCCATTGAACGGGAAATAAATTTCAAAGATAGTGTTTTACTTTTCTTCGTACACTTCCATTTTGTCAGATTGAACTACATACGCACTTCCAAATATGAGAATATCTTTTCGGATTCACAAGACAGAGCGCCTAAACTATAGGGAAACTGATAAAATATTTTAGCAATTTTAATAAGCAAGTTCTTCAGTAGTCTACATTCTAACTTGGTAAACCTTGAGTCATGGGCCCGATCCCAACTTCGTCAATATGAAATAATTCAGTAAATAATTCATTTAATAAAATCGGTTGTCCCAACCTGCCTACGAAACCGGTAACATTTAGAGAACCCATTTCGACTTTAGTTGCACTATGTGAACGTTAACATATAAATAAAAATTCTCTAGATCAATATTCAATTGTACTAAATCACTGGTTTACAGACATGGATCTTGTGTTATCCCCGTCAGTTCAAATGTTGGCCTTAATAAAATTGGTAAACCCCAAAAATGGTGGTCTTAGCTCCCGCAAGGATAAAAGATTTTTTTTTTTATTGACGAACTCACTAAATTAAATAAGTAGTATTAGACAGCTAGAAAAGGGTCGCAACCTGTAAAGTACCCGTCCTGATTAGAATTAGTAGCATGAGTATGTCGTTAACAAATAGCATTAACAACATGTTCCCAGATATACGAACCACTGTATCTACTTTTATAAAATAATTGAACATAGTTCTTTGCCGTACCCCGAGAGGATCTTGTTTTTTCCCTTAAAAAGAAGGACATTTCTCTTTGAGGGTACTTCATTTTAATAACTGAAGGAAAATTAGAAAGAATATTTAAGTAATCTTTTAAAAGATCTCAGTATTAATAAAAATAAAATCCTGAGACTGAAGGAAACCATAAAGTATCATTATATATATATATATATATATATATATATATATATATATATATGCACACACACACACACATATGGTTTTTTGTGTGTGTGTGTGTGCGTGATCTAAAAACTGATGGAATTTTTGAACTTTAGAAAAATTGCGTTTCCCTTAATGGAAAAGTGGGTTTTCCCTAACAATAGAGAGTTTCATGCCAAATTTAGGAAATTTGCTTGTGTCCCTTAAAACGATTTACTACGGACTATGATGGCCCTCACCAAAGAAACATTTTTTTTTTACAGAAGAACAGTTGTCAAATGAATATGAATTTGTAATTAACTAAAAAGATACACAATAAATTCTCAGAGCTCTGGCAGAAAGTGGGCATTACTTCTACATTCTTTTGTATATTATTGCATTATTATATGATTCCGCTAGGAATGGAAGAAATTAAACCCCTCTGAATAAACCTGCATATAATTAAAAACTTTCTGAATTTATTGAGTACGGTATAACTTATTAAAGCAAATGCACAAAGACGTTTATAGTTTTTTTTTCCCCCCTTTTGACCCGTAAAAAAGTAAATACGTTTTCCAAAATTATAGGAATTCTGTTTCTCTCTTTTTTGTTTCTATGAGAATATATGAAGAATATGGCAATATTAAAAATTAAATTAATATGTGAGAGAAATTTACGTTCAGTAGAAACTGCAAGCCGAGAGAGAATTTGAGTTTAAATTTAGATAGAGCAAACTTGACCGAAAAATAGATGCGACAAGTTTAGAATCGAAGTGTAGTAAGTGGCGAAATGACATATAAAAGCAACGAGATGGTTATTGTCGTGTTTATGACGTGTCAAAAGCAGAGCCGACCATTAGGAGATACCACTAATGACACGAAACTCATCCCCAACTGTCACCAGTGGGCAAAATCAGAGGACGACTTTTATTTTCAGCCCCATCACCTCGTCCACCATTTCATCTACAATATCACAGGGGGCAATACCGCAAAAAAAAGAAGAAAAACTCGCGCGGCGACTAACAGTTTTGTTTTCTATTTTTTCATGGCTGAAATACTCAATAGACGTTTTTTCTGGTTTTAACCAACAACCAACATTTCCTAACTAGCATATAGTTTATATATTAAATACAATATTAATTAAAATGTAACAGCAATTCCACAAAGCTACTACGTCACGTTCAATAGTTATATTAACTTTGTATTTATCCCATAAATTGTAACAAATTCTGTGTGAAATCTATTACATGAATATTGTTCTTAAGCACAAAAAAAGTACGTCACGCAGGGGCTGCGTAAACTAAGCATAATTTTCCACGTGAAGTTTTACAATGGAGAAATGATTTTATACATAACCATGTTAAAAGTGATGATTGACTTATCTGTGAATTGCCTACAATGTATTACGCAACGAATTAATGATTTTATAGTAAATAAGTTCCTAAAAAAAATAATTATATGCAATTTAAGTTATCAAAAAAAATACATATAATTTAGCCGTACTCCTTAATAATCCTTGAAATAAAATTTATTGTTTAAATGAGTTTCGTTTCGTAGAAAAAGCAAACGGATTATTTCAAAAGTATAATTGTTTCTACCCATAATTCATATATTTATATGAAATACATGGTTAACATATAATAAAAAAAGTCCGTCACGCAGGGGCTGCGTAAACTAAGCATAATTTTCCACGTGAAGTTATACAATAGAGAAATCTCCATACGAGACCCGGCGGGAAACTCACTCGTCCGTTATTCGCCCACATTTAATAAAAATGCAAATATCTCGGTTAATATTCGAGATAGAGAATAAATGTATAGAACAATATTTATGGTAAATTTAATTTGCAAAAAGATTGGTTCTATACAATGTTTTCACCCGACGTACGGTAAGGGAGATATATCGAATTTTCGAAAATCCTCCCCTCCCACTGGTCCGATTTCAACCATGAACGAACTTGGTCTGGCTTTTTGCATAAAACGTTTAAAAATGGAGTTTGGTAACGATAAACCAAAAATTGTGACCGCTAGAGCGTTAACATATATATACATATATATGTGTATATATATATATATATATATATATTGTAACACTCTGACGGTCGTAATTTTTATTTGATCGTTACCAAACTCTATATTTAACCGTTTTATGTCCAACTAAAGATTAAGTTCCTCAACGGCTGAAAAAGGACCAGCAGAAGGGCTCAGAGGGGGTATTTAGAAAAGTCTTAATATCTCCGTTATTATTTGTCAGAATCGAACTATCGTATAGAACCAATCTTATTGCAAGTGTAATGTTCTAAAAATGTACGATTTTTCACTATGTAGAGTATTAAGGCATCAGTTTTCTGTATTCATTAAATCCCCACTCCTACTACGCACCATTAATAATAAGCTCTTATATTATGAAGCACTTTATTTGAAGCCTAAATACCAAATATTGTTCTCATTGAACATTTACTTTTTGAGATATGTTCATATACGTGACGCAGATGGGAAATCTGCTTAGTTAACGCAGCCCCTGTGGGGCGGACTTTTATTTCAGAGATAATTGTTTCTCTGTATATAATATAAATTAATAAACGTTCCTGTCCGGATCCTCCATTCTATTGTGCCAGAATACATTGTCTTCTCATATAAAAAATAATTAAATTAATCATAACAAAACAGTAAAATGTAATATGTTTAAACCAATTATTGAGATACGTCTCCCTTATCTAATTATTGAGATACGTCCTTTTTATTTAGCGTTCCTCTTTTGTTCTTAACATAAAAGGCAAATTGCAATATTTAGAAGCAAAGCTCGGGTTAAAGGAATGGAATTACGTTAGGAAACAACAATTACATTAGCAGTGATGGCTGATTTCATTAAGTATTTTAAACTTATTTCAAAGTCCACTAAATGGACCTTCACAAGGAAGCTAGGCACAATAACCCAACAGATCATCACCATTCAATATTGTAATTTTTAATCAATATTTTCATTGTATATTATATGTATTATGTAGTAACACATTCAATAGACCCATTTGTTTTATCACCATCTAACCACATTTATACAGTCCACCCTCATTAAAACTAGCATCTGCATAACCTCCCAGTGTGAGGGAAATATTCATTTCCAAATGATTTACCCCATTACATTACACATTGCTATAGCTAGGTACATTACATTTTCAGATACAATAACATTTCTCGTTTGATCAGGGTCAAAACTAGTCATATGACTAGATTCTATGTGATTTCTGTAATTGTCTCGCTAAACTAAAATAGAGTATTCGATGTGTTTTAAAGTCCGTCACGCAGGGGCTGCGTAAACTAACCAGATTTCCCACGTGAAGTTTTACAATAGAGAAATCTGCCTAATAACAACTGTAGTAGTAAGAAACCTCTAAACCTAAAACATTATTTAGGGCGTAATAACCCAGTAGTTTCTAGCCCCAAAAAACAGTTAACCTAACCTGTAAACCTATTCACGAGGGACGAATAGTTATGGAAACGGCCGCCAGAGCTCTCGGCAGAAACTCCGAACATAGCCTACTGGCGACCACACGCAGAATACAAATGCAAATATCTCGGTTAATATTCAAGATTCAGAATAAATGTATAGAACAATATTTATAGTAAATTGAATTTGCAATAAGATTTATTCTATACAATTTTTCGATCCGACGCATAATAACGGAGATATTTTGAATTTTCAAAAATCCCCCCTCTAAACCCCCCCTCCCACTGGTCCGATTTCAGCCATTAACGAACTTGATCTTCCTTTTTACATAAAACGATTAAATTCCGAGTTTCGTAAAGACCAAACAGCGACCGCTAGAGCGTTAACAGACATATATATATATATATATATATATATATATATATATATATATATATATATATATATATGTATATATAATTTTGAACGGACCTCATTTTCGTAATCTCCTGGGTAGGATCGATGGACATTTGAAGAAATTTTTCGAAACTCGCATCATGAGTACGACCTCAATAGCTGATTTTCCTTAAGGTAGATCTGCTAAAAAAAACACTAACCTTGAATATTGAATATAATCTAATATTGCACCTCGCCTATTGGTCAAAATCTACAAGGGAGAGGGGGTGGAGCTAGAGGAATCCGAAATAAAATATATTGATATCTCCATATATATGAGGGATGATCTTTTTTGTTAGTCACTAAAAGATCTATAAACTATGTTCTATAATATTTCTCCATCTCATGTACTGGATCCTGGATATCACACCATTTTCAAATGAAATAACATATGTTTTGTAAATTCATATTATGCTTTTGTTTGTGAGTCATGAGTTGAAGAGTAAAGATACACATTCTGATAAAACATGCTAAATCTTTTTAGCATATTTCCCTTAAAGGAAATCAGCTTTTGAGGTCGTACTCATGACGCGATTTTCGAAAAATTTCTTCAAATATCCATTTATCCTACCCAGGAGATGACGAAAATGAGGTCCATTCAAAACTGTGTGTGTGTATATATATATATATATATATATATATATATATATATATATTTATATGTATATCTAGAGGTCGCAATTATTATTTAATCGTTACGAAACTCCATATTTAGTCCTTCTAAGTAAAAAAAGTGCTCGAGTTCGTAAATGACTAGGGGGAGGGGGTTTAGAGGGGAGGATTTTCGAAAATTCGAAATATCTCCGTTACTATATGTCGGATCGAAACATTGTGTAGAACCAATCTTATGGCAAATTAAATGTACTATAGTTATTGTTATATAGATTTATTCCCTATCTTAATTATTAACCTAGATATTTGCATTTTTCTGTTTTCAGCCTTCAACAAACCACCACTTTGACTCATGTTACTCTATTATATAATAAATCACATTATTGGAAGCTTAAATATCAAATATCGTATTCAAGAGACCTTTATTATACGAGATACATGCAAATATGCTCTGTTGACTCCCCGCTTTCTTAAGTTTTTGGACTACTTAAATTTGATTGAGATAAAAAATATTCTGATTCATTATAAATTACAGTACTAGATATAGTAAATAGTTTTCATTCAAATTAATGCGTCATATTCAGATGTATTGCAGTAATTGTTTTTGTTTCCGGTAAGAAGTTGCTGATCTGTTTGTTTACATTTCAGATGCTTTCCGTAGGGAGGTTTCTTATTATCATTTGTATTCATTCACTTAATATGCACGGTGGTGTTGTGTTACCGCTTTGTAGTTTATCTATTGTAAAACTTTGCGGGGGAAATCTGCTTAGTTTACACAGCCCCTGCGTGACGGACTTTTTCCTCAATGGATATCTGCTAATATTGACGTTATTAATAGATTAAATATTGTTAGAATCCCATGTTAATCCATTCATTACAAGCAGTTAATTTAAATATGCAGTAAGGGAGTTAGTCACGAGCTGAACAGGAATTTTCACAACTTGACTGTTGGACTGAGTATGATCGCTATTTGACTAATGGGCGAGTGAGTCAAGCCGACGACTTGACTTCCCTGGTCCACTTCCGCTATGAAGGCTATTTGCATATGTTCTAGTGCTTTAAATGGCTGTGTGTAGCGTGTTTGTGTGAACGTACTCGTCTCTAATATATTCAACCATTTATTATTAGTTTTTGTTGGCGCACTACACTAAAAGAAAACAAGAGTTTTACACTCAACTTGGTGGAAATCTACAAATAACTTAATTTTGATTTTCATGTTATTTCAAATTAATCATTCTACTCTCTCTCACATTTTCATTTATGCTATTCTGACATTATATTGACGTATAATTGCCAGTTTATTTTATTCAGAAGACATAAGACTAAAAGCATATTTCAAAATCAATATATCAATGGTTTTCTAGTTAGGAAAGTAATATAACGAAATTATTTTCTTATTTATGTTATACCAGTGGTATATATATACATTGTCCTACATGATATTTCAAGCGATTAGGATATTAAATTTAATATTATTATGTTTAAAACAAAAATTACTTTTAATAACACAAAAACAACATTTGTTAGGTGAACGTTTGCCTAAAAACAAATAGAAAATAAAATATCGCGATTTTTTTTATTCAGACCTCCCCTATAAAATTATTGGCTCCCAATTTAATTTTTTAGTGTATATCTCGTTTATACTTTGTTACACGACGAAAGTGAACATAACAAAATTTACTCTAAATAACGAAATAAACAACTTTTATCCTGCGCATATTTGCCGAAAAACCAATAGGAAACGAAATATCGCTATTTTTAATTTTAGGCCTCCCTTACAACCCCCACTCCTGCTCCATTGCCGGGCTGATTTGTGACGCTAAGACACCCAGGGCGTCACCCAAACGCGTTCAAACAAATTCATTCAAATCGGTCCAGCGGTTTAGGAGAAGTTCAGTGACATACACACGTACAGTAGAATTATATATATAAAGATATATATATACTAGCTCAGATACCCGGCTTCGCTCGGGAATTTATTTGAGGCTGAATGGTGATGGTATTTTTTTAGCAAGGCTTTACTTTGCACAATATGTTGACATTTACCCGTCGTTGGCATTTGTTAATAAGAAAATTAATTTTTTATGTAAGTCTTCACAGTCCTCCAAATTGTCATATATCCCGTCTCCTGCGCATTATGCATCGATTTTAGTTATCAAGGACAAAATATTAAAATAGATTTAATTAATTTTTCTATAATATAATATTTCTACGCAAATTACTTTCTTCACACATTGTTCCTGGATTAATGTATAAAACAAAAGTTAATCTAAATATCAAAGTAAACAACTTTTGTTATGTGAATGTTTGTCGAAAATAGACAACGAAATATCGCGAATTTTTGTTTCAGGTCTCCCTTATAACCCCCACTCCCGTTCTAACCTAAAAATTTTAATATAGCTAATAATCATGGAAGAATTAACGCTAATTGACATACCAAGTTTTTTTTAAGTTCGGTTTAATCGTTAGCGCCCAATGAAATAGATGACTCCCGCTTTAGCTTATAATGTATATCTCGTTTATTCTTTGTTAAAAAATGAATATGACAAAAGTTAATCTAAATAACAAAATAAACAACTTTTGTTATGTTCGTATTTGCCGAAAAACGAATAGAAAACGAAATACTGCTATTTTTAAATTTAGGCATCCCTTACATCCCCCACTCCTGCCCGTCCCTAGAAATGTTGGTATGGCTTGTTATAATGAAGGCATTAGTCTTAATACACGTCCCGAGTTTTATTTAGTTCGGTTGATTCTTTTGTGCCAAATAAAATTGTTGACTCCCGCTATAATTTTTAGCGCAGAACTCATTTATATTTAGGTATACGATGGAAGTGTATATAACAAAAGTTACTTTAAATAACAAAATAAACAACTTTTGTTATGTTTATATTTGCCAAAAAACCAACAGGAAACGAAATACCGCTATATTTAATTTCTGGCTTCCCTTATAACCCCCACTCCTGTTCGTCTCAGAGAATATTAGTATAGCCTAAAGTCTAAGTTGGGTTAGTAGTAATATACATACCCAGTTTCATAAAATTCGGTTCAGCCGTTTATGCGTGAAAAGGTAACAAACAAACAAACAAACATACACGAAAGAAACAAAATGCAGTTATGGTGTCTATGACATGTGAAACGAAAAGTTATCGTGAAATTTCGCAAAAAAAATCAATGTACAGACAGAGGTTACAATTTTATATATATATATATATATATATATATACTAGCTCAGATACCCGGCTTCGCCCGGGAATTCATTTGAGGCTGAATGGTGATGGTATTTTTTAGCAGGCTTTACATTGCACAATATTTTGACATTTACCCGTCCCAGTGTTTTGGATTGATACCCGTCTTTCCCGTGGATTTGCTAATAATAGAATTATTTGTTCGATAAGGCTTCACAGTCTTCGATATTTTTATATTTCCCGTCTCTTATACATGTAAATATGGTGTATTTTTATTTCAGGCCTCCCTTATAACCCCCCTCCCGTTCGAACCTAAAAATTTTAATATAACTTATAATCATGGAAGAATTAATACTAATTGACATACCGAGTTTTTTTAAGTTCGGTTCAGCCGTTAGTGCCCGCTAAAGTTTTAACGTATAACTCATTTATTCTTAGGTATACGACAAAAGTGTATATAACAAAGGTTACTCCAAATAACAAAATAGACAACTTTTGTTATGTTTATATTTGCGGAAAAACCAATAGGAAACGAAATATCGCTATTTTTAATTTCAAGCTTCCCTTATAACCCCCACTCCTGCCCGTCCATAGAAATGTTGGTATGGCTTATTATAATGAAGGCCTCACTGCTAATACACATACCGAGTTTTATTTAGTTCGGTTGAGTCTTTTTTGGCAAATAATATAGTTGACTCCCGCTATAATGTTTAGCGTATAACGCAATTAAACTTCGGTATACGGCAAAAGTGTATATAACAAAAGTTACTTTAAATAACAAAATAAACAACTTTTGTTATGTGCATATTTGCCGAAAAACCAATAGAATACGAAATATCGCTATTTTTAATTTCAGGCTTCCCTTATAACCCCCACTCCTCTTCGTGTCAGAGAAAATTAATATAGCCTAAAGTCTAAGTTGGGTTAGTAGTAATATACATACCAAGTTTCATAAAATTCGGTTCAGCCGTTTATGCGTGAAAAGGTAACAAACAAACAAACAAACATACACGAAAGAAACAAAATGCAGATATGGTGTCTATGACATGTGAAACGAAAAGTTATCGTGAAATTTCGCGAAAAAAATCAATGTACAGACAGAGGTTACAATTTTATATATATATATATATATATATATATATATATATATATATATATATATATATATATATATATATGATAGCATTTATATTACATTCTCAGAAAAGAGTAGTATTAACGTTAGTTAATATGTAAATGAATTATTGTAACTGCTAATATGTACTTTACTAGTGCAAAAAAGTTACTCGGACATGGTGTTAACCCTGTGACAAACCAGGTACCTTCGGTTGTATGATTGTATCTAAACGAAACTCTATCGATCATAGTTTTTAGCGGTTCATCAAATGAGGTCCGTTACAAACTCTTCAAGACATTTACACCACTCGCCCACTGTACACTAGCAAACAAATTGATGAACGACAAAACATACAGTTACCGTAACTGCCCTGTATTGGCTGGCAGTGCACGAGTGCAGTGGAGTATGGATTAAGCTGAATTAATTACTGGGCAAACTCAATGCACAATCCTATTATATTGAGTCATGGTGAGACATATACGAAACCGAATCCTAGATTAATAGAAAGATAGATAGATAAAAATACTGTATTTAAGTATAAACTTTTTACAGGGCGTCCGAATTTTTACAAAAAAAAAAATAAAAAAAGGTCCGTCATGCAGGGTCTGCGTAAACTAAGCAGATTTCTCACTTGAAGTTTTACAATAGAGAAATTTCACGAGAGCCGAGCAAGCTTTTGGCTGGAAAGTCACTCTCGTCCGTTAGCCGGCCCTATTTAATAAAAATGCAAATATCTCGGTTAATATTCAAGATATAGAATAAATGTATATAACAATATTTATAGTAAATTTAATTTGGAATAGGATTGATTTTATACAATATTTCGATCCGACGTATAGTAACGGAGATATTTTGAATTTTCGAAAATCCCCCCTCTAAACCCCCACTCCCTCTAGTCCGATTTCAGCCATTAACGAACTTGATCTGTCTTTTTACATAAAACGGTTAAATTTCAAGTTTTGTAACGATCAAACAAAAATTGCGACCGCTAGAGCGTTAGCAGACATATATATATATATATATATATATAATTTTGAACGTACCTCATTTCCGTCATCTACTGGGTAGAATCGATGGAAATTTGAAGAGATTTTTCGAAAATCGCGTCATGAGTACGATCTCAATAGCTGATTTCCCTTGAGGATAATCTGCTAATAGCTTACTCAACATTGGGTGAATCCTAGATTAACAGCAATCAGTGTTATATTAAATTGTTGAGGTTCGAACGGGAGTGGGTGCTATAAGGGAGGTCTGAATAAAAAATTCCCGATATTTTTTTTTCTATTTTTTTTTTTTTAAGCAAACGTGCACATAAGAAATGTTGTTTTTTATGTTATTAAAAGTAGCTTTTGTTTTAAACATAATATTATTAAATTTAATATCCTCATCACTTGAAATATGATGCTGGACAACGCCTGTCAGGTCCGCTAGTATATGTATATAAAGCGCTTTGATCCAGTTAATTGGTGGTCTTAATTAGAGACTCCCCTCCATGCTGATAACCTCATGGATCATGATGATCATGAACATGATTGTGATTGATGAATCGAAATTTAGATATTACAAAGCTGGTAAATCTTACATTATTGTACTGTACTCGTACTTTATTGAAGAACTAAAT
Source organism: Riptortus pedestris (assembly GCA_019009955.1). NCBI lineage: Eukaryota > Metazoa > Arthropoda > Insecta > Hemiptera > Alydidae > Riptortus > Riptortus pedestris. The sequence goes on from CM032231.1 coordinate 43,292,179, forward strand.
CGTTCGCTGTCTAAACCCTGTATAATTGTAGTATATATGAACTATATATAAGGTGGAACAAATTATTATAGGCGCTTCCTCAACTTTATATATCCTTATAGAAAATAATATTGTACAGTAATAAATATGAATTATATATTTTTCCCTTAAGGGAAATCAGCTATTGAGGTTGTACTCATGACGGAATTTTCGATTTTTTTCTTCAAATGTCCAACGATCCTACCTAGGAGATGACGAAAATGAGGTCCGTTCAAAACTGTATATATATATCAATCTATCTATCTATATATTTGTCTGTTACCGCTCTAGCGGTCGTAATTTTTGTGTAATCGTTACCAAACTCGATATTTAGTCGTTTTATGTAAAAAGAAAGATCAAGTTCGTTAACGGCTGAAATCGGACCAGGAGGAGGGGGGGTTTAGAGGGGGAGAATTTTGAAAATTCGTAATATCTCCGTTACTATAAGTCGCATCGAAAATGTTTATAGAATCAATCTTATTGAAAATTAACTACTCTATAAATGATGTTATATAGATTTATTCTGTATCTTGAATATTAACCGAGATATTTACATTTTTCAGTTTTCAGCCTTCAGTAAACCCCCACTTCTACCTGTGTTACATAAGTAATTCTCTGTTATATAATAAAAGATATTAATTCAAGCCTAAATACCAAATATTGTTTTCATTGAACTTATACTTTGTGAGATATATGCAAAAACGTTCTGTTGACCCCCCCCCCCTTCTTTTGTTTTTGTATTACTAAAATTTGAGTGATTGAGATAAAACTGATTCTGATTCATTACAAATTACTCCACTAGCTTTAGTAAATTGTTTTCAATAAAATTAATATGATATATTCAGATATATTCCATTAATTGTTTGTCTTTCCGGTCTATCTATGCAGCACTACGAGGTTGGCTTGCCTGTTTGTTTACAATTCAGCCTTGTATTCTACATTTACTGAGCATTCACGGTAGTGTTACCTGTATGTATATTTATCTATTGTAAACCTTCACGTGGGAAATCTGATTAGTTTACGCAGCCCCTGCGTGACGGACTTTTTTAAATAGTGATTCCATTAGATTTTACTATTGAAATTGTGAAGCCAATGATCAGATTAGTCTGAGAGCTTACTTGCCAATTCCACCCCGGAAAGATTACCCAACTCCATATCATGTAAAAATAAAAATCAGGTTAATCATAAACACTTTTTTATGGCTCCTCACAGTTTATTTCTTAGAAACGCTTAGCGCTTTCGGGAACTAAATTCCCATCTTCAGAGCTACAAACAATAAAACGCCATAATTAAGGAACTATTTATAACTTTATAAAATTTACAACAATAACACCTATATTTTAAAAAAGTCCGTCACGCAGGGGCTGCGTAAACTAAGCAGATTTCCCATGTCAAGTTTTACAATAGAGAAATCTGCATACTGGTTACACAATACCACCGTGGTTAAATACAAACGGTAATGAGAAATCTTTCAGTTAATTAAAATAAATTCCCAACTGAAACGGCTTCTGAATTGTAATAATAATTTATACTTTAATTACTCAAATTTTAGTAGTCCAAGAACTAAAGAAGGGGGGGGGGCGGATGTACAAAACGTATTTGCATAAATCTCACAAAGTAACAAAGGTTAGGAACGACAGGTAAGGTTAGAAGAAACCTCCCACCTGAGCCGACGGAAATGGCCGATCTAATCCGAACTATACCCGACCACAAACTTCATACAAATGCAAATATCTCGGTTAATATTCAAGATAGAGAATAAGTGTATATAACAATATTTATAGTAAATTTAATTTGCAATAAGATTGGCTCTATACAATTTTACGATCTGATGCATAATTACGGAGATATTTTGAAAATCCACCCTCTAAACCCCCCTCATTCTGGTACGATTTCAGCCATTAACGAACTTGATCTGTCTTTTTACATAAAACGGTCAAATATCGAGTTTCGTAACGATCAAAAAAAAAACTGCGACCGCTAGAGCAATAAATATATATATATATATATATAATTTTGAACGGACCTCATTTTCGTCATTTCCTGAGTAGGATCGATAGACATTTGAAGAAATTTTTCGTAACTCGCGTCATGAGTACGACCTCAATAGCTGATTTCCCTTAAGGGAAATCTGCTAACACAGTTATAATTAAAATATAATAAATTAATAATGTCTTATTTACTATTTAAAACATTAAAATAACATAAGCGAAAATGTTTAAAACACTATTTTAATGTTTTAAATAGTAAATAAGACATCATTAATTTATTATATTTTAATTATAACTTTGTTTTTAAATATAGGTGTTATTGTTGTAAATTTTATAATGTTATAGACTGTTTGATATATGACCAATTATGTATAAAAAAAAATGTAAAAACTTATTTTTAGACTCCTTAATTATGGTGTTTTATTGTTTGTAGCTCTGAGGATGGGAATTTAGTTCCCGAAAGCGCTAAGCGTTTCTAAGAAATAAATTGTGAGGAGCCATAAAAAAGTGTTTGTGATTAACCTGATGGATCACTCTCACCACCAGCTAAAATAAATATAAGTAAAAATAAAAACGTATTCACACGAATCTAACAGATTCTTATACTTGACTTTTTTAATATAACTTTCTTTTTTATTCGCCACACTTTCTCTTTTTCTTAGGAAACAACGGAACAGCCAAGCATATATTTACGTTTATATATATAAGGAGCGTGTGAGTAAGGCCGACAAGGAGCTGTAAGGGAAGACCAATCCATCAAAACTGTCAGCTGAGTTTATTGATTACACCAATGGTATAGTCCCAGCTGAATGTTGATGGGGTCCTGATGCGCTTCCTACAGAAGAAAACCGTGGCATGATTTGATTCTAATTTTAAGAAGAAAAAGAGAAATGAAAAACATCTCCGACACTCCAAGAAGGCGTACATATTTTTCTAATTTTAAGAAGAAAAAGAGAAATAAAAAACAGCTCCCGTAATCCAAGAAAGGGTACATATTTTTCTAATTTTAAGAAGAAAAAGTCAAATAAAAAACAGCTCCCGTAATCCAAGAAAGGGTACATATTTTTCTAATTTTAAGAAGAAAAAGTGAAATAAAAAACAGATCCAACAATCCAAGAAAGAGTACATATTTTTCTAATTTTAAGAAGAAAAAGAGAAATAAAAAACAGATCCGACAATCCAAGAAAGAGTACATATTTTTCTAATTTTAAGAAGAAAAAGAGAAATAAAAAACAGATCCGACAATCCAAGAAAAAGTACATATTTTTCTAATTTTAAGAAGAAAAAGTGAAATAAAAACAGATCCAACAATCCAAGAAAGGGTACATATTTTTCTAATTTTAAGAAGAAAAGTCAAATAAAAAACAGCTCCCGTAATCCAAGAAAGGGTACATATTTTTCTAATTTTAAGAAGAAAAAGTGAATTAAAAAAGAGCTCCCGTAATCCAAGAAAGGGTACATATTTTTCTAATTTTTAGAAGAAAAAGTGAAATAAAAAACAGCTCCCGTAATCCAAGAAAGGGTACATATTTTTCTAATTTTAAGAAGAAAAAGTCAAATAAAAAACAGCTCCCGTAATCCAAGAAAGGGTACATATTTTTCTAATTTTAAGAAGAAAAAGTGAAATAAAAAACAGCTCCGGTAATCCAAGAAAGGGTACATATTTTTCTAATTTTAAGAAGAAAAGTCAAATAAAAAACAGCTCCCGTAATCCAAGAAAGGGTACATATTTTTCTAATTTTAAGAAGAAAAAGTGAAATAAAAAACAGCTCCCGCAATCCAAGAAAGGGTACATATTTTTCTAATTTTAAGAAGAAAAAGAGAAATAAAAAACAGATCCAACAATCCAAGTAAGGGTACATATTTTTCTAATTTTAAAAAGAAAAAGAGAAATAAAAAACAGATCCGACAATCCAAGAAATCGTACATATTTTTCTAATTTTAAGAAGAAAAAGAGATTTAAAAAATATCTCCGGTACTCCAAGAAAGCCTACATATTGCACTTAAATACTTCACAATATAAAAGGAAATAGTAGGCCAAGGGTTGTAAATGAGTTTAAAAAAAAAGAAAAACCTAATTCTCATTGTTGCAATGTATTGTATGAAAAATTGTAATTGAGATTAATTTTGTAGCTATTTCGTTATTGAGCAAGAACTCTGAATCTATAATAGGAATTCCAAATAGCATTCACTCCTCCAACAATAATATCAATTAATTGAAAATGTATTAATAATTAATATAATATCAATCAATAGACACAAAGCGTCATATTTCATTTGCAGGTATATCCTCTAATTACTGTTAGAATAATATAACCAATTACTCTCTTACATCGTTAGCAGACACTTTCTATTCGGAATCAACTGGAAATAAATGTATAACGTAAGAAAAGAGCAAGTTACAAGTCTAAGTATGGCCACACGGATTTTTTTAGAATATCAAAGGGCCCTAAGGTAACGTGATAAAGTTGTTAACCTGTTAAGGTTTAATTTAAACCAAGCAGTTTCCATGTACACGTGAAAAAGCTCAGAATTTAAAATTCAAAAATTTAATTGGTTTCTCTTTGTTATTCTCTGGAGCACAAACACAATTCTCGATCTTCAGTGCTCACTGACCATTTATTTTCAATATTACCACCCCACGAAATATTTTTCAATTTCTAGTATATGAATTTAACACTAATTGACAATCATAGCCGTAAATAACTCAAATTTATGCTTTTAAATCATGATTTTGAAAACTTTTTATAAGTTTCCCTTCCGCTATATCTTCCTCTATATAGCTCCAAATAATGAATCATACACTGAAATAATTAATTACATGAAGGTAACAAGTCTATAGCAGTTCTGTCTAATCAAGTGTAGTAATGGGAAAATAGTGGTTTAGAGGAAGGGTAAATATCTCACCGAAAAAGGTCACATCAAAAATATTATTGATAAATTAACATCCTATAAATTAATGTTCTATATATTTTTAAAAAATCTATTTTTTTTCTGTTTTTAGCTTTCATCTATTTTTTTTAGCCTTTTTTTTTAAATAATTTTCAATAAAATTAATATGTTACATTCATTTCCGATGAAGAATATTTCTATCTATCTGTTCAGCCAGACAGAGGTTGGCTAACCTGTTTTTTTACAATTCAGATGATGTTTAGGTTATTAAAATTGACTAAAAGATTTATCATTACCGTTTGAATTTCACTTAATATTCACGGAGTTGTTAAGCGTTGCAAGTATGTAGATTTATCCTTTGCAGAACTTCACATGGGAAATCTGCTTAGTTCACGCAGCCCTTGCGTGACGGAATTATGTATCACTTGGAGTTCTGACAATCAAAAAAATGTAGTAAATTAAATGTGATACGGCCCAAAAAGTGTTTCATCCCAGCATGTAAGAAATCATCATTTACGCACCCCTGCATTACAAAAAGTTTGGAGTTATTTCCCGAAATCCTTAAATTTGTACTAAAATCCTGGGAGAAATATTTTAAAATGTTTATTTAGAACAGTAGAGCATGTCAATAGTTCAACAAGGTTTCATGATTATTATTAATGGACCTAAATTTAGATATTGCAAAGCTGATAAAATGTTACATTATTGTGCCGTAGTTAGTCAATTTCTCATACTTTATTGAATTGAAATTTTAAGCAGTCTAAGCCCCGTTTAATCGAATATGATGGAATATATGAACTTCATATAAAGTGGAACAAATTATTATAGGCGCTTTCTGAACTTTATATATCCGTATAGAAAATGTTGTACATAGATGATGAAATCCCCCATAAAACGTGGGAAATATAGTTGTCGTTTTCCTCCCCTGTGTTTTCCTCGTAGCAACCCTTGCTCTTCATTCAACCCTTACCGCCTCTCCCATCATCGTCAGTCTTCTCTGCTTCATTGGCTTTTTCGGGTGAGTTACTAACCTAAAATAGATTGTCTCAAGGAATATAACTATGATACAAGCTGCTCTCTTAATACACCTTTCCTAGTGATAACATACATTTTTGATAAATGTTTAAAGTAGAATAAGACACCTTTATTCTTATCGTAATTGCGGTGCATAAACTTAAAATAACATATCAGGGTATATTCTAGTTTATTATTTAATAGAAAATTATCATTTCCTTAAATTTCCGACTAGTCTGTGCATAGGGTTCTCTCAAAATTACCTGTAGAATATTGAACAATGTAGAATAATTAAATGAAAAATTAGTGAAACATTTATAAGATATAAATATTATTAAATGAATCAGCTATAAAAAAAATAAGAATTTCTGCGGTATAAAATATTTTAAAAAAATAATGATAACACAGTGGATGTTCTTAATCTAAAAGTCATAAGACCTAATTTGAAAAATAATAATACATGTTGTGTTAATTTGACTATATGCGATAATGTGGAGAAAATATGTTAGTGATATTAATAAATGTTTATTCAAAGAAGTGGATGCAAAAAAAATGAGGAGTAAAATAAATTTACATTTAAAAAAAAATTATCTATCATATTCGAATAGAATTTTTTTTTCTCTTAATTTCCCCTACATAGTAACCCTATGTGGAGGGATTTTATTTTCTGCACATCCCATGCATATTTGCATTATATGCGCATTTTGTCAAAATGTTAACATTTTTTTTATATAATTATATATATATATATACATATTAAAATGTAAATAAGATTATAAAAATTAAACTTGATAAAATAAACAAAAAACATTAAATAGTACAATTAAATAAGCAATAAAATTACATAATATTAATTTTATATTATCTTTTCCTCTCTCAGCTTAAGGATAGTGTAGGCTATTTCTTTTAATAAATTTATGTGTTTTGAAAATAATATATCGGGATTGATAGGCCATCCGGAAATATGAGTCTTTAACTGTCTTGAATCAGTCTGAATTCATAAATCAGGTGGGTGAATCTCTGTTCAGTATAACTATCGCATTTACAAGTATTTGAGTCAGTAAGTTTGAATCTGTATAAGTAAGAGTTTGTATTTCCGTGTCCAGTTACTATTTGTGTGAAATAAAATGTATATTGGGATAGTGGTATATTGGTTTTTAAAACAGGGATATATAATTTTAGATGTAATCCTTTATCTGTTTGATTCCATCTCTGTTGCCACAAATTAATACTTCTTTCTCTCAGTAAAGAGTTTAACAAAGTTGGAGTAATTTTATTATAAATTATCTCTTCATAGAATGAGGTTTTATTTGTGCAAAGAATGATTTGATTTTATATATCTCTCTTTTGTATAACCAAAACAGGAGTAAATGGAATATGAGACTGAACAAAACAAAAAATAGGGATGGTAGTTAATGTAACAAATCAATAAAACATTTTGTTTTGTTTTGAAAAAAAGTTATATTGAGAGATAAAGGAACGAGTGAATTCCAATAAAAGTTTAAAATAGTAAACTAAAAAAGTTTAGGATTAATAAAAAGTGGATTTTGCAACAAATTAAATTTTAGTACTGCAGTAATTTAAACTCTACTGAAAGTGGAAGTTCATATTAATTCGAAAATATAGGTTAGTTTCATGTATAGTGATAGTTTCGTTATTAAAGAGATACTATCATACACGAATGAGCATAATAGACAATAATACAGTAGAACTGAACCTTAGCCATATTAGAGTATAAAGATACCATTATTAGTATATAAATATTTATAGATATGTCGTGGCAATTAATCATTGTTATCATTTCGTTGTTGTTATTAAATAACTAAAAAAAGTATATTGAAGCTAGACGCTTCACTATTTTAGTGAAGACGAAAATAATTTTTACGAGGTATATGCTAAAAGGTTATATCATTATTATTAATAGTAATGCTTTTAATGAAAATGTTGGAGTAGGTTCTTTTTTTTGTTGTTGTCCTTTTAATATAAATGTCTTCCCAAACATCGATAAGTCGATGGGTAAATAATCCATTAGAACTAGGGGGGTGGGAGTTAGGGCGAGGCCTCTCTACCCCTAACTCATAAGTTTTAATTACTCAATGCTCTTTCGAGTTCCACGCAATTCTCCATACGCTTTCTACAACTAAACATCGTATATTTTTATTTTGTATTATCAGCAATGACTATTAATTCATTCATCACTTAGGTTGGCAGTTGAGGGGTTGTAAGTCATTAGATGCAGATATAAATAAAAAAGTAATAATTAACCTTAGTAAATATCATCCCAAATTTCGTTCATTTTGGGGGGGGGGCTTTCTAAATGCTCACCTCGCCATCAGTGCTCTTTTAGATCACCGATAGTACCCCGCTAAACTAAATGCCCTATTATTTTTTATTTATTTATATTAACGTCCACTTATTGCAACTCAGGCTAATTAGGACGGGGTATCTACAGGTTACCACCCTTTTCTAGCCAGGGTGGGACTAAAGATTTTATTTAATGAATTCCGTCACTAAATAAAATCCTGCTGCCCAGGCGGGAATCGATCTCACCACTCTAGGTTTACCATGTGAGATAAAGGCCAGTGCTTTAACTCACATGGCTAACCTGTGCCTGAGTGCCCTATTAGTGAAGGTTAAAAGTTATGGGTCTTTCTAAGTACGCCAGTTACTTTTGATGATCATCAGTGGTTTATTTTAATACTATGTTATTATCATTGTTTAACATATGTTGTTTATTTAAGAAAAAAAATTCCACTTGTAAATAACCTTTATTTACAAAAATAAACAAACATTTAAGCTCCTATAGAAGAGTAAATAGCAAAATTTCATTTGAGTGGCCAATAATTTTTAATAGATTTTAGTATACATTCAAGAAATTCTTGCTCTTCATAACGTCTTCTCCAAACAAATTTACACAAATAAGAGTCCAGGTGACTTCTTCTAGTTCCACATTCTTATTGACTCTCTGGGTATGGGCTTCTATAATTGGGTTACAATGTTTTCTATGATTAAGAGGGTAGTGCTTGCTTGTATCGCATTCTTCGAAGCTTCTTTAGTCCATTGTATGACTTCCATAAGTCAGAAAAATATATTTCTTCCGATTTAAGGACACCACTGAGCTGTATGAAATTCATGATTACGAAATATAATTTTCAAATAATCTTAATTACTTAGCCATGTAAGTTAAAGCGTTGCCTTTAATTTCACATGGTAAACCTAGAGTGGCGTGTTCGATTCTTTCCTGGGCAAGAAATGAAAAAGGAAATTATTTACTGACTAAATTCATTAAATAACATCCTAAGGCCCCCCCCCCGGGCTAGAAAAAGGGTGGTAACCTGTAGATAACCCGTTCCGATTAGCCTGAGTTGCAAAAAGTGAACGTTAACATTATTATTTATTAACGTCCACTTTTTGCAGCTTAGGCTAATCGGGACGGGTTATCTACGGGTTACCACCCTTTTCTAGCCAGGGTGGGATTTTAGGACGTTATTTAAAGAATTTCGTCACTAAATAATTTCCTTTGCCCAGGCGGGAATCGAACTCGCCACTCTAGGTTTACCATGTGAGATAAAGCTCAACGCTTTAACTCGCATGGCTAACCTGAGCCCCGTTAATAAATAATAATTATTACTTAACTCCTAGGAGGTAATATATAGATCATATGGAAGAATAATAACTGTTATCGCAACAAGTGATCATATTACTAGTAATCATATTACTAGTAAAATTAATTGGTTTACTTAAAGTAGAAAGACTCAAAGTTATTATACTCCTACTACTAGGACTTGATTAATTTTTAAAATATCGGCAGACGGTTGCATAGAAAAAATAATTTTTTTCACTGCCATCAACAAATTTATTCCTAAATTCTACATGCTTCCCTTCGCTGTAATAAATACTCTTCAGGAGTTTACATCATCTTACCTAGCATTACCAACTTCCACTCCATATAAAGATTGGAAGTTTCGTTTATGTAGAAGACCTTTTGAAACGCTATCGTGAAGAAGAAAATGTATCACAGAGCATATACCGACATAGGGAAACTTCCAGCCATCATGGTATGCGACCATGCTATCCAGTATCTTCTGTAAAGTACGAATCAAGTACAGAAACTTTAAGATTGCGGAAGAGATGACCAAATTTTAGATTTATTTGTTTGATTCTTCTTTTAAGAGTCTAATTCAAAATCAATAAAATAAACCATTAAACTCCCAAACGCCTTATACAAGTAATAATAACTTCTAATTTTCAGTCGGTTATTAAATTTTTTTTTTTTTTTTTGACTCATCTATCAGCTAATCGGGTCCTACTCTGGATTCCTATCCAGTTAGTTTGATTCCTACATATCCCGTACGATATAGTACATTACATGTATTTCTAGATTAATAACAAATTTGAAACAATATATACAATTTTTATTTTTTTTTAAAAAAAGATATGTATAAATAATCATTAAAACTTAACTCTAATATATAAATAACAACATTATCAAACAAAACATTAAATGATGAAAAGTAAAAATAGAATATTTAATAATGGTATGTTATCAATTTACCAATAATAGTTATTCCAATGGTTTATTTTCTGGTATAACACTTCTGTAAATTTCCTCAGTGCTTTAATGCACTTACATATTTATAATTCATTAACGTCTCCTTAAACTATTAAGGCAAATTATCAACGGTTATCTATAGGTTACCACCCTTTTTAGCTAGGGTGGGACTAAGGATTTTATTTAATGATTTCGTCACTCCGGATCTCAAGAGAAAATAAACATATATTATAATATATCAAATTTTTAAAAAATAATAAAAATGGAGTAAGTACATAGGATGGATGAAAAATTATAGTTTTTTTCTTTCTTAATTTCATTTAATATTCCTATTGGTCAAAGAAAGAGAATTGGGAGTATGGAGGATATGTATTGAGTTCGTCAATGAAGAAAATTCCTAATCCCTATGAAGGAATCAACCCCACGACTCTAGGTTTAACTATTTGCAAAATATAAATTATTTTTTTTTTGTAAAGAACATGTAGAAAATAGTAATTATTTAAAATCTCTCTACTAACTAAGGAATTTAATTTAAATGATGATTTAAAAAAAAAAAATTTAAGGGTTGCGAAGGGATAAAATAATTTAGGTATTTGACTACAGAGTAAAAGTCAATTTTTTGGAAAACGTGTATTAAAATAATTCAGGAAGCAAATCTCGGTCGGTTTTTTCCCCCAAAAGAGATAAAAATTTGTATAGCTATTAAGTGTATTTTTTTTTATTTTTTTTTAAATGTATTGACGTGAGAATGTCGGACACACAAAGCCTTACTGTCCAGTGCCCCACCCGCCATCTCCCAATCAATATCTCGTCCCCCACTCAACGAGCCCCGTTTTTCCCGGTTCGGCACCCACAGTCATCCCCTCCGCCTCTCTCTCCCCCACCACCTCCACGGCTAGCCCTGTCCTCGCATGTTCTACACATCGTAACTCTTCTCCTTCCTCCCAGCGCCAACCCTATATCGAATCTTCATTTTATGGGCTTTATGAATACTCATTGAAATTTACTACGGCAAACATATATAAACCTCGACGCCTCACTGTGTATGATTTAATTGAAACACTTCTCAAACGTCTCTTTTGAAGGGAGACAGTATATGAATGGCTGAAAGGCTGAGATAAATAGATTTTCCTTTACGTAAGGGCCGATTGTTGTTTAAATTTAAATTATTTATTAACGTCCACTTTTTGCATCTAAGGTTAATTGGGTCGTGCTATCTACAGGCTTTTCTAGCCTGGTTGGGGTTTAGGATGTTATTTAATGAATTCCGTCACTAAATAATTTCCTTTGCCCGGGCAAGAATCGAACTCGCCACTCAAGGCTTACTATGTGAGATTAAAGATAACGATTTAACTCACATGGCTAACCTGAGCCCCTTTTTGACACGAAGGCTAATTGGAACGGGTTATCTATAGGTTTCCACCTTTTTCTAGCCAGGGAGGAACTCAGGATTTTCTTTAATGAATTCCGTCACTAAATAAATCCCTTTGTCCAGGCGGGAATCGAACTCCCCACTCTAGGTTTAACATGTGAGATTAAAGGCAACGCTTTAACTCACATGGCTAACCCGAGCCCTGTGATATTTTTGTTTAAAAATATATATTATCCATTAGCTATACCCTCCATACATTATAAAAAAGTTATCTAAATAAATAGTAGTGCATACACTGGTTTAAACAAATCCGCTTACCTTCTTAACGAAATTATAATTAAAATAAATCTCATGAGAGCACCATATGACTTCTTTGTTCTAATATTACATCCTAGAGTTCGATTCCCGCCTGGGCAAGGGAATTTATTTAGTGACGAAATTCATTGAATAAAATCCTAAGTCCCCCCCTGGCTAGAAAAGGACGGTAACCTGTAGATAACCCGTCCCAATTAGCCTGAGTTGCAAAAAGTGGACGTCAATAAATAATAATAATATTACATTGAATAAACAAAATTCTTTGTTCATTTCATTTTAAGTTGTACCATCTGAATATGATACCTCCGTTCCAAAACGTCGGAAACCGTTACACAATATAATTTATAGATCCTTTATGTATGCAATTTTTGGATTTTAAAATACTTGCTATGAAATGTGCTTTTTTTTAAATTTTCACTCGATTTCATTGAAAATCTGAGACGGAAAATGAAAATAAGACAGTCCTCAATATGAAGCTCAACATTCTCCTCGTTCTTGAGACATACGAGATTCATACATACGTGTAGATGTCATACCAAAGTTTGTCTAAATAGGTCCAGGGAATGTCAAAACGGATAATTCTCACGGAATCAAGAAAACGAAACTACTCGGGATTACAAACTTCTTTTACTACTTACAACTAACAAGTGTAAAAACAAAATCCTCCAAATGGGAGGCAATTAGAAGAGTTGATCCTCAAGGATCAATTTTAAGACCGTCGCTATTTTTAGTAAATTAAACGGCAGGGACCCTCGGTTATAGGAGATTCTTTGGACTCCTTTACTAAGGCACAAAACCAGGATTAGAACTTAGCTTGGCTCAAGCGATATAGTGCATGGACCAACAATATTTCACCGGTGATTCAACCGGCATCAGCTGGATGGTGTGGTTGCTGTATTGGGGACGTGGCTTCTCAAATGTCAGTTCAGGTAGGACTGATGAGGGAGAGGGAGTGAGAGAGGGGGGGAGGGAGAGGGAGAGGGGGGGGGAGAAAGAGAGCGAGAGGGGGGGGGGAGAAAGAGAGCGAGAGGGGGGGAAGAAAGAGAGCGAGATGGGGGGAGAGAGAGAGAGAGAGAGAGAGAGAGAGAGAGAGAGAGAGAGAGAGAGAGAGAGAGAGAGAGAGACATAGAGAGAGAGAGAGATAGAGAGAGAGAGAGAGAGAGAGAGAGAGAGAGAGAGAGAGAGAGAGAGAGAGAGAAGTTATATTTAAGTTACACAGCGTAAAATAATCCGACATCTATGAGCTATCTAAAAAATTAAGTCATGGAAATACGAGTTTACAAATGGTAGAAATAAGGCTTTTAGCTTATAACCATTGTCTTCTCATCGCCTTTCTCCCAGAAGAATTAATAAGTTCTAAATATAAAAAATCGTCATTTCTCTTTAACTCAAAAATTAATTTTAATTCCGGTTTTCTAACAACAATTCAATGCATTTAGGTATTTTATTTTATTGTTAACGATTAATTTCACTTTAGTTTCCTCTTTTGGCAAGCATTCTTCCTTTCTCATAAAGTAGCCCGCTCAGAAAGTTCATCTTACAGACAGATTGTTTCCACTTGAGGGACTTTTATCCTATTACAGCAGGGGACCAAGTTTTATTTAGATTCGAAAATAAGGTGGACTGCCAGTTAAATATAAACTTTTATTATAAACGAAAAAGAACAGTAGTTATGAACAATATATATTTCTTTTTGAGGTCAATCCATAACTATTTTTTTTCCATAACTTTTAAATTGATGTTCAGTATATTATAAGTTTAAGAAATATATAAAAACATTTTATGTGAATATAGTATTCATGCAGCCACATATAAAAATGTGTCACAAAAACGTGTTAGTTATAAAAGTCATAGATAATAATGCAAGTTATTATTATTTGTTAACGTCCACTTTTTGCAATTCAGGCTAATCGGGACGGGTTATCTATAGGTCACCACCCTTTACTAGCCAGGGTGGGATTTTAGGATGTTATTTAATGAATTTCGTCACTAAATAATTTCCTTTGCCCAGGCGAGAATCGAACTCGCCACACTAGGTTCATGTGAGATAAAGGTGCTCAATTAAACGTATTTAATTTTTTAACTTAAGAAGAAAAAGTAGTAGTTAATTAACTAATTTTTATAATAATAAATCAAATAAATCTCTTCTTTCCAGTGAAACATTTTTTAACAGTCTATTTATTTTCTTAGGTTACGAGAAACTTGCATTTTTACATCTCTGGTTATCCATGTTAGTAAAGGATTAATCTGTAACAGCATTGGCATCCATTGGGGTAATATCATCCGGATTACCTCGTTGTTACAATGGTTTTTGCTCAAGTCAACTAGGAGACCACTTCAAGTATTTGTTGCAATTTTTCTTCCCGCGTTCATTTCCTTAAAAATCAGGACTACCAATTCGTGGTGACTTCATAATAAATAGCAATGAGCAATCGTTCAATCATTCCAGAAGAAGAACATTTCGGAAATATATGTTAGTCATTTTTTGTGGAAGAATCCTATCTTCTTTTTCAAATGATAACTTTCGGTGCTCAATTTTATTCGTCATTCATAAAATGCAGTGTAGTTAGCGAAAGGCTAATCCATGTCGGGATAATGGAACTGATGGCAGCTTTGTAAATTAGTTTTACGTCATCTCAATCTCTGTACCTTCGCCCAATACTGCTAAACCAGGTCTGCGAGAGACTGACAAATGGACACCGTTTTGAAAGTTATTTAGTGCAAGTGCATCCCATAATTGGACTGCATCCGATAAAGCTTTAATCAGGCCGGCATAGCCATGAAAGAGAGATAAAGGCTCAGACACAAAATCGTGTTTATTCAGCTTAAACCTACTCCATGGCCTGCGGACAACTTAAATCAAATTAATTTGGGCATCGAGTCACTAATCCTAACCACAGCAACTGATCTCATTGCCGGTTTCAATTTTGGATAGAAATAAATAGTAAATACGTAATTTATATAATAGCTTTTAGATTAAAGCGTACATTATTCTGTTTAATTGAGTTTCTTTCAAACAATTTTCATTATATTATTTTCAAAGTTTTCTGGAAGGTCCTACTGTGATTTAATCACATTTCAGTGGCTCTCCCCAATCGAGAGGGGGGGGGGAGAGAGAGAGAGAGAGAGAGAGAGAGAGAGAGAGAGAGAGAGAGAGAGAGAGAGAGAGAGAGAGAGAGAGAGAGAGAGAGAGAGAGAGAGAGAGAGAGAGAGAGAGAGAGAGGGGGGGGGAGAGAGAGAGAGAGAGAGAGAGAGAGAGAGAGAGAGAGAGAGAGAGAGAGAGAGAGAGAGAGCGAGAGGGGGGGGGGGAGAGAGAGAGAGAGAGAGAGAGAGAGGGAGAGAGAGAGAGAGAGGGGGGGAGAGAGAGAGAGAGAGAGAGAGAGAGAGAGAGAGAGAGAGAGAGAGAGAGAGCGAGAGAGAGAGAGGGGGGGGGGAGAGGGAAGAGGGAGGGAGGGGGGAGATGGAGGGAGGGAGGGAGGGAGGGAGAGAGGGAGGGAGAGAGGGAGGGAGGGAGGGAGAGAGGGAGGGAGAGAGAGAGAGAGAGAGAGAGAGAGAGAGAGGGAGGGAGGGAGAGAGGGGGAGAGAGAGAGAGAGAGCGAGAGAGAGAGAGAGAGAGAGAGAGAGAGAGAGAGAGAGAGAGATAGAGGGGGGGGAGGTTATATATCAGTTATAATAATAATAATAATCCTTTATTTGCTCATTTATAAAAATTTACACTTAATATTTACATAATTTGTACATAGAAAATAACAATGAGAATACAGGTATTATATGCAGACATTATTGAACATTTGAGCAAAATCAGCGTTAGCTGAGGATTTTTGAGTTCGAGAATGTCCTAACCTTTGTGTTTTTTACATAAATTATTTTAACAGTTCCTGGATCGATTGCTGACAGTGTGCAGTCCCGAGACGCTTCCATTCCTTTCTGTAGTAAGCCACTCTTGTCCATGCTGCTCCACCACAAGTGCGCCGCATCTCTTCGTCCCAATGTTTCATTGGTCTGCCTCTGCTTCTTTTATATTCTCTAGGTGACCAGTCTATCATCTTCCTGCTCCAATTATCTTCATGTCTTCTTATCATATGTCCTGTCCATTTCCATTTCCTTAGAAAGAAGCATTTAGCAATGTCTTCCAGGTCAGTCCTTATTCTTATCCAGCCCTTCGTTCTGTGTTCTTTTTTACTAATGCTGAGCATGTATCGTTCCATACTTCATTGTGTTATTCGCATCTTTTCGATAACTTTTGTTGACAGTCTCCAGGTTTCGCACCCGTACGTTAGTACTGGTAATACGGTGGAATTCCAAAGTTTCTTTTTTATTTAATGTCTGCCTTACTCTTGTAAAGCATTCTATTTCTTAAAAAAGCCTTCCAGCCCAGGCTAACACTTCGCAGGATTTCCTTCCACAGACCATATATAAGTAACACTCCCTAAAATAAACCGACATCTATGAACTATCTAAAAAATTAAATATTGGATATACGAGTATACAACTGGTAGAAATCAGACTTTTAGCTTATGACCATTGTCTACTCATCGCCTTTCTCTCAGAAAAAAAAACACTCAAGGAATTAATAAGTTCAAAATATAAAAAATCGTTATTTCTCTTTAGCTCGAAAATTAATTTGAATGCCGGTTTTCTAACAACAATTCAATGCATTTAGTCACTCTCCATTCAAGAATATCATGCGACAAGTATCTAATGTGTTGTATCTCAATTGACCGTTTGTATTTGATATACGTGTAAAAAAACTTAGAGCATTTCACGAGTCATGAATACACGCGAGAGCTAGGACGGGTATAGACATTGCCCTGTAGCGTTTATCACAGTAACTTCACAGCTAGCTGGTGGTAATTGCTATAAGCACAAGTAAACTTACTAAATAATAGCCTATACTATCCCCGGTAATTCAAAAATTTCATTTATAACCCTTTCGTGTGTATTTATCCAAAATAATTCGTTTTATTTATTTTTTTCAGTCATTTTGGCTTTAAAGAATTTAAGAATGTTAGTACAATAGGCCTCCACTGCCCTGAATGTTTTAGCACTAAATATTTGGTTGGTATCAATTTTAATTCTGATTACCTAATTAAAATCGCGATGAACAAATTGTTAAACTAATTTTTGTTACTACGTAATTTGAAAATTGCTTCGGAGTTGATTGCATGGCTTGGATAATTGGAATGGATATTAATTGGAACTTCGATGATTATTAAAGCAAAAATGAATTGTTAGTTGTTACATTTTGGTAATCAAGTACTTACCGCAACTTGGGTCGATTTGCTCATTACAATCTAATTAGAACGGGGATCTCGTTTATATCTCTTTGTAATATTATCGGTATAAGAATGAAAACTCTACTGCTTAGACAAATAAAATAATAAAACAACCCTTAAAACGTTAATGGAAGCTGGACTGACCAGGACTATATGCCTGACCGTATAACTCGCTACTGATCAAGAACAGAGAACATAACTATTGAACTTGTAAATGTTCGTGTATCATATCTTATATAAAATAAAATATTAAATTATTTGAAATAAGTAGTCTAGCTTGTATATTGTTGCATTTGTAAAGTATATCCTTCCAATGAACTGAAATTTATTTCCATTTTTGATTTTTGAGGCGTTGGATGATAAAAGAATCAGATCACAGGTAAGAATAAACGAAAAAACACCTGTTTCTTGTGCCCCCCAATACCTTGTGCGAATTGAGACAAAAGCTGTATCAATTTGTTCTTATGTTTGCTCCTATAATGCTAGTGAAATATATTGATCCTTTGGGAACACAATTTCAACATAGCACAGTACATATATAACCCATCTATTATATTAATTGTCTAAATAATTAATGTTCTAGAAAATCATTAATTAATCTAAAACCACAGTACGTGGAAATACGGTACTTTCTGGAGGCTAGACGTACTCAGTGGCTGGATCTATGGACTCCTCGGTTGTACTTGCTTCCAGTCATTACAGCTTTACTCAAAAGGTCAATCTTACTCAAGTTTTCACGCGAGGATCGTCTGATCTCAACTTTAGACTCGACTGATACCAAGTTTAGACTCAAAACTCGACTGCTCACAAGTTTTCATTCGTGGCGCGATTGGTTTCAAGTATTGACATGAGGAACGTCTGATCTCAAGTTAAGACTCGAAACTCGACTGATCGCAAGTTTTCATTCGTGGCGCGATTGGTTTCAAGTATTGACATGAGGAACGTCTGATCTCAATTTAAGACTCGAAACTCGACTGGTCGCAAGTTTTCATTCGTGGCGCGATTGGTTTCAAGTATTGACAGGAGGAACGTCTGATCTCAAGTTAAGACTCGAAACTCGACTGATCGCAAGTTTTCATTCGTGGCGCGATTGGTTTCAAGTATTGACACGAGGAACGTCTGATCTCAAGTTAAGACTCGAAACTCGACTGATCGCAAGTTTTCATTCGTGGCGCGATTGGTTTCAAGTATTGACACGAGGAACGTCTGATCTCAAGTTAAGACTCGAAACTCGACTGATCGCAAGTTTTCATTCGTGGCGCGATTGGTTTCAAGTATTGACATGAGGAACGTCTGATCTCAAGTTAAGACTCGAAACTCGACTGATCGCAAGTTTTCATTCGTGGCGCGATTGGTTTCAAGTATTGACATGAGGAACGTCTGATCTTAAGTTAAGACTCGAAACTCGACTGATCGCAAGTTTTCATTCGTGGCGCGATTGGTTTCAAGTATTGGCATGAGGAACGTCTGATCTCAAGTTTAGACTCGAAACTCGACTGATCGCATGTTTTCATTCGTGGCGCGATTGGTTTCAAGTATTGACATGAGGAACGTCTGATCTCAAGTTAAGACTCGAAACTCGACTGATCGCAAGTTTTCATTGGGGGGGGTCAACTGATGTCAAGTATTGACTCGAGGATCGACTGTTCACAACTTTCGACTTGAGGTTCGACTCACCTCTAGTATTGACACGAAGATAGCCTAATCTCAACATTGGCCTCGAAACTCAACTGATACCAAGTTTTACTCGATGCTCGACTGATCACAAGTTTTCATTCGAAGCTCGACTGGTCTCAAGTTTTGACCGAGGATTGTCTGATCTCAACTTTTGACTCGACTGATACCAAGTTTAGACTCAAAACTCGACTGCTCACAAGTTTTCATTCGAAGCTCGACTAGTCTCAAGTTTTGACACGAGGCTCTTCTGTCCTCAAGTTTTGACTCGAGGCCCAATTCGTCTCAAGTATTGACATGAGGATCGTCTTATCTCAAGTTTAGACCTGAAACTCGAATGATACAAAGTTTAGGCTCGAGGCTCATCTGTCCCCAAGTATTGACACGAAACTCGACTAATCTCAAGATTTACTTTACTTGAGGCTCGCTTGGTTCTTAGGCACGAATTGACCAACTGAAGAGGTTTGCCTTGACTCTGAGCAGGGTTATTACTCATAGACTCAACTAGATTCGAGGCTAAGCTGGGATCTAATTTTGACTACGTCAAAAAATATATAGTACAAAGAGAGAAATTAGAGTTTGAATAGTATTTAGAAAAATATATAAGTCTTATCTTAAATTAAAGATCAATTTATATTTAAGAGATTTTACTTTGAAACACAAATTTGAATCACTATTTGAAATCCTTCTTTAGATATACTTCTTTATTCCCAATTCATATTTTTATGACTGCATCCAATCCGTATTTTATTTACCAAATAGAGATCTATACTGTTATTTATTGACCAAAAGAAGATAGGTTCAGTGTTAACACTACCGTTAGGTATTGAGTCATTTGTCTGTCTCATGCCCTGATTGAGTTTGATATATTGGTGTCTTATTGAATGATTCAAATTTACCACTGTGCACGAAATTCATGAATGTCAAACGGACGAAATCCTGAAAAAGAAAAGGGAGAACAAACAAATACTTGTTGCAAGTTCGTTTCTTAAGAGACACATTTCCTAGAAAAAGAAATATTGATGAAAGATCACTAATTATACTCAGACCTTGTCCCCTGCTTCCAAATGTTTTAGAACAACAGTTCTCGATGGACTGGCAGATCTTTTAAGATTCCAAAGTTAAGTCATACAATAAAATTTTAAAGGTAGAATTCAAACCAGTAAGAAAACCGAAGAAGAGAGAGAAAGTACAATTTATATTCGAAGAAGAAGAATTCTAAAACCTTGGAACCCAATGTGATTGTACTAACAATGAGAAACTATCTTTACACATGGAACGACTGGCCCTATTATTTCATTTTCCTTATAAACATCCACTCTGCTAGTAATTACAACATCACTGTAAGCACATAAGGATTTTATATTTATAATTCTGATCGTAAAAACTTTAATTTTAAAATATTACCGATGATACATTTATTACATCTTCAACGTCCTATACTTAATGAAAATATATGTTCGATTCCCGCCCTGAGCAATAGGAGTTTATTTAGTAAAGTAGATAAACCGTCCAAATTAGCCTTAGTTGCAAAAAGTGGACGTTAATAAATAATTTAAATTCAAATTTTATACTTAATGAACTGTTGTGTTCAATGATGTTGTTTATGTCGTGTTCATAATGTAGTACGTAAATGCACTAGATTCTATCTCTAAGAAGTAATGCACGACATGGTTATAAGATGAGGAATATCTTCAACATTTTGAGTAGAAAACAACTAAATAAATAATAATAATATAGGATTTAATTTATAGTATCGGACCTGTTTAATTTTAAACCTGCAGCTTAATTTTACCTTGTGGCTTCATTGATTGTTCTTTAGTTCCTGTGAATTAAAAGACGGTCTATTCCATGGCATAATATTTAGATGATATCTCATATGGAGTATCAGCAAACCAAGTTGTAGTCATACTTAGCATATATATATATATATATATATATATATGCCAAAGTTCGACAATTCGTACGCCAGAACTAAAATTAAAGATCTACATCCAAAAACGTAGCTGGAAGAGTGAGTATTTATAAAACACATTTTGGAGCATTTAATAAGGAATACATATTTATTTAATTTATTGAAACCTAATTTATTTATAATTCTAAAAATTATAAATCCCCCAAAATTCTGGTGGGCGGTAAATTGACGTCTGAAGTTGCCGTCACGGGAACAACGAAGCCAACGGAACACCCCCCGATCGTCTCCATGGCAACCGGTGCCACGCCCGACTTTCTCCTTTCTCTGTCGAAATCCGCTCTCCTATCCCAACCCCTTTCTAACGATTATCAGAGCGCTTCCTTTATTTAAATTCAGTCTAATTAATTTACAGCAGTATGATAATTTGATTTAATGGAGTGTGGGGTGATTATTGGTCTTTCTGTTCTTTTGAGCATCCTCAAGTTATACAAACTGACATTTATACTTTACGTCAGTCGGTGAATTCGTTTATCTCTCGCCTATATTCTTTTATAATTAATATATCATAAATTAACCTACGCTTTTCTCCTTCAGTTATTAATATTTTCAGCTTTAGTCATAATTTAAATGATACGCCCCCAGTCTCATTAAGTATACAATATCATACACCGTAGGTTTCCTTTTTGCAGATTTCCCTTAAGGGAAATCAGCTATTGAGGTCGTACTCATGACGCGAGTTTTGAAAAACTTCTTCAAATGTCCATCGATCCTACCCAGGA
The DNA here is from genome assembly GCA_019009955.1 of Riptortus pedestris. Classification (NCBI taxonomy): domain Eukaryota; kingdom Metazoa; phylum Arthropoda; class Insecta; order Hemiptera; family Alydidae; genus Riptortus; species Riptortus pedestris. Next base: position 43,313,977 of record CM032231.1, read on the forward strand.
TGTGACGAAAATGAGGTCCGTTGAAAATTATATATATATATATATATGTCTGTTAACGCTCTAGCGGTCGCAATTTTTGTTTTATCGGTACCAAACTTGATATTTAATCGTGAAAAGAAAGATCAAATTCGTTAATGACTGAAATCGGACCAGTGGGAGGGGGGGGGGGGGTTTAGAGGGGGGATTTTTGAAAATTAAAATATCTCCGTTATTATGCGTCGGATCGAATAATTGTATATAATCAATCATATTGGAAAGTAATTTTACTATAAAAATTGTTCTATACGTTTATTCTTTATCTTGAATATTGACCGAGATATTTGCAATTTGTATTCTGTGTGTGGTCGGCAAAAGTCTGCTATGTTCGGGACTTTCCGCCGAAAGCTAGTTCGACTGTTTCCGTAACTGTTCGTCCCTCGTGAATAGGTTTAGAGACTCGTTACTACTACTGTTATTATTAGGCAGATTTCTCTATTGTAAAACTTCACGCGGGAAATCTGCTTAGTTTACGCAGCCCCTGCGTGACGGACGTTTATTTAATTGCAATTACTTAATGCCAAACATTATTGAAATAGTGAATAACTGTTTACAGAGAGTGAATCCGAGAACGTCAAAATCCACGAGCTTCAAACAGAAACGTACTGACAAGTTTAGATGACAGTAAAACAATTATTTTTTTTATCCTTCCATGTCCGGTTCTGTTGAATTAAATGAGTAGCTCACGTTTACCAACCTCATGACTTCCTGGTTCTCAGGAGAAAAATATTGACAGCGCCTTAAACAGCAGGCGTATTAAAATTCTCGCCCCCTCTGGCGTATGAATTGAAAAGATTTAGTCTACTCAATAAGGTTTTACCAAAATCAAGCAGTGATTGTTTTACTTGTTTTCCTTAATTTAATTATTATGTATATCTCTATATTTCGATCTATTTACTTAATGAATATTTCCATCACTATCTATAATTAAATTCAATAAACTCATCCATCTTTGTCTATGTGTTTATTCTACAAAAACGTTCATCTCCACCTACCATTAGATACAATAAATATTTCCATTTCCCATATAGCATTATTCATTAGAAATATTTATGAGTATCTATGAATATACTCAATAAAGTCCTCCATATCAATATTAATATTAGCCCTATACAACCAGTGAAAACATTCATCTCTATTGATTCCAATATATATATATATTTATTCATTGTTTCAATCCATTTATCTATTGTGCATACAGGCAACTAGAGTAACATTAATATGAATTCATAATTTGTTCAATGAGCCTTCACTAATCAATCAATACTTTAATCCTCTGCAAATATGTGCCTTAATCAAGCATGTCTCTAATTTAAACATTCATATGTAACTATCAGTCCGTCATAAATATTTGAGAAATCATGTATAATCAGCTGTAGTAATATTCCGCATTTATGCGTCGCTGAATTCCGAGTGTGTAGTAAATAAACACAACCGTATTTATAAAGCGGGATTATTTTCTTTCCAAGAACCCATTAGCGAGGCAAATTCTACGAGTTTGAATCGAGGAAACGAGCTGGTTGAGGAAAACAAACGGCGGCCATATTGTATGTAAGCGCATATTATTGAATACAAGTCATGGAGAGGGCGTTGTTGAAACAGCTCCCATAGTTGAGGTTAAGTCCAGCGTTAGATAAATGTGTTGGAGTATATCAGGGAAGACGTATCGTAAGGAAGTTGGCCGTGATGTATTATACCGATCAGTCAACCGGTTGGTAATTACTCCTAAATCATCCCGACCAGAAATATCTCTAATAATTCACCAACTTAGCTATGGCGGCGGATTTATGTCTACAGCAAGAATAATTAATTTAATAGTTGCAACACCCATGCAAAAATAAAAGCTAAATGTGTCTCAGTTAGTTGAATTCTTCAAGTCTGAATGGTTTTAATTTCCAAAACACTTTTATATATTTCGCCCGATCCTTCCGGAACAACCTCCCCTGCATTAATGTTACTTATAATACTCTTAATATTAAATTAATCCTACCACAGTCAGGTCAGAGTTTATTTTTTCAGCAGATTCCCCTTAAGGGAAATCAGCTATTGAGGTCGTACTTGTGACTCAATTTCCGAAACATATCTTTAAATCTCCATCGATCCTACCCAGGAGATGACGAAAATGAGGTCCGTTCTAATTTATATTTATATATTTATATATATATATATATATATATATATATATATATATTTGTCTGTTAACGCTCTAGTGGTCGCAATTTTTGTTTGATCGTTACTAAACTCGATATCTAAACGTTTTATGCAAAACGACATATCAAGTTCTTTAACGGCTGAAATCGGACCAGTGGGACGGGGGGGGTAGAGGAAATTGTATAGATCTTATTGGAAATTAAATTCACTATAAATATAGTTCTATACATTTATTCTCTATCTTGAATATTAACCGAGATATTTGCATTTTTATTAAATGTGGGACGGACTTTTTTCTTTCCCTTTACTTCATATTATAACAGGTCAGCTTTCCCATACATGCGACTTTTGAAATTTTATGATATTAAACATGAATGGCCTGTGCACGTAGAAGTGTTTTTTTTTTTTTTTTAACAGATTTCCCTTGAGGGAAATCAGCTATTGAGGTCGTACTCATGACGCGATTTTTGAACATTTTCTTCAAATGTCCATCGATCCTACCCAGGAGATGACGAATATGAGGTCTGTTCAAAACTGTATATATTTTTATATGTATATATTTGTCTGTTACCGCTCTAGCATTCGCAATTTTTATCTTATCGTTACCAAACTTGGTACATAATCGTTTTATACAAAAAGAAAGATCAAGTTCGTTAACGGCTGAAATCAAACGAGTGGTAAGGGGTGGTTTAGAAAGGGAGAATTTCGAAAGTTCTTATATCTCCGTTATTATGCGTCGGATCGAAAAATTGTATAAAACCATTCTTATTGCAAATTGAACCTTCTGTAAATGTTGTTATGTACATGTTTTCACTGTCTTGATTATTAACTGAAATATTTGCATTTTTAGCTTTCGGTCTTCAGTAAACTCCCACTCCTACTCATCTCATATTAACAATATTCTGTTATGAAGCACATTATTTAATGCTCTAATACCAAATATTGTTCTCATTGATCTTTTAAGTTTTGAGATAAATGCAAATACGTGTCTCACGTGGGAAATCAGATTAGTTAACGCAGCACCTGCGTGATGGACTTTTTAAATTCTTTAAATCACAGTCAGGTCACCAGCTCTATGGGACTCAACATGTGAGATGTTTGTCTTAATACACTTACTGAACCTGGAGTCATGGGGTTAATTCCCTTGAGGCTATAAAGAATGTATTTTTATCTTTCTAAATAAAATCCTTAATCCTGCCATGGCTAAAAAAGGATCAGAAGCATAAAGGAGGTGTTAATTAATAAGATTTTTTTTTCAGGATATGACTAATTAATTCCCTTGGGAAGTCAAGCTTGAATCCTGATAAGTACCTCATTAAATAAAGTGTGCATAAACCTCAGGTTAGAACACGTTCCTTCCATTCATAGAACAGGAGTCGAACGTGCTACAGCCAGTTTATGACTGCTACAACATCCTCAGTACATCATCAATGTATGTATCGATCTATTTCACTGATGTCTCCTTGGTTTCCGATTGTAATATCACTTTGAACTCTAAAACATCTTCATTTCATTACGAAAATGCAATGTTCTCGCATTTTTTAAGAAGAAGAGCAGCATTGGCTTCTTTAATTAAACATATTAAAAAAATGAAAATTTTGAGTGGGAACCACATGAATAGAAAATCTGGCGAGAACACTATATGACCATAATGAGCCCCTGTAAATTCAAATTTCAAATACGTTTTTTGCAGATAATTTAAAACTATTTCATTTGGGAGCCATATACTATATAAAAAATGTTATAGAATATAATTTATAAATATAGTAGTAGTTTTATAGTAAAAAATTAAAATCATTAGGTGATTACCCTGGCTAGAAAAGGCTGGTAACCTGTAGATAACCCGCCAAATTAGCCATAGTAGCAAAAAGTCCGTCACGCAGGGGCTGCGTAAACTAAGCAGATTTCCCACGTGAAGTTTTACAATAGAGAAATTTCACGAGAGCCGAATAGTTAAGGAAACGGCCGACTTAGCTTTTGGTGGGAAACTCACTCTCATCCGTTATCCGCCCAGATTTAATAAAAACGCAAATATCTCGGTTAATATTCAAGATAGAGAATAAATGTAAATAAAAATATTTCTAATAAATTTAATTTGCAATAAGATTGATTCTATACAATTTTTCGATCCGACGTATAGTAACGGAAATATTTCGAATTATCGAAAATCCCCTTCTCTAAACCCCCCCCCTCCCACTGGTCCGATTTCAGCCGTTAACGAACTTGATCTTTCTTTTTACACAAAACGACTAAATATCGAGTTTGTTAACGATCAAACAAAAATTGCGACTGCACTTTAGAGGTAACACACAAATATATATACAGTTTTGAACAGACCTCGTTTCGTCATCTACTAGTTAGGATCGATGGACATTGGAATTAAAATTTCGAAAATTCCGTCATGAGCACGACCTCAATAGCTGATTTCCCTTAAGGAAAATCTGCTAAAAGTAGATGTTAATAGATAATAATAATAATATAAACATAGGAGGTTCCACAGGAATGCATTTTGCATTACATTGAACATGAGAACCCCCGGCCCGTGAGACATTTTGAAAAACCCAATCAAACAGAAATATTACACTGCTAACTCAAATTAGAAAGATGAGGAGAGATTTGTGCGTTTTGCAGTACTTGTACTTTGCAGTAAATGCGAAAAGTTCTTTTCATTGTTGAAAGTTAATAAATCAAAACATCATGCAAGGCTGACTGACGATAGTTTGGAAAACAATTTTCGTCTTTGTATAAGTGGAATTAATCCAAACATCGATGGATTAGTTTCCCAAATTCAAGCTCATTAATTGTACCATGTTGTAACTTTTTTTTTCATTATGTTATTTTAATAAATTGTATTATAATTACATTGTCGTTATAATTTCATGTCTGATATGTGTCGTAAAAGCGGCCCGCGAACGTATTTGCACACTAAAGTTTGGCCCTCAACATGTCCAAGGTTGCCTACATCTGCTCCAAAGGAAGTCGCTATTGATTAATGTACGTGTACACGAGCATAGATGTTGCGCCGATACCAGTAAAGATTTTGGGAGGGCGACCTTTCCATTAAAATCTGTATAATAAGCATTTTCATTAACCCATAGAAGGAAGTGGAAAGTTTGAAAGGTCAGTCAATGAAATGCAAAGATGAGCAATGTATGTCATGCAAGAGGGGATTTATTCGGATACACCAGAAGCGAGCTTGTAGTTTTTATTTCAATTGAAGTTTACTTCCTTTACAATGAAGTTTCCGGAGTACGTGAATAACATCCTTAAAAAGAGAACTTTATTCGTTCCGTTAGGACTTCTCCTTTGAAGTTCATCTTGTGAGGACGCTACTCTCTAAGCGTGTTCTCCGTCTACCTTTCAAGTATCTACCCGACGTATAGGGCTTTAATTTAGTATGTCTCCCCTTTAAGAGAGGGATCGTCATTATCAAAGCTCCTTACTCTAGAGAGTAAACTCTACTCTAGAACGTCAATACCTAATGTGGAAAGCCCGATGAATATCATCAAAACAGCCGCCCCCCCCCACCCTGAAGCTCCCTTAGGGCTTAATACGCTTCATTTCATCCCTTACGTAAGCCACAAGCAACTCCCAACATCTCAGGCGGTGATCATAATACAAACATGTTAATAAACTATCGGAAACATCTGGCAACTTCACTTTAAACAAATTTAACTCACTATTAGTTCCGTGACATCATTCTGTTTTTCTGTTCAAGAACGAGGACTTAAGTCCTGTCAATAAGGCGGCTTTTTCCATTGAGTATTATTGGACTCTTCTCAAAATCCTATCGGATATTTCGTGGGAAATGTGAGTTTCGAAGGCAGGCAAATCTTGTGATTATATAATTGTATATAGATGATGTTCTGAGTTCAGCTGTGAAGTTACTGAGAGTGCTTAGAGCTTGAATATAAAGATCTTGGCAGAAGGACCACCATAGTCGCATGAAGTTTTGAACCTCATGGATATGGAAATGCAATAAATAAGAAAAAAACATTTATAAATGGCTTAGACAGCACATGGCTAATGCTATATGTGATTACTGCAAGGTGTGCCGCAACATTGGCTGGGCAAAATTCTTCTTGCAGGAATATATGATCAAAATAACCAGAAAAGAACACAAAACGGTCGAGAGATACTGGTGGTTCTGTTGAATCAGCAGTGTTTGCTTTCCTAGTTTTAGCACGTTCAAGTATTGCTACGGGGAGCAATAGTGTGAACATGAAATAGAGGATATCTACAAGAACATGAAGCCTCTATACCGAGTAAGAGGCTCACCCCGCTTTAAGAATATTTTTGGTGTATATATAAAGAGGCCATCACTTAAAGAATTACATACAGCCCCCAAAAAGGTGGATTGTGACTACGCCAAACCATTTGGTAGACCATACCGCCGAACGTAGGGAGTTGTGCAGTAAACTATATTTCACATGTGCTACTACAAAGGATAGACTACGCTAGTACCACCCATGCACATCGGGAGGACGAAGGTTAAACGCTGACCAAGTAAACTCCATATGATAGTCCACTTGAGCGAGTAGAAGCGGCAGGTTTAGACAGAGGTGACTGGATGACCTTAGGGAGGACTTGCGGAGGTTGGGTCATGCTACAGATCGCACGGAATAGTAGAAGAATAATGCAGTGACCTAGGTCACATCGTTTAAAAGTTAGAAATACAAATACTACTGGCAATACTTCGATGGTTCTACTATTGCATTCTAAATGATCCCTTTTGAGATTGATGGCCCCTTTGTCCCTTTGTTGGGTAAACATTTTGGTTCCCAGACCCTATTACAGAACTGTAAAGAAAAAGCCGCGAAACGAACATGAAAATATCAAAAATGTTCCGTAGAAAAACATTGGGGAGGGACATCAAAAACGCCCGGGGCTACTGAAAAAACTAGTTGTAGTTTTAGGGCCTGATATGATAATACTTCTATCCGATAATATCCCTTCCAAATATGTTACTCTAAAATACTAAAAATTTGTCAGCTTTGTAGCTAAGGCTAAACTGCTATGACCTTTGCACAGCAATAAATATTCTTTTTATTTAGTGTCTCAGGAACCACGATTGGTTTAAGGGGCAATGAATGCTGTGATCTTGTGAGTTGTGCCTAGTTTGAAGACATTTAATGACAAGTAAATTCTTATTATTAAAATATATTTTTCGTAATATCATTATTACATTTTTAAAATAATAATGGCTAATCCCCTCCCCCCCCAGATGGTTGTCTGAGCTCTTAAATATTCTTCTGAAAGAATTTGAAGTTTTTATTTGTAAGTGAAAGTTACCCCTCATCGGCAATATCATATTAGTGGTATTAGTATTTCAAATTGAAAATTTTTAGCACATTTCCCTCAAGGGAAAACAGATATTGAGGTCGTACTCATGGCGCGATTTTCGAAAATATTCTTCAAATGTCCATCGATCCTACCCAGGAGATGACGAAAATGAGGTCCGTTCAAAATTTGTTTATATATATATATATATATATATATATATATATATATATATGTGTGTGTGTGTGTGTGTGTGTGTGTGTGTGTGTGTGTCTTTTAACGCTCTAACGTCGGATCAAAAGATTGTATAGAATCAATCTTATTGCAAATTAAATTTACTATACATATTGCTATATACATTTATTCTCTATCTTAAATATTAACCGAGATATTTGCATTTTTATTAAGTGTGTGTGGGACTATCGTCGGAAGTTTCCGGATTAGTTCGGCTGTTTCCGTAACGGTTCGGAACTCGTGTATCCTAACCTTTCTTGTCTTCTAACCCTTTAATTTGTAAGATATATGCAGATTTTTCTATTGTAAAACTTCACGTGGGAAATCTGCTAAGTTTACGCAGCCCCTGCGTGACGGACTTCATTCAAATTGAATGCTCCCTCTCACAACGAGTGCAAGCTAGAATATTATGCAATTATCTTCAGAGGATAAAGTCGCTATAAATATACATTTTTGAGAGAGTGAGACTTTCTTACTAAATTTTCCTCCGATTAGATCTCTGAACCAATGTATCTTGATGTACTGCCTGCAGTAAGTGTACATTTAAGAAAAGGGTGTAAGTATTAATATTTTCATTGAACCTTGATTACGTTCTGATAATTTCTATGTTTATAATATTTTATTAAATAAAAATGTTTCATTTAAAATGTATTTGCCCTTATCATTCTACTTTTGATTCTGGATCTTGAACATACTAAGGTTTGGTAATAAGCATTGCGTTTTACTACTTAAGGTTTCAATGATGAGCAAGTTGGAGAAGTAATTTCAGTTATTCTGGATAACTCTTTGATATGTTTAGGCATCCTTAAAGTCTTAGTACCGTAATTGGCTGGGCACTAGAAATTGTACTTCTGGCTTCTACAGAAGCACCTGCCAGCCTATGGTTCCAAGGTTATGGTACTAATAACTACATAATGATCTACAACTTTTGCTCAGACCTAATGCTAAATTAGAACCTCACAAACACAATTTTCTTCTATTTTATTTTCCCATTTCAGATTACTCCTTAACTGTGACAAAGTTAATAAACTAATATGATTTCTTTTTACATTTTAAACATTTATACATTTTAATAAAATGTAATGTCTATGAGGCAGTCAACGGAATCAGTTTATAATTTTATTTCATGATTTTGACTACTGTAATTCTTATTCGTTTGAGAATATTTCCTTCCAGAAGTATTTCATTTCTTAATGCTTTAAAAATAAATACTCCCTAGGGAACAGACATCCCAAGTCCGTTCGCAGTTTTTTTGAGAAAATTGCAATTAATGAAGCAATTGCCGAGTAGGCCCCCATCAGTTTCAATGAGGGTAGCCTCACAGGTTTAATATATTCCGTAAGGGCTGAAAGTTTCAGTTGAAAGTGAAACTTAACTAGCTTGAACCCGCGCTGAACTTTACTTCCGTCTAATGAGGCTTTGCACTTCCTCATGTTTAAGTGACACGGCCTTCGTGTTTTCCGTTAGTACTCAAAGAAAAACTTTAGGAATTTTGGGAAGCTCTGGAATTTAAAACGAACGAAGGCGTTGCGTAACACGCAGAAGATATTACAGTGTTTTAGAACATGTATCCTAAAAAAGAGAGAAATATTTTTTGTAAGTTCGTCTGTTGACTAATGATGTCACAGTTTTTAATCAATTAAGAAACATTAGATGAAATTTAAATTATTTATAAACGTCCACTTTTTGCAACTAATGCTAATGCTATGCTAGGACGGGTTATCTACAGGTTACCACCCTTTCCTAGCCAGGGTGGGACTAAGGATTTTATTTAATGGATTCAACATTAGATGAGACAATAGGATTATTAAATATATGCAATAAATACAACTAATTAAAGTAAACCATATTACATTTAAATTATATTTTGTTAACTAATTAAACAGTTAAAACTGAAATGCAAAATAGTCCCTCACGCAGGAGCAGCGTAATTAGCTGCCTTTATTAGGTGCCTAAAGTTTAAAAAATGCATTTTACCTTGAAATCACAGTCCTTGAACAGCTGTTTTTTAACTGGATTTAAAAAATGACTTTGTTAGCAGATTTCCCTTAAGGGATATTAGCTATATATATATATATATATATATATATATATATATATTTGTCTGTTACCGCTCTAGCGGTCGCAATTTTAGTATTATAGTTACCAAACTTGATATATAATCGTTTTATACAAAAAATAAAGATCAAGTTTGTTAACGGCTGAAATCGGACCAGGGTGAGTGGAGGGGGGGGGGGTTTAGAGGGAGAGAATTTTGAAAATTCTTAATATCTCCGCTATTATACGTTGGATCGAAAAATTGTATAGAAAAAATCTTATTGCAAATGTAAGGTTCTATAAATGTTGTTATGTATATTGTTTCACTATCTTAATTATTAACTGAAATATTTGCATTTTTAGTTTTCGGTCTTTAGTAAACCCCCACTCCTACTCATCTCATATTCATAATATTCTATTATGTTAAGATGATGCACTTTATTTGAAGCTTAAATACCAAATATTGTTTTTATTAAACTTTTAAGTTTTGAGATAAATGCAAATTCGTGGCGAAATCTGCTTGGCTAACGCAGGCCCTGCGTGACGGAAGTTTTCTTTTTTTTGTGAATACAGCCCTTAGGCTAATGATCCCCCATAATATCACAGCTGTAGTACTTTTGTGGACTATTGGTACTATAGGATTATTGGAAAATGAATAGGATTAAATATTTCAGGATAATCGTATTAATTCGCATTATTTGTGAATAGGGTTAGCGGATGTTGGAAATAAAGCTGATAAATGGAACTATTTGAAATTAAGAATAGTTTTCATAATTTTAATTTTTTTTTCCTTTAGAATCTGTATTTTGACACAGAAACACAAATCTCGTCGTAGTGTTTAGCAATTAAGTGCGAATCATCTCATGGAAATAAATGTTACAAAGTTTCTTCATTGAAAATTGGTAGATTCTTTTCACAGTTATATTAGATACGGTGTATTTAAGTGAAAAGAAAAAAAAAAGGCACTGAAATATTATAAAATCCAAATAATTATGTATATACATTTCTTACATACTATCTTTAAACTGTTGTTGAAGATAAGCTGTTGCATTTACTGTTTCATATTAAGCTTGTCTAATGTAGGCTCAAATCAATTCTCAGGAATAGAAAAATGTTTAGTACCTGTGCTTTCTATTAATTTATTTATTTAATATACCTTCATAAGTTGAAGTTTGATTAAATGTGCCATATAAGTCTACATAAAGCCTCCTAAATAAATGAATAAATAACTCTAAATAACAATTAATTACATCTAAATGGAACAATATGATTCAGCGCCATCTAGA